>JBAWJQ010001999.1:0-55000 GCA_037783105.1 Bactrocera zonata | reverse complement strand
GTAATAACCCGCTTAGATTTTTGACTAGGTGCTTTAAAAGTCAATGAAAATTTTTAACCACAATAAGTAAATCTGAAAACGTAACCGGCCAACTACTTGCATCCAACCGAAAACGTGGTGCTAGATCGTAACGTTGCCTTTGACAATGGTTAGTTAGCTGAATGAATAAGGAGTTGGAGTGATGCACTAGCCAATACTAGGCCCATTTTGCTCCCGAAGATCAATGATTTTGAACAAAAAATCCAGATTCTTTTCACTCCAGCTGGAAAATTTCTCTTAACTTGCACCATTGCGAACTTAGAATATATACTGTCTTATCCGGCTTAAGACTGGGTATTCGCAAAGATAATGTTCAAGTAGACCATAGGTAGATCATCCTCACTGTGCGCTTCGCATTATGCCGAATCGACTTCTGCAAAATTTCTGAACTTAGGATGTTAAGGGTAGGTATCCTGTCATGATAGCTACAAGTCCTTTTGGCTAGAAGTAGAAGTTTTTGGTCTGTTCACCATCAACACTGGCTCCAAGAAACTTTGTGATGTGCACTGGGTTGCCACTGTTTTAAGACCTGAGATATTTCTCTAAAGTCCATTACTTCATACAACTCTTAGAAGAGGTGAATGGTTGCACGCAGTTTAAGGTTATTGTATTTCCAGCCTGGTCAACTCGACTGCCTTTGCGTTTCCTTCTATTTCTATGTGACTGGATACTGGTTATTGTCTGCTTGCATGACTTGAAGCAATGAGACTTAATATTGGCGCTATGAATAACTTTAATTTTCACTTCGCTATCAACATGAAGATTAGAAGAACAAGAAGATTGCTGGTTAGAGCAGAAGCGTACTTGTCGCCTTCTGTTATGCAAACAATTTCAGTCTGAAAAACTTAATTGTAGTCTTGGTTTATAGAATTTAGTTTGAAGAAATCTTTTGCGTACGTCGAACCTTACTTGAATACAAGTACAGCAAAACTTCATTACTTGCATTATATCTAAGTTTGTGCATCAAAACTATAAAAATCATAAAATACAAAAGATCCGTTCCAAAAACTTCGCTCACAAAAACCTCACATCCGCTGTAATTTAAGTAAATGGCTATAATGTAACACCTAAAATTAAACTGTAAATAAAGTCATAACACAAAGGAGTTAAAGGAGTGTGAAATTTCATTGCACAGCCGAGCCAAAAGTGTAGGCTGCCAACTAACCGAAATATTATTTGGCCATGTAATAAAGGAAATCGTCAAGTGTAAAAATAATGCCTGACAAACAAATAAAAGTATTTGCGCTGCATGAAGGCATGAACTTTAAACCAAAGAGTAGAGAGGCATAGAGACAGAGAGTGCCAAAAGTAGAAACCACAGATAAATTGCATATAAAAATGAAATTATTGCAAATGGAAGTGGCAACAAACCGCAATAATAGAACTTTTTTGTATGTGAGAATAGAAAAGCAATGAAATAATAGCACCGAAGTTCAAAATAGTTTTTTTTTTGGTTTTGTAAAAAATGAAAGGATAAAAATTTGTGGTATAAGCTGTTGATTTATTCGACAATGATTTACACTCGGTTGTTATGGGTTGTACATAATTACTCTAACCATTTGAACTAGTCTTGGGGATTTAAACACATCGACGACCCAAGGTCATAGTTAAATGAACATAATATAAAACTTATTTATTAGTTGGACAAATCTCTCAATTTAAAGTGTTTATGTTATTTAAAAAAAATATTAGTGTGATTCATAATTTTCTCTATTGCATTAAAGAGGTGAAGCAACAAAAATGAGCTTTTGGAATGTTTGCTGAAAGAATGTCATGGCATAATTTATATTCACTTCTCAAAAATGGAAAATTTCATTCATCGAAAATATTTTAATTTAAATACTTTCTCCAAGCTCAAATTCAGCTGTTGACAAGAAGCATTCAGCTCAAATCAAGCAATGTTTTTTCAATGTGGGTAAAAAACTTTAACTCAAATATGCAATTTAGCACAATTCAGCGTCATTCAGCACAACTAAACAAATAACATTGAGTTTGTTGTTGGATTCGAAACCATACTAAACATTTCATTCAGCTGTCATATACTACAATTCAGCTCAAGTTAAAGAGTGTTTTTGA
Source organism: Bactrocera zonata (assembly GCA_037783105.1). NCBI lineage: Eukaryota > Metazoa > Arthropoda > Insecta > Diptera > Tephritidae > Bactrocera > Bactrocera zonata. The sequence continues at coordinate 52,885 of JBAWJQ010001999.1, read as the reverse complement.
CATTAATTAAAAATTTAGTATTTTTAACACTAAGAATACTATAATTATTGCTAGTAACGAGTTCTAAATTATTTTCAGTCTAATTTATAATACATAAATGGTTTTCGATTTTCATTTATATCACAAAATAAAGATCATTATTTTACTTATCTTTCAAAAATATCTTGGTAATCCCTCTGCAAAAACCTGTAGAAAGTGATCAATTAAGTAAAAACTTTTAATATTCAATCAAACACAATTGAGCATATAACCACATTGATTTTTTTTCTTAAAACGGACTTATTTATCAATTTTTACAAAGTACTTTAATTGGTATTTTAATCAATCTATATTCAGCAGTCATTGACCTTATAGTTAGTTTCATATACTATTCAACTCAAATCAATAGAAACTGGGTATATTCAAACAAAGTAAGTAGACCAGCGGGACTTTAGAAAATAACTTATTCTTTCCTAGATGGGGTATTTAGTCACAAGTTTATGATTCAGCTTCATTCAGCGCTACTGAATTGGAAAATATCTTATTTTATCGCTACTGAAAATATTTCATTTTACATATTTTAAATTTTTCCATCATAGTGGTTTTAAGTTGCTTGATATGTAAGGTTTAATAGCCATTCAGCGCAATTCAACATATTTCTAAACTTCCCTTTTCGCCTAAAATATTTAAAAAATTTCTTTAGCTATTCAGCATACTATTATGAGATTGGAGAGGGTTTTACTTTTCCCAGCTGTGTTAATTAGTCCCAAAAATTTAAATTCAGCTACATTCAGCGCAACTTTAAATATTTAATTTTACATATTTTTATGATTATTTTAACTTAATTCGTTGAAGTTGCTTCATGTTTAAGTTTTGTAACCATTCAGCGCAATTCAACAAATTTTTCAATTACTTTAAATGCTTGAATTGCTTCAAAAGATTATTTTGCTTTCCTTAGAGTAACTCAGCATACCATTAGACATTGGAAAATATTTTATTTTTTTTGACTTTTTGTGATTTTGTGACTAAAACTCTATTCAGTTACTTAATACTAAAATTTATGGACAAATTTAGCAGACCACTAGGCATCAGAAAAGGTTTTCCTTCTCCCAAACGGATTTCTAAATCACAAAATTATCTATTCTGCTACATTCAGTGCTACTAGAAATATTTAATTTTTATTTTTCCAATACAGTGTTTCAAAGTTGCTGCTTTTATAAGCCATTCAGCAGAATTCAGCATATTTTTAAATTTCTTTTCTCGCTAAGGGTGCTTTAAGATTTATTATTTTTCTGTTACTTTATACATCAATTACAATTTTATTGCTTACAGGATTTTGCAATTGATCTCTATAGTTATATTGCTCCTAAATTGGTCGCTATTGCTGCATAGATCAAGAAATTACATATGTATCGTATGTGTGTTACACATTTCCCTCATTTTCTTTGGTCTTATAAATTATTTCTTGCGACATTAAGAATTATATACAATAAAAAATATTATACTTCTTAAAAATACTTCCAGTTAGACAATTATATGGTTAACCAATCCCTAAAACCATTGTGCTACACATCTCAAGACCCATAACTCTGAGAGATGAAATATGAGCTTATTTTGACCTTATGGTTCACTTCATATCATAGCCTAAGATACCGTATCAATAAAGTTCTTAACTGTATAGTGGGGGATCTTTTGGAAGATAAGCAAAATAGCCTTGTACTTGCAGCTAAATTTATTCCTTCGTCCACCCCACCTTTTGTCTGAAGGTGCCTGGTTTCGATGTCATCACTAAAATAAGTAAAATGTTATAGAATTTTTTTCATTCTAGAGTTAACATATAGGCCAATAAAGATAAATAGGTACACTGTTGTTAAAAATTCTACACTGGATGGTAGAAGAGACTAAAACGATACTTAAAGACACCCCACTAACTGGATATTTATAACCGAATTTGTGGGTAGTCAATAGTATAAAATTATTACATCCAAACATATTAGTTGAACGCTCGTCGACCACAGAGCCTCCACACTTAGTATGCTCCACATATAATCACATTTCCACTTGTATGTAGTTTGTTGAATGTTATTATTAGTTATCAATGACGATATCAATAAACTTAGCAAAACTAGCAATAACTTGGTCAACAAACTTCGGGGACAACAACCACAAAAATGCAACATATGCCAATATATAAATATACATATGTATAACTATATATATATCTATATACAAGTACTTGTATATAAACGCTTATACATATGGCAACTTGTGGCAATCATGAAATGACAGAATGGCTTTCAATGGCAGAACTGAGCCAACAAAATAATAGTTTGCTATTTTTTGTATTTTGCGTCATTATTCGACACGAATACAAACATATACAATCTACAGTTAGCAACATATGAGTATATATGTATGCACAGTTATATAAAAACAAAGCAAAGTTATTGCAAAAAGTGTTTCGCACTTGATTGCAGACGGCGAGTGACCGAAGCAAATAAGTGTCGAGTGTAAACAGGAGAGCGAATACCCTGCTACCATATATGTGTGCGTGTGATGTGTATGTATATATGTGCAAATAGTATGTATGTGAGTGAACTGAGTCGCGCCCAACAACTACGTGTACAAATGGAAAACTGCAAACAAAAAAAAAGTGAAAAATAAATTGGAAATCAAGCAAAACGAATGGCAATCAAAGTAGCAAGAATGTAAGGCAAGAAAAAAGCTTGAGAGTAAATAATGCAGCGCGAATTGTGGCATATTGTATGGCGCAAAGGAAATTAAATGTAAAACTTATGAAAACGGTAGACACTTATGTGATGCAATACGATTTATGTAAGTCAGTAAAAGTGAAAATAAAAGACAAGTGTGAGCACTGTTATTAATGAGCATTTATATATAAGTAATTACCGTTGGCGCTGTGAAAACATGGAAACAAAAAAATTGTATCTGTTAACCTAAATGATTTTGACTTGAGTTGACTTATCTTTAAGTAAGCGGAGTTGATATAACCTAAGTTAATTCGACTTAAAGTAGCTTAACTTAACTTATTTGGACTTAACTTAATATATTTAAATAATCAAACTTGTTTTGACTCATGTAAACTAAGCAAACGTATTTTATTCATTATTCGTCTTAACTTAATCTCAACTTATTTCATATAACCTAACCTTACTGGACTAAACTTCACGTAACATAACTTAAACTTAGCTTAGCTTATAAAGACTTAAGTTGATACATTTTTAATAACTACTCTTGTTTTGACTTAAGTAAATTAAGAAGAACTTAAACTTGACACAGTTTTACCTAACGTATTTAAGTTTAACTTAGTAACGTAACATAACGTAGCGCAACTTAAGCTATGATTACTTCATTTGTGTTTATTTACTCTCTCTTAGCTTCTCATAACTTAACGTGATAGAACTTAACTTAACGCAACATAACTTAAACCTAACTTAACATCTCTTATCTTAAAATAACCAGACTTTATGTAAATCAAGTTCATTTACAAAACTTTGTCTTAACATATTCTCACTTTACATCATATTACTTAATCTAACTGGACTTATCTTAACAAAGTCTAACTTAAACTTAATTTAACTGACATTTAATTTATATTATATGAAATTAGCTTGACTTAAGTTATTTAGCAAATCTTAAAATGAACTCAACTTAACCTAACGTAACTTAACTTAACATAATACCAAATTAGTAAAACAAAAATAATGTCAACATTATTGTCCAATCACACTCAGATTCATATAGAAATCATATATACGGCAAATTCATTAACTTTAGTCGGTATCCACTTGTCACATATTCATATCAAATTAAAAGTGAAATAAAAAGAAACAATATCAAAGACGATCTCGACAGTACTGTCATCAAGCAAAATAGCGAAATAAAATGTGGCAAACCAAATAAAGAGAGGAAAACAAAAAATATATACTTATGTTAGAGTATTAAGAATCAACGCAATGAACATAAACTACAACAGCTACCAACTGTTAAGTTAATGTCGACATTAACTATTTTTTCGTTTTGTATTGAAAGTTTCCCAATAATGCATTTACAAGTTTACTACAAATGGAAATCAGCAAATGTGTCGCTGATTATCAAAAATGACTTCATTAAGTACAATTCAGCGTAGCACATAAGGTAATCAGCATAGATTTATAGATTATAAATGAGACACATTAGAGGTGTAACACAATTTTCGTGCAATTTTATATAATTCAACGCCATTCAGCGAATCCTGGAATAGATAAAATATTTCGTGGCTTATGTCAGCTACTGACATGCCTACTTCTGTCCTGTGGCAATATGGAACACCGTAGTCTACTAAAAAGTATACAGAAATTTCGTAAAGTATGAAATTTTTTTTTTTTTACTGAAATGTGTTATTATACTCAATAAGCGACCATTCAACTCACTCTGAAGCTGATCAAAAACTTTGTATTTTATGATTTTTACGTTTGCCTTAGGTCAATACAAAACTTCTTCCCATAATACCAAACAAATATTCGAAAGCTGCAGATGGCTTTTCTAAAATGATTTCATTAGCGCGAATTCGGCACATTCAGCAAACTCAAACCAACTGTTTAGATCAAATATAGTAAAATCATTTGAGTTTAGGTACCGAACTCAGAAGTATAAGAAAATTTTTTATTAAATGTGTTGTTAAAAATAATTCAGCGCAATTCAGCAGAACCCACTCAGTTGCATATTTGTAACTATATCATTTAAATATCCATTCAGGTACAAAAAGAGCTCTATCGAATTCCGAAATATGAAAAAAATTGTACTAAATGTTTATAAGAGTTTCGTATTTAGTGTCCTACCATTAAAAAATCTATTCAGCTTAGAAAAAGTGCTTTTAACTTAACGCATACAAACATTTTTTGAAAAATTATCAGACCATGAAATATATGCCCTAAATACAGTTACATTTCAACTATATTAAATAATAATTTATATTTTTGAAAGACAAACTTTTATTCACTATAAAAAGCATTTATAGTTTCTTAGGTTGTGCTTGTAAAAATGTTCAATATTGAAAAAAGCGCCTGTGTTCAACGTTTGTGCGCTAAATAAAATTATACATACTACTAGTTGAATTGCTTAATTTTGCAGAAAAAATTACATCTATTTTTCAATTCAGCACTATCCGTCACATAAACGGTATTCAGCTCAACTCAACACAATTTAAGCGCTTCTATATTTCTAAACGACAATTTGTTATTTTAGCTTGTGACAGTAATATCCGTCTAACAGGAAAAAAAAGTTGCGGTTTTAACTTCATTTTCATTCTTAAGCACAAGCTAATTGTTTTGCACTTGTTAACTAAGTACACCTAATATACACATAATAGGTTTTTGTTACTGAAATTTCAAATGAGTTAGTACAAATAAGTACAAATTATGAGGCTTCAAGCTAGTTCAGTAATACCAGTTTACGCTACCAGTAAATTTAATAAAATTATTTTATATACTATTTCATTCAACTTAGTTACTGAAACGTGAAACCATATACTCAGCTGCATTCAGCACGTCCGTGAATAATTTTTATAACATAATTTAATTAATTTTGTATACTTTATTACATAAAGTTTATTAATGTGATTATTATTTAGTTATCCAACACGATTCAGCGCTTTAAAAAATGCTCGTTTACATAAAACCGATAATTATTGGTTAGGGTTGCATAAATCTTTATCTTTGGATATTCAGCATGATTCAGCAAGTCTAAGCATATTTTTTCTGCATTAAAGTAATCTTATTGTTTAAGATTATCTACTGGTTTTTACTTTTCATTTATTCAGCGCAATTCAGCAATTAAAAAACGTTGTGTTCCGTTAAACCAACACTAATAATTAAACTTGCTTAACTTATTTTACTCTCCAGTTATTTAGCGTAATTCAGCACATCTAAACAAATTTCGTTTCCATTAATTTGTAATCTGTTATCACTTTTGGTGACAGTCTAACAGCTGTTACTCAATACCGAAAGTCTTGTAATTAACATACTTTTATTATTCAGCATATATAACTCAATTTACGCATTTTTCGTGGCGCTGAATAATAATGCTCCTCGAAGTGGGCCATAATTCGCTAAATAAATACAAAATTCTAGCTCATTGCCAATGAAGTTCGATAAAAAAATATTTTTCCCATACACACAATCACATTTTCTGAAACAAAGCACACAGATGTGTCACTTTCTCTCCACACACATGCATTTGCATAAGTGCCAGTGCGTTGATAGGTGATTTGTGGCAATCGCCGCAAAAACCACTAAACGCAAATGAACCAAAGATAGCAAATCGCAGCACGCAACGATTCACGGTGACGTGGTGAAAGCAATGTAGGTGGGGAAACGTGCATTTCGGGTGCCGAATGATACAATGTGCTTTTGTCGTACTAACTTTTGCATATATGTATTTGTACATATATGTCCCAATGTGCAAGCAAACCAATTAGAGGAGGCAGTGAAACCAAAATATAAAAATAAAATGGTAACTGGTGAAAAATGGTGGAAAACATAAGCTCACTATGAGTTTCGAGAGGCGTGAGCTCATAGTGTGTGTATAAACATGTAAATATGTGTGTGTATGTGTACGTTTATGTGTGCGTTTATGTATGGGTATACATGCTTGTGTAATTTGTGCGGAAATTGGAGAATTTTCACATAGTTAGCGGAATGTGGTCATTGACCCATTTAAGCGACAATGAGTCTAGCAACAGGCACGTGACTACTACACCAACTACTCGTACAAAAACAATAGCATAAATGTTGTGCCGAACTGACTATTTACAATTTGTGTGAAGGCTGTGAGGTTGTTAGATCTAGATGTTGGTGCGGTTATAAATATTTACTGTCATTGTTGGATATGTGTGTGCGCTGCAAATGGTTGGCTGGCCACCAGTCATTGTGTGTATGTGTTTGTGGTGTTGCACACCGTCAATATAAATTACCGTGAATGTTCTGTTAACCGAACTGACAATACCATTTATAAGCTCATGTGCCGTATAAAGTCGCATGCAAAGGTGGGCTGGGGCGTATGTGTAACTTTTGGAAGTCACAACGGGGGCGTATAAGTAACATTACGAACATAAATATTTCGTGGGTGGACACCATAATGCTCTGCACTAATGTACTAGCGCATTTATATTGAAAATCGAATAGTTTGACTACGCCAAAATACACCGCTTGTTTTCGCACGTACCGCATGGCGTATACGTAATTAGCTCTTTTGGTGAGAAAACACGAAAATTACATTTACTGGCATTCAATTACTCTAATAGTTAAAAAAAAATCAGATAATATATTTATGTTGGATCTACCAAAGCTATAATACCCTTCAAAGCTGCATATTTCATAAGGGTATTAAAACAAAATTATTTTAACTTTGATTAATCAGTTTGTATGGCAGCTATATGCTATAGTCGTTCAATCTGAACAACTTACACAACATATTGTAGTGTTGATTTAGGTAAATAACTGTACTAAATTTAATGGAGCTATCTTGTCAAATAAAAATTGTTTCCGTATAAGAACTTTATTATAATCCTTCAGTTTATATGACAGCTATGTCCTACAGTGATCCGATCTCTTAATTTTGTACAGAAATTGTACAATTGGCTATGAAAATAAGCTGCGCAAAATTTTGTGAAGATATCCTGCAACTGAAAAAGTTTTCCATACAACGACTTGATTTCGATGGAGCAGTTCCTATGGCAGCTGTATCCTATACTGTTCCGATATCGGCCGTTCAGACAAATAAGCAGTTCCATAGAGAGACAAGGACATGTACATAATTTTAGAAAGATATCGCAAAAACCGAGCCAGTTACTTGCGACTATACTTCGCATACATACTCTTTACAATCTGTTCAGGGTGTAAATAAATATATTTTTATGCGTTTGTTGACATCGATTTCCATTTTCCAGTTTTTAGTAAAATATTGAAAACATTAGTATATTAAAATGCATCTTTTTTGTGATTTGTGTGCTCAAATTCTGAGCCTTCTCGCATAAAATAATTTTAATATATTCTTTTTTTTAATTTAAATGATTTTTTATTTTAAATTGCTTGCATGCATACATTGTCATTTCAACACATGCTTGCACTTTTGTTTTGCCGGGTACGTGACATTTGGAAGATATAATTTATATGCAATATTTGTCAACAAACAAATGTAGATTGCGCAATATTTTGATAGGTCAATAATAGACTTTGTGCAATTATTTGCATAAAAAATAACTTGATGGAAATTGCGCTGTGGAAAATTACTTTTGAAAATAGTTGACACGTGGTGTACTTCATAATAAAATAATGAGACGAAAATGCTGAATTTTCGAATATAAATGCAAGACTTTGAAAAACTTCTATAAAGAATTTATATGAGTGTACGTTTGCAGATGTTAACATTTTCATTATTATTATTATTTTTTTTTTTTTGAAAAGTCGTTATTTTTATAAGTTTTTGCACTCACATATTTTATTAATTTAAAAAACGTGAAAATTTTTGTGCTCCTGCAAGCGAATGGAATGGACGTCAATGACAATTATGTTGCTTATAGTTGCGGAATTTTTGATTCAAAAATTGTGATTAATAAACTAAATCATTTTTTCTTAAATATTTGAAATCTATTATTAATCAAAATCTGAAATCCGAAAATCGGAATTAAAATTTTAATAATTTTTAATCCAAAATTTTAAATTAAATATTTGAAATTTCTTTATAGATACAAATTGCTCTATAGTTTTGAATATGTTGTCTCTGAATAAGTTTAGCTCAAAATCGCAGAATACAAGGGAGAAAAAAATTAAATTCAAAATTAACTTTTAATTAGCCTTGATTGACATATTTTTATGTCATAATCCAGTATTTGGGATAAAAAAACCAAACCATTTGTAATTAAGATTTACAGTATTAAGAATTAAAAAAAATATAAAAATTGTACTTCATTTATTTTTTTAATTCACTATTTACAATTACGTTAGCAACCAACCAGATTTCACCTTAAGTAAACAGCAATAAGCCTAAAACTTTCAAAAAGTTCAAAAAAATCAACAAAAATTTTTAATTTAACCAAAAATAGTATTACTCTAAATCTAACGCAATTCCGAAGTGAAGTTAAGAAAAATGTGATAGGTTACACTGAGGTGAATTCACGTGTGTTAAGTTTTTACGTGGAAAGTTGCAGTGTAACTAGTTCAACTATGGGGAGTTCACATTGGATGATTTGGTGTAGAGTACTACAGTGCATATCCGATGGGTTTACGATAATTATGGTGATTTCAAGGGGCTTGAAATTAGAAGGAGTATATCTCAAGCTTAGCTAAGGTGAATTAAAGTGAGAAATTTTAGGAAATGATATGGCCATAATAAATGAAAATTTGCTAATATCTCTTTACTGATGCTCATTTCAAAATCTATATATCTGAATATATTTAAAATATCATCAGCAGGATAGAGATCACAGAAGATTTTGGAACCGAAATCAGTGCTAGAACTATACGAAAGAGGCTCCAGTATGTTGGTTTGAACGCTCTCATTTCAACATGTTATGTATCCAAAGGATGTAAGCTGAAAAACTGGTGAACGCTATAGTGAAGAGTGCGTCCAAAAAACGGTTAGCAGAAAGGTTAAGCAGAAAGGTAGCCGAATGGTATGGGGATGCTTTTCATACCACGGAATTGGAAGATTGGCTCTGATAGATGGAACAGTAAACGCAATTGAAGAGAACATTTGCCAAAAAAACGATCTCATCCTCCAGGATGATTCTGCGCCATGTCATCGTAACCAAATGAGAGGTATAATTTTGTTTCCATACCTGTAGTTTACACAAATAATTTCATTAACAATATTAATTGTGTTTTTTTATTTTTTCTAGGTAAAGGACTTCCTTTCGCAAAAAGGAATTTACACCTTAACATGGCCAGATAACAGCCAAAACTTAAATCACTTAGAGAAGTTGAGAACCTTTGTTATATTATGAAGGTCAAGAGACCCAGTACCTTAGCGGAGTTGGAAGAAATTCTCGAGTATGTCTGGTATAACAAAATCACAGCACAACAATTGCAGAAGTTGACAAATTCAGTGCCGCAGCGCATTAAGGCCGTTGTAGAAAGCAGAGGAGAGATAACAAAATATTATTTTTTAAAATTTTGGAGTGTCTGATATTCACTCTACCTGACGATTAAACGAACGACTAAATCAAAGAATTAGCATTTAAGTTTTGTAAACATTTTCCTGGCCGGCAGAAACCTTTTTTTTTGGAAGTTCTTCTGGAAATCGAATACGGCAACAAGGGAAACTTAAAATTTTACAATAAATCGTCGATTATTAAAATGAATTAAGCTTCTTAATGTATGTCGTTTTTATTTATTTATTAAATTTTTTATTTCTTAAATAAAGTGGCTCTTAAAAAAATCGCAAAAAAAAATAATTGTTTTCTGGCTGCAAGTGGTTATAACGATTAGTCCACACCATGCTGTATGCGTCACCTTCTCAGATATTAAACATATACATATATATTAACATTAGTTCGATTGGCTGCTTTCAACTAATTTTTTTAAAAGCCCATATTTCACATAACTTCTATACTGTACAATTCAGACAAATTAAATTCAGCAAAATCAAAACGTTCGCCATAAAAGTAAAAGCTGCACAACCAGCTAGCCTGACTAATTTCCAACGTTAAACACACAGACATAAAATATTGACTTCAATTTCGCTTATTAAATACGTGCATGTCCCTGAAAGATATACATATTAGCAGCGTTTCGAGAAGCTAAACGCTACCAAATGCGATTGACTCAAACGATACGACTGCAGAATTTTCTGCTAAATGACTCAATCACTGCCACAGTGAGCTGAACTTTATCAAGCGTTGAGAAAATTGAATCAAAATGCAAATATTTACAACAACATAAAGACATATAAAAATTTGCTTTTTATCTCGGAAGAGTCGAAGGAATGAGAAGTAACAAGATGAAGTAATGAAAATGCTGACACTGAAGGCGAAAGTGAAGCGGCAATAGGCATGAGAGAGCGCAACACAAATGTACACAACAAAAACAAAATATGTAAGCTATAACATGCGACATGATGAGGAAAAATAAAGCCAAAATTGGGTTTCACAAAAACCAGCTATTGGCAGCATCAATGGCAGAAGATTGATATCCAACTAAGGGGAAGTAAAAATCAAAGCAATCGTGGCGGTTTAGGTTGCCGTAGTATGGTGGAAAAAGAGATACAGAGAGGGTGTGCAAATAGACAGAGAAGCTGCAGCTGCAACATTTGATTTGTGGAACAACCTAATTTCGCATAGAAAACTTTTTATGCCGCAACCGAGTATGGTCGGTGAAATAATCAGACACAAGAAGCACTCAACAATACATATATACATATGTATATTTACTTGTATGTGTACACACAGCAACTACCAGTAGTTGCATATACACAGGCGCTTGGGCTAGCGAAGTTTTCGAGCTATGTAAATAGTAAGGTGAAAGCGAAATTTGTTTGATGTCCTGGGAAAAAATCGAGGCGCAGACAAGCGCACAACTAATCGCAGATAAGCGCCACAATGTTGAGTAAACATAAATTATGCATGTGAAGGAGAAAGTTGCGAAAGAGCATTGAAAAATGTGGAGAAACAAAGTATTGCCGCTTTGATGAAATGGACAGTTGATAGGATGAAAAAATAGGAAAAAGAAAATATCAGTTTTCTTATAAAGAGCAGTTAAAAGAAAGGGTGTGTGACATTTCTAATATAGTAAAGGAAAAGGACTGAGAGGAAAGGGTAAGTTGAAGGTTGAAAGTATAGTATTGCCTAGCTTAAAATATAAAATGAAGTAGATGCATTAAGAAATATTATTTTACCTTCCTATACTATGTATAACGTTGCCGCTGACCTATTTTAACTAAATAACTCTCAATGCTGACGTACGTATGTATGTTTTGGAATATATATTCAGGAAAAAAAATTGTGTATAATGACATTGTAATAAAAAATAATTTTTAAGTTTATGCCGAAGAAACTTTTAAAATTACATTTACACATTTAAATTGAAAGAGAGTGCGCTTTATATTCTTAAAAATTTTAATTTTGAGATTGATCCCGAAATATCGAGTTCTTGAAAAATAAAACATAAATCGTACATATTTTGACTAAAAATCTGCAATTAAGACTGCTGCTAAAAATATTCCCAATCCCGAAATTATTATTTTGATCCCGACATTTCGGGATTGCTTTTTAAATTGCTGCATCGTGAAAGTGAGGCTGAGCTTTTAATACTTATAAATTAAAGGTTTAACATTAATACCGAAATATCAGGATCCCGAACTAGAAAAACTTAAATTGTAAACATTATCACAAATGTTATGCAACAAAGATTTTTCAGTAAAATTGTTTTCAATTCCGAATTTGTGGGTTTGGTTTTTTAAATTTTGTATCATTTAAAACTGAAATATACTGTGCTTTATATAGTATTTATAAATTTTAAGATTGATACCGAAATACAGTGATCCCGAACTAAAAACAAATAAAGACTTTTCTCCAATATTTTGTCAACGTAGAAATTTCGGGAGTAATTTTGTATTTTAATTTTTTATTAAAAAAATAGTAATAAATAAATAGGAATCAATCTGTTTTTCATTAATAGAAAATTTATTTCATAATGTTAGATAGTTTCAACTGATTAAGTTCAACAGAAATATTGGCTGGTATCTCAAAAAGTGCAGTGGACTAAAAGTTTCGAGTAACCAGGAAAGGGCTTCTGGTTAAATTTGGTTACAAATAATAGAATTGAATTGATCACGAGACTATCAGTAATTTAATGTAATAAATGCTGAAGAAATAGAAGATGTGAAAAATCTGTGAAAATATGAATCTATCTGTGGAAATCTATGGATCTTTCGGAATTGCTTAAAAGAAAACTAGTATTATATATAAAACTTATACATACTTATGTATTCGTAACTCAAATTTTAACGGCTTATTTATCTACGATAATCACTGCTTTTTATGCTCGGATGTTCTTCAAGCTCGCGGATATAAAAAGCCTTATGACCTCTCCCAAATACTGTAAAACTATTAATTGGTTAAAAAAATTGGTGCTTGAGTCAAAAATCTTACTGTTATCGTTGTCATACGAGTATCGGAAGGATCAGTAAAAAACCATTTTGAAACGTCATTTGAGCCTAAAAAAAATTTAAAGCACGATCGGTTCCAAAATCCCTTAAACTTTTAGAAAAACAACGTCCCGTTAACTTCTGTGGAACAATGCTTTACTAACACCAGGTTGTCCTGAAAGGTATCATTACTAGCGATGAGTCTTGTATCTATGCTAACGACCTGGAAATAGACGATAAATCGGCCGAATATCGTAGCAAAGGTGGGCCGCAGCCGAAAAAACAAAGCAGGGCAACAATCAAGATTGCGTTTACAGTTTGATTATCGAGGTGTGGTGCACTACGAATTACTTTCGACTGGCCAAACTATCAACACTACTACTCCGTGTTGAGTGTTTTTGAAAGTTAAGCGTCATTTGCGTAAAGCTATTCGTAACAAAAGGACTGAATCATAAGCCAACAACTTTTGATTTTTGCATCATGATAATGCACCATCGCATACTGCATTGATTCTTCGTGAGTTTTTCGCTAAATATTCAACCAAAATCGTGGCGCAACCACCGTATTCGCCTGGTTTTGTTCGGTCTGACTATTCAGCAGGACTTCTTCTAACGTCAGTATACTTAGTTTTTGTGAAAACAACAAAAAGAAAAGTTTTCCAAATAAGATTTTGTTGGTTTTATTTTACAATAAATTATGTAAAAAATTACCAACTGAGTTTTGTTTTAATTCAAAATTGTGAGGTAGAGTTTTGTAAAACCAGAAAAGCTTTCTGCGCTAAAAAATTAATATTGTAACGCGCGGGCTGAATAAACTTCGGGGTTCAGTGAACCTGGCTGTTAGCATATATCAATGTATGCGTGAACATATATACTTATATGGGACATATATACATTTACATGTGTTATGTATATATATACATATATATAAAAATATTTCGATGAAGTAGCATAAGGTATGTATATCTATAGCGTTACGGGCAACCATCAAAATGAAAGATATTAAAACAACAAAATAAAATTTGTGAAGCGTGAAACAATGGAAAAATCTTAAATAAATAATTTGAGAACGGAAAAAGTAAAAGGAAATAAATAAAAAAAAATGGAGATTTTTATTTCGCTAAAAGAGCTTAATAGAAGAAAAGTAAAAGTAGCTGATATTTAATTTTTGTTTAGATGGCAAACAAGGGAGAATACCATGTATTTATGTGTGGGGATAAATTTTTAAAAATAATTAAAAGTTTTCTTTTATATTGTTTGCGTGCATCTAATGTATTTGACTTGTCTTTTCTATATTTAATATATAGTTACATATCTATGTGTTTGCAGAATATTAGTTGAGATGTTAGTAAGTTAAAATAGCCTAAGTCGAGTTAAGTTTATATGTTTTGTTGAGTTCTGCTTATGTCTGCTGCTTATGCTTGAATAAAGAAAATGAGAGTGTGCTTTTTGCATGAATAATCATGACACACATACGAGGAATAATGAAAGCTCTAAAAAGTGGAACAAAAACTTCAATAAGAGCCAAAGAATTATAACTAATTGAGAACCAAAAACACTTAAAAAGAATTGGGATTATTAGAAGACTACAACTACACTCATATATATCATTACATATACAAATATACAACATTTCTATGTGCTCTTCACACAAAAATGCTTTTACAAGTTAACAAGTCACCGCACCAGTAGCTTTCATTAATTATTAATCAAGCGAACGAAAGGTCTGTTTGCATTAAGTGTGCTAACTTTCTTTTCCAACATTCTATTGACTTATGTACATTGAAATACTTACTTGAACGAAAAGTTAGCCAATGTAATAATTCTTTTCTATTCAATTAAAAATGTATGATTCCTAATGGAAGTTAAGGTCATTCAGTCAAAGTTGTTGCGAAATAGTTGAAACAAGCAAGTAGTTAGCCAAAAAGTAATCAAATACATAAACTGAATGGAAAAAGGCAGTGAAATTGAAAAAGAAATAATTAAATACAATACCAAGAACTCAATAAGCCACAAGCGAGGTGTGGCAATGAAGCCGTGATATGCAGAAAATCATGGCTGAAGCACAACAAGTTGGAGAGGAGACGACTGCTGGGTACATTGAATTGAAATTGAGTGCTGTAAACGGAGTAACGTTCACATCAGAAAAAAAATGAGACTGCAGTGAGTGTAATATTGGAAATCTCTAGTTAATAAATATGTTATGATTAGAGTGAAAGCTTTTCTTATAGTAAAAAGTCTAGTGTATAAGAAAGCTTCAGGAAGAGTGAAAACTTTAGTGAGATTGAAAGCTCTAGTGGTAGTGAAAGCTCTAGTTTAAATGAAATCGTTCGTTGAAATGAAAGATTAAGTTAAAAAAAAGCTCAAGATAACATTGAAGCTCAATTCAGGATAAAAGCTTCACTTATGGTTAAAACCCTAGTTTTAATGGAAACTCCAGTTAGGGTGAAAGTTCAAATGATACTAAAAGATCAAGTTAAAATCAAATCTCAAGTTAAAATAAAAGCTTTATTTAGGGTAAAAGCTCCTACTATAGTAGAAGTACTAGTTTCAGTGAAAGCTCCGGTTATACTGATAGCTCTAGCTAAAACAAAAATTCTAGTTACAAGGTAAACTACTGCAAGGTAACTTAAGGAACTTAAGGAGGAAATTTAAATAAAGCCGAAAGAAAGAGAGCGGGAGAGAAAGCTCAAACCTGTTCATGAGAAACCGTTTGCTAACTTAACAACAACAATTTTTAGCTTTGTTAGCGAAGCTATATGCTATAGTGATCCGATACTGGCGATTCAGATAAACGTACAGCTTCTTGATGAGGAAAGACTTATGAAAATTACCAATTTCAAAAATTGCATACCCCAGTTAAGATCTCTACCAGAGAGAAAGAATGTGTACTGTAAGCTATTTCTTAGAGAGCTCTGAGGCTGATCATTGCCTCTATGTTATATGTCACCTTAAATTTGCACCTGTAGAAGATCCCTCAAGGATATTGTTATGTTCCCATATTCGCTGAGTTCCCAAATTATATCTGCCTACATTGTACTATATATCAATTCAATTCCCATACAAAAATCAAACTCTTACAACAGCTTACGACATAAAGCCAAGTGAGTACGTAAAAAATTAAAGCTTATATATACATATTTGAATCTGTATGCCATCATAAGCTTTGTGAATGTTCGTAAACCTCCTAGTAAGCCATGCACATACCGCTATGTATGTTCGTAATTTAATTCTTCTAAAAGTTAATAAAAAATTCAAAAGCAACGAAGTCACTGAACTCTAGTCTAGCTGGCGTGCCGATAAACTCACATAAAAATATGAATATCCATACATACACACACATACATGCATGAGTTGAGTAACGCAAAAAATACCTTTAAATATTTATATAAGCTCACATGTGTACAAAGCAAAATAAAGCTGTGCACATCCACGCATATATTTTCTCTTCCGCTACACATGCAACGCCGCTGCGCATATGCATGTAGAGCAGCAAAAAAAAAACAGTTTGATGGCTTGTGTGCATGAGCGAAAAATTAAAAAAAAAAATCAAGGATATTAAACTTTGTTTACGGCATTCTTTCATTAATTTGCATTGCGTGTTCGCAGGCCATTTTTATATTTTATAATATTATGTGCCAGGTGCTCGAATTGAGTGACAATCAACCAATGATGACGGGGGTCAGAAAAAGTCGCTGTATTACTTTACGTAACTATATATATATATTTTTTTGAGTTAAATTGATTTCTTTTGTACATAGTTTCATGTTACATATTTAAGTCTTTTAAAGACATAAAGTGATATAAATCACAATCGATATCGAAGGAGAGGAAATGTGAACTCGCTCAATGGGCAAAAGTCATTTATTTAAACTAAGTAAACCATTTTTTGAACGATCAGTAATGCAGATCTCAGTAAAAAAACAATGTCGCAACATATACATATTAGCCTAAATTATTAGTTTCGAACTTTCTAAGGTGTTTGCCGCTTTGCTGAGAACTTTACGACCATCATATCCTTTGGGGAAAAGCTCAGTTGAAAATGAAATTATTTGGAAGATGAAAGAAGAAACTACAAAGTTAACGAGCTCAGCGTTCTGGAGGAAATATTCATATGAACTATGGAAACAACTCTTGAAAGACTTATTCGAGATGAACGCTGTTATGGTTTGGTAGGAGTGTCTTGTAGACGCTTTCCAAATCTTTATTTCTGTGAAAAAAAAATAGTTAAAATAAGGTCAAAATGTAAATGCAAGGCTAATCGGTTCAGAGCTTGTGTGAAAGCTTGTACAGGATATATCAAGTTTGCTTTTTTGTTTGTAATACCTAAAAGAAAATGTCAGAAACTATTAAAAATAAAGTATTCAGCGGAGCCACTGCGACATATTCCATTCAAGGGATCGCTGCAGTCTAATTGTAGCGTCTGTTCACCAGAAGTGCGGCTGCGAGGGGCGATAGTCTTAAAGCAAGCGGCTCGTTATATAAATGTCTATAAAATTCTACACTACTCGCCTAGTGCTGTTGTGCAATGGATTTGTGACCCGCCACGTAGAAATCACCTTCAATGAAAAAGAAACAACAGCCTCGGATGAAAGATCCACTTTGGATGACGATTAAAGCAAACGTAAAAAGGACTATGATTTACGGACATGCACCTGGAAAGCCCAGTTCCTAAATTGGGCAGGTACCGATGCCAAGCTGGTTGAAGTCATCGCAAAAGTAAAGGCTGTCATCACCGCCATCCAAGAAATGTGATGGACTGGAACAGGACAGAGACGACTAGGGCTTTGTGGCATTTATTACATGAGCCACATAAAGCAGGCCAAATTCGGTGTAAGATTCGTGGTGAGAAAAAAACTGAGTCGTCGAGTCCTGCCATTCACTCCGGTGGATAAGCATCTAGGCTTAATCTGCATCAGTGCACAATTTTTTAACAAAACAGGAATTTGGGCCCCCGCTCCGACGGAAAAGAAGGAGGATATGACCAAATATGCCTTAAGTGAGCGGCTGGAGCGAGCTTATGACAATGACCCCGCCACGATGCAAGGATTTTGCTTGGCGATTTTAATTCAAGGAAGGGCTCTAAGGTATCTTTGGCACAACAATTGGATAATTCAGCCTACCTGGCGAATCCTCATTAAACGGACCGAGTACTGAAGAGGAAAGTGTCACGTATATGAAGTCAAAAAAGTAGGAAGTCCCTAACACATGAGTACGGAGAACTTGGGAGGCTGATCGACAGTGACAACGCTCGGAAATTCTACGAAAACATGCCCCGACTAACGAAAGACCGGAACATACTCTTTTAGTACCCAAAGGCGTGATCTAGTGGCTGATATTCAGAGTAAGGTACAGTTATGATGAGAACACCTCTCCAGCCTGCTGAGCGGCAGTGAAATTGTAACATCTGGAAATGGCAACCGAATATGATCGGGTTTGAAAAGCGATTACCCTCCTGATGAACAACAAAATGGTAGGGGCCGATGGATTACCACCCGACCTATTCAAATATGGCAGGAAGAACTGACAAGGAACCAACTTTTCCTCTGTCTAATTCACAAAAAGAGTGGGGTCCACAATCTGCGCCTATTACCGTAATATAAGCCTCCTTAATATCGCATATTGGGTCTTATTGAGCGTAGTGTGTTGTATTTACTGAAGCGCACCGTCAGCGAACTGATTGGAACTTATCAGTGTATGGAAAGTCTACTGTCGAGCATTCGCCAAATCTCGGAAAACACCCGTGAAAGGAAGAAAGGAAGATACACATTATCTCTTCGTCGCTTCTAAAACCGCCTCTGATAACACGAAAGGAAACTGCCTCTAGGCTGCTTTGTCTGAGCTTGGTATTTCCGCTATGCTGAGACGGCTGTGTAAGCTAATGTTGGACAACACTAAAAGCTTCGTTAGAATCGAGAGAGATCTCTTCGAACCGTACAATACTAAGCGCAGTTTCCGTATTTTGTGACTTCTTCAGAGGAAAAATCTGCTTCTTTTATTTTATTTATTTAATTTAATTTAAATTTATTTATTTGCATATTATTTTATTTTATTTTATTTATTATTTTTTATTTTATTTTATATTATTTTACTATTTTTCATTTTATCATCACCAATAATTACATTTCCTTAACCCTCCAATATCACATTTTTCCCTGACAAATTGTTGACACTACTCGCCTGCAGCTTGACTTCCTTTTAAATAGAAACCGAAAATGTACGCCATACGATTTTATGGCGCCTTTCAGCAATATCTTCCAAATTGAAATCCGTTTTTAAAAATACTACAAACGAATGCGAAATTGTTTGCTGATGCGCAGTTTCCTTTTTACAATGGAAATTAAAGAAGAAAGCGAAGCGAAAATTTTACATGGAATTTTATATATTCGGCTTTTATGTCAATATTTCAACGTGCTTTCCGCTGCTGATGCTGCCAGCTGTCACTTCCTACTACGCTGTTGCTTTAATTGTTGTTCGCTGCACTGTGGCAGCAATTTTTGCAAATTTTGTGATGACAATTGCAATACAACAGCGCTGATTCATTTGCATTTCGAGCTGTCGATTTCCAAGCTTGAAATCTTTTTAAATTAATTTGTTTTATTTCTATGCCAAGCGGTTTATTTTATACTTTATTTATTCAAATAATTGTAAATAAACATTTTATTGCTTCTAAAATCCGGGTATAGCACTTGTTTTTTTCAATCCAACTCCATTTGTTTACAAAGAGCTCTCTAAATGCACTGCGCATGCACTCAAACATATACATTTAATAATATAACGGTACAAGTACAAATATTGTTTAAACCAACTCATTCGGTTTACGCTTAGAGAATTTGCTTTGAGTGCGGCCACCAGCATATCTAGCAATCGCACACGCTCCAGCGCCTGAATGTATACCTTGTTCCTTACACATTCGTCTTTTCATCGACCAGTGTAACGGTTTACATGCAGTTTTACCACAGTCATTCAAGAAATGTGTCCATATTTGATTTGTCATGATGCCATTTGTTGCAGATTTTTACTGTTGTTGCACCAATACATACATAGGCATAAATACCACATATATACTCATATATATATTTGCACCGCAAGTATCGGTTTCTTTGGCATGTTAGTACACCTGTTTTCTCTTTTTTTGCAACAACTTGTAAGCGCAGTACATGCGACAAATGCTGGCAACAACAACTACAGCGTGGTATATCAAATACCCTTTAGTTGGGCAACCACACTGTGTGGCCACACGCCAACTCAGCGTTCGGCCACCCGCAGTTGTTTTATTATTACTTTAAACTGTACTTGGGTGGAAGTACATACCCCCACACACATATAAATTCAAAGAGCTTGTGCTGCACGCGCTTGTGTGTCTATCAAGAGAGAGTCTCCACAGTGTGCAATGGTCGCATCGGTGTGCTCGATGAGCTGTAGCAAACTTTGTTGCAATAGTTTATATTTATGTCTATTTATATACCATTTGAAATGCTCGTAGTTAAACAGTTATATACTGAAAACTATGCATATATAACGGTAGTTTTTATTTTTTAAGGGCTGGTCCAGATTTAGCTGAAAATCGTTGGTCAAGTAGACTATTTTCTCATAGGTTTTTAAGCATTCACTCAGAACTAAGAGTGTTACCAGATTATAACGTAAGTCGTGGACAGGAGCTTCGGAACTAGTTTATAAAACACAATTTTTTTTAACTTTACTTAAATGCTAATAAGAAAAACGAAATTTTTTTCCCGACTATTAAAGCATGATTTGAAGACAACGCTGTACGAGTATATATTTAGAAATCAATATAACTTAAAATATTATTTTAATCATTTCAAGAAGTACCTATAAAATATATTAGTCAAATTTTTTTAATTTTCAAAATAATATTCAAGAATCAGGTGGCAACCCTCTTGTTCAATTTTTTTAATTTAAGTTTAATTGCTAGAATGAAGATTGTAATCTCTTTTGGAACTCTGAATGTTTTTATTAATTTTGATAGGGTTGCCATCATCCTGATTAATTTGATTTATTTATAGTGAATTTCGTTTATTGTCACTTTTTAAAAATTTTCAATTCACATGGTCCCCTAATCGAATTACAATTTTTCATCTTTATTTGAACCTTAGTTATGCCACTTTTTAAGCTTTCGTTTAATGCAATTTTGTGAGGGTTGCATTAGCGGAATTGAGAGCATTACCTGCTATTCCAACCCTCCTTGGGTACCAAGTGTTTTGGCAAGATTTCCAATTTTTACTCAAGTTACCGCTTACACGAACTGATAGGCACTCAGAATTCAACTTGTCTTTTTATCCTGATAATTTATATATACACATATATATTATATATATATAATTCCATATTTATCTCGATTAGTTTTATGTGTTGCAGTTTTTGTTCTCCCTAAATTATGATCGTAAGGTACGACGCTGGTCACGAAATAATACAGTACTATATTAGCTAACAGCTCACTTCGAAGAAGCAAAGGTGTCCGGTACTGTAGAATAAAATATTATTTCGTAAACTTTTTGTGAAGTGCACTGGCCAAAGAGATCGGGAGGAATGAAATCGGAAGTATAAAATGAGCCTAAAACTATGTTAAAATAGTAGTGAAAATTAAAACTGAATACTAAACTCACTAATCGGATTTTCGGAAAATCCTTCCGATATCGAGAAGAGCCTGAAAATATTAAGACCTTACTGTTCCACAAGAATCCACTCAAATAAAATTACTTAAGCCAAACAGACAACGAATAATGACTTCGAGTTTAATTGTCCCTCAAATGCCTGAATTTGTCGGCTGCAGAAAAAAGTTAAAGAAATTCACAGGATCTCAAATGCTTTATAGCTGGAAGCTGAACAATTTTTGTGTCATAGTGATTGCTATATGTAGAGTAGTCGGAAGGGTTATAAGATGGTATATATTTAGTTATAAGATAAATTTGAGGGAAAATTTTCAAAATTCACCAAAAACAGGTAGACACAAGGGACTCGCAAACTTTTTTAATTTTTTATTTATTTTGAAAATAGACGACGGTGGACATGTCTATAGCGTGCAAAAACTTTTCTTTGCAAGCGATATCTAGAGTAAATACATCTAATTGAGGCATACACAGTTAACTTTTATGGAGTGGAGGAGTACACGATAGTCTAAAGTACCCTTTCGATCATAAAAATTTGAGCTCCAACTTACTCTAAACTAATTTTGGAGCTAACGTTCGTCAAAGATTTGTAACAAGGTTCCCAAATCTTTCGTTTCTTAATTAAAGACGTTATGAAATGTAAATGAGGTTAATCTCTTAAAGTTTACAGCTTTTTAATTCGCCACACACACATACTCGTAAAACATATGGATTCTCAAACTTTGCCAAACATAGCCTAAACAACGCAGTCGCTGTCTCTAGATTCGCTGAACTATGCCACTGTAGCCGAATATCTCGTACAAGTCATCGTTACATTAACACTCGCTTTGCTCTCGAACAATCTTAAAGCCGACTCATGTCGATAGAACCTCAAATTCGATGTTGAGGAGGCTTATCCCACAGTAACTTGCGCAGATTGTAAGGTCCCACACTTACGTTCCAATCGTCGGGTATGCTTTCATCCGACCATATCTTGAAAAGTAGCTGTTGCATGTACCTTGCCAGTTCTTCGCCACCGTTTTTGAATAGCTGGATAGGTAAATCATTAGCCCCAGCCGTTTTGTTCTTTTTTGAGATGGGTAATTTCTATTCGAACCACATCATACACGGGCAATGGAACATCTGTTCGCCATCTCCAGATATTACACTTTCACTGCCGTTCAGCAGGCAGGAGCAGTATTCCCGCCAAAATTTCAGTAAGCTCTAAAGCACTCCGTTAGTCGCCGCATATTCTCGTGAAATTTTCGAGCATTACCCCTGTCGGCCAGCTTCTCACACTCTTAATCACGCATTTCGGCCTCTTCCTTTTTTGTCTGTAAATGCGTTTCGTTTCCCTCTTCTACTCTCGGTATCTATCCCACTCGCTCGCAAGAATGCGATGTATGTAGGCTGTTTGCTTTACCTCCACTGTGATACGAAAGTCCTCATCTTACCAGCTGATCTCTGGACCTTTACAAAAACCAATGGTTTCGCTTGCAGCTATATATAAAGAGCTTGAAATGCCATCTCACAGTATATATAGAGTTGATGATAAGTACTCACAGGGAGTAGGAGCACAATTCGAGCAGAAAACCGTTTCGCTTTCACTTGTAAACTTCTCGACATCGTACCTTCCCTGTATTTGTTGACGGCCGAGCTTCGCTGTATGGAGGCGGGCGTGTATCTTCGCTACAACAGGATAGTTGTTTGAGTCGATGTTAGTCTATTATTACTTAAATATTTTCACATGGATCATGGACCCATACAGAATTTTCATATACCGAAAATTTCGAGATTTAAGTACCAAAACAAAAATTAAAAAAAAAAAAACAATTTCTACGATTTGAAGCCCAAATAACGACAACCGCATGTTCTACGGCCCTAATACAACGCTATAACTTGTAAGCCGAATGTTTACCACTTGACATTTCCCACAGGGTGACCGTTATTTGCGCAAGAAGTATCCCGTTTACTTGCTCAAGTGTAAATGCGCTTTTTGTTTATTTATTTGGTTGCTGGCGTAAGTGTGTGTGTGAATGTATGTAAGTGTGTTTGTTTGCTTACAACATATTGTGGGAGTTTGCAGCTAGTACAACACACACTTGCCTGCACTTGCGAACACTTTGCCACATGCATGACAAAGTAATGTAAACATTGAGCAATACAACACAATTGCAACAAAGAGGCGAGGAAATAAGAAGAAACCACCTCTATGTATACATATATGTGTGGGTATATACGTGTAACGGCACACGTTGGTGCACTGTGAAGACCACCATTAAGTTTGCGAAAGTAAACTTTTGCTCCAGCAACCACAACAACAACAACTGCAGTGTGTGGTACAAATAGCGAGCAAACAAACCAGAAAGCTTTGTGCATCGTTGCCAAGTGTATGCACACACACACACACCCACCTGCTTGCACACAAACGGACGCATTGGTGTTTAGAGCACGCATATTTGCTTTTTAATGTGTTGGTATTTGTGCATGAATTGCAACAAAGCAATTTGGAGACCGCAGCATCAGCTCTTTCTTGGGCTAATGCGCACCTTGTCTTAAGTTTGTAATGCATTTGTGTCGGTGCGTATGCGTGTGTGATTAAATTGAAGGTAACTTCAACTCACGTTTATGACTGAAGTTGATTTTATGTCTAAAAGTTGCCGCAGTTCTTCCAAAAATAAAATAAATTCATAAAAAAATATAAGTTTGGAATGAATTAATGTTTTCAAGTATGGTAACACTAACACAATACTTTTATTCAGGTAGGATATTTAGGTTTAAAATAATTCTGAATAAATGGCATCAATAAAGTGGAACTATTTATGAGTAAATAAGTAGATTGACAGAGTAAATGTCTGACGACGCAAAATCTTTTATCTGTGCAAACTCCAAAATATCGTCAAGAGCTTCTCGGCCGAGAGTTACGATTTTTTTCACAACAGGCCAAGTGAATGATCCTCGACTCATACTTAGATTTGATAGCTGTGAGTGAGACAGCTTTTCTTATTATGAAAAAAGCTGATAAAAATTAATTTCGTGTGTTGATAAGGCTTTATTTTTTGCGGGAAAAATACTCTACAAAGAAACCAACCGTTGAAAAGTGGTTTGCGATGTTTGAACGAGGCGAGCCGAGCACCGAAATCGACGAATGAAGCGGACGCCCAAAAAAGGCTGTTAGCGACAAAAATAACAAAAAGGTTCACGAAGTAATTTAGAGATAGCAACTAACCTAGAAATAACAACTGAACGTATACAACATATCATTCACCAACATATGAGTACGAGAAAGATCCGAGCAAAATGTGTGCGGCGCGAGCTCCCTTTTGACAAAATTAACGACGATTTAATGATTTTAAGCATTGATTAGCAATAGATGAAACAAGGTTCCATTGTTTCACTCCGAAGTCCAATCGACATTAATACGAGTGGACCCGCTCAAAAGCGTGGTTGGCAAGCTTATCGCCGAAAAAGAGCGTAGTTGAAGGAAAAGAAAATGCTATTTCACAAGCTAGGATAAACGTTGGCCAGAATCCGTGAATTGGGCTTCGAATTTCTTTCGTACCCACCACATTCTTCAGATCTGGCTTCCAAATAGTACTACAAAACTCGTGTCAAACAGTTGGATGGTCGCTATAGTCAGTGAATCACCCGTGAGAAAACTATGTTGAATAAAATCAACACATTACTATTCTTAGACCGGGGACTTTTCAATTGTCCTGCTACAAAGCTTTGATATGGCATAGAGGATGTTTTTTAGCAGAGCAGAGCAGAGGATAAACTGTCAAGTTCCTGTCCCTTGTCTTGTATGTAGTCAACCATAGCATTATCAGAGCTGACAGAGAAGTGAGTGTCCATTAGCAATTCTAAGAACTCTTATCTGGATACCGTCCAGCAGTGGTCTGGCTTTTAAAGGTAGCAAATATTATGAACTGAGTGTGCTATTCTCTTACTAAGCCGAAATGCTTCTGTCAACTATTAGTATCGTGAAGTCGAATTTTTCCACATATTTTTTTTTTTTAAAGTCAAAAAAAAGACAATGAAAACTTCTAAATGTGTTATTGAAGTATGTGAAACTAAACTCATAATGCGTAAAACCGTGTGCGTATAGCACAAGATAATTTTTCATAAACCGTTTGAGAATTACAAAGCATTTGTGCTTTGATGAATGAAAATGAATGAAGAAGGTGCGGTTAGCCTAAAAATATGCTGAAGTGGTAAAATTTAGCGGTTATTGGCATGGACCAGCATATATTTTCATAAACCGTTTGAGAATTACAAAGGTACTTTTACTTTGATGAATGAAAATGAACGAATAAAGCGCGGTTAGCCTAAAAGTAGGCTAAAGTTGTGACGTTTAGCTGTTATTAATATGGGAAAATAAAGGTATACCACTTAATAGAAGTAATTTCTTCAATAAAAAGAAGCAGTAGCTACAACTATTTCGCTAGTAACACCAACATCTGGTCCAACTTCGTATTAATTAAAATTATTTTTACTTTTCCTGGTAAGTGCAAAAGTTCTACTGCTCACAAAATCAAGCGGAAAATGAATTTCTCTCTAAATCGGTTACAAAGATTTCGTACGAAATTTGCTAACACACAACAACATTGATTTTATGTTTCTTTTTGTATTTCTTTAATTGCGTACTTCGCCAACTTGGGATGGTTTGAAATTAATTTGTATAGAAGTGTAACTATTTTCTAGTACAATACTATACTTTTCCCTTGGTTACGGTCAATCACTAGCAATTCGAATTTAATTTTCATTTATTCAAAGTTCCGATCACTCCTTCAGGGTATACATTATACTTATGTATGTATGTATGTATGTATGTGTATGCTGCAAATGTCTCAACTCTCCACATGGCTATCTAACAATTTTCAATTCGATTTTTTTCCTTTTTTTTTTTTTGCATTTTGTTACTCTTTTCACAAGTTTTTCTATTCCATTTTACTTCTGTGTTTCTGCCCAAAAGCTTTAGCCAACTACATGCCCCCACTGTTGTCGACCCTCTTAGTTAGTGAGCTCAAGCGAACATTTGAACAAGTGGAGTGAAGTGAAGTACACTCGTACAAATAACATTCAAATTAACTGACATCAACGATATATTGCTGTTGGCATTGAAGCTGTCAAGGGAGTCACATGTGCTTATAACGGGTGATTTTTTTGAGGTTAGGATTTTCATGCAGTAGTATTTGACAGATCACGTGGGATGTCAGACATGGTGTCAAAGAGAAAGATGCTCAGTATGCTTTGACATTTCATCATGAATAGACTTACTAACGAGCAACGCTTGCAAATCATTGAATTTTATTACCAAAATCAGTGTTCGGTTCGAAATGTGTTTCGCGTCCGTGTCCGATGAGCGATGAGGCTCATTTCTGGTTGAATGGCTACGTAAATAAGCAAAATTGCCGCATTTGGGGTGAAGAGCAACCAGAAGCCGTTCAAGAACTGCCCATGCATCCCGAAAAATGCACTGTTTGGTGTGGTTTGTACGCTGGTGGAATCATTGGACCGTATTTTTTCAAAGATGCTGTTGGACGCAACGTTACGGTGAATGGCGATCGCTATCGTTCGATGCTAACAAACTTTTTGTTGCCAAAAATGGAAGAACTGAACTTGGTTGACATGTGGTTTCAACAAGATGGCGCTACATGCCACACAGCTCGCGATTCTATGGCCATTTTGAGGGAAAACTTCGGACAACAATTCATCTCAAGAAATGGACCCGTAAGTTGGCCACCAAGATCATGCGATTTAACGCCTTTAGACTATTTTTTGTGGGGTTACGTCAAGTCTAAAGTCTACAGAAATAAGCCAGCAACTATTCCAGCTTTGGAAGACAACATTTCCGAAGAAATTCGGGCTATTCCGGCCGAAATGCTCGAAAAAGTTGCCCAAAATTGGACTTTCCGAATGGACCACCTAAGACGCAGCCGCGGTCAACATTTATTTGAAATTATCTTCAAAAAGTAAATGTCATGAACCAATCTAACGTTTCAAATAAAGAACCGATGAGATTTTGCAAATTTTATGCGTTTTTTTTTTTTTAAAAGTTATCAAGCTCTTAAAAAATCACCCTTTATACATACATACATACTAATATATAATACAATTATATTCACATGTGTGTAGCATATAAATGCTGATGGAAATGGCAGTGGATTTTATTCCAATTTAGTTTTCCATTGATATATCGTTCTGTATGGGATTTCCTAATTAAAGCAGTTACTTATTTAGTAGTTACAGTCAATATAAGGAAACAAGTGTTAAATATGTTTTGTAAAACGAATGGATTCATGTCTAAAAAATGTTGAAATCGTTTAAGTAAAGAATGATTCTAATCGAAAGTATATATATAGTATATTATTAAAAATTATATATATTTTTAAAGTAAAATGTGGCAACTTTGTAAAAATAAATAAAAAATATAAAAATGAGAATAATTAACCCAGAAAATTATAAAATTTGACATTGAACTAAAAAAAACCATTGTTTTCGTTTATGGATGGCAACCATGATTACTGAAATGATAAACGATTCAATAGTCGAACTTTAAAACGACTTTTCCTTAAACTATTTAAAACTCATGCTTCAGAATCTTATATGCAAAATTTTAGCGTTTTTTGTATATCTGGCAACTTTAATAAATACAATTTTATATTATACTTAAATTTATAGCCACCTTTTAACTAAAAGTATGCAGAAATTATTTTTTAAAATTTTATATTCGAAGTATTTTGATCTTTTATATAAATGGCAACCCTGGCAATTAAAATTGTAACTATTTCGCAAATTTATAGCCAACGCTCAAATAACCTTCAACTCAAATTATGTTTTATTTGTATTTCGGAATTTTAATTTCAAAATATTTAGAATTTACGAATCAAAGGCAACTCTGATAACTAAAATTGAAACTACTTCGCAAATTTATACGCAAACGTCAAATAACCTTCAACAAAAATTATGTATAATTTAAATTTTAGAATTTTATTTTCAAAATATTTAGACCTTTCGTATAGATGGCAACTCTGGTAGTATAAAATATAACTACTTCGTAAATTTATAGCAAATCCTCAAATAATTATTAGAATTTTATGTTCAAAATATATTTTTATTTTTCATAAAATTGGCAACCCTGGTAACTAAAATTGTAACTACTCTACAAATTTATAGCCAAGTCTCAAATAACCGTCAACTCAAACTATGTATAATTTATATTGCATTATTTTATATACGAAGTATTATTTAATTTTTCATGCAAATGGCAACCCTGGTAAAAATCTTTGCCTCAAGTTAACATTAGGAAGTAAATATCTGCCACATATCTGTTGAGTTTATAGTTATGAAAAAGGTCTTTAGTACAGCTTACATTCTTCTCAAGGCAGAGATCTCTTGAAAAGAAGCTCCACAGGCAGTTATCGTAAATGCTAAAGGTTTAAAATTTACTTTTATGCGGAGATTACAAAGTGTGATAAACGGCTGTCATACTAAAACGTGACCGCTATTGGTAAACCAACATATTTTCTAGACAACGATTTCGACAGAAGCATAATATGATGAAACTATCTACCAGTATGCAAAATTAAAAAAATCGTTTAACACATGGTAGATCAGAGATCTGCTGACACTCGATAGAAAGACTGTAAGAACATGTTTGGTATTCTCACTGGTCACAGTCCATAGCTTGAGAGCTTAAGAAGACTGCAGCACATGACAATTACAAAAGAAGGGGAACAATGAAACATATCTTGTGCAGTTAACATTTGGGGCAACACGATATGAGACACTGGTATAGTGAAGCCACATAATCTGTTGAAATTCGTATCAAGAGCTGCCAGCCAGAGGATGCCCTCAGTTCCTTGACTACTTAATGACACTCCATTTGATATCGCTACGAATAAGCCACTTTATTAACTATTAAGCATCAATAGGGTCTATTTTCTAAATTTTCTAAAACGAAGTGTGAGTTTGGTTCTGTAGATGAGGGTTTCCAGAGTTTTTTGGGCTTGAACCATCATAATGGAAACAACGGTGCATCGGTCGTAGATGGTCACGGTCATCATAGCAGAGAGTTTATTAATTCACTCCAAAAATCGACTTGTTGTATTTTTTCATTACTTGCAATCCCTCTGAATTATAGATCCGTCTTCTCTCCTTTACCAACTTGCGATACAGTTTTGAACTTTCTAGACTTCTTGTAGAACTGTAATTTTACTATAATATATACATACCTATACATAATACAAAATGGAAGAATAAACAACCAAAGTAAAAAGTAAATAGGCAGAACAAATAAATAACCAATAGACGAAATATCAGCAATCACTCTGAAAGCAATTAAATTTCTACACACGAAACTGGTTTGTTTCTTTACTACCCTTATTTGTATTCTTTGTACAGTACAACGATTACCATTATTCTGCTGTCATTCTTCGTTTGTTTGCTCACAAAGGTGCATGTAGCATTTCAATTGATTCCCGTCTAAATGGATTCCTTCAAATACCAAAATCAAAAAGAAATAAAAAAGCAAGAACAACAAAACACAACCACTCACCAACCAGCAGTTGCATTCACCACCACGAACATTAGTTTGCTTAGTTGCTACGATTTCAGTTGAGCGAATCGATTTGACCATTTGTCTTTGTTTATTTTTATTGCCTAAAATACTGGCAATACATTTGCCTCCACATACACACACATACTCGCACATACATGTAAACACGCACCCACTTTGGCTCAGTCGCCTGCTTATTTGTTTTCTTTGCTGTGGCATGAAATTCCTTGAAACATCAAACACAATATTGACAGCTGTTTTTTCAAAAGGATATTTTTCTATTAGCAATGTCGATTTGTGTAAATTGTTTACTGCTATGTTTTCACTACAGATGCAGCAACCAACAACAATAAAAGTACCAACATGCACTGCAATTTACCGTTTACGATTGTGTTTATTGTGGGTGTGCTCACGAAAACTGTACGATTTTCATCAGTATTTTCTATCGTTGAACTCTTTGATAAGTGCTGATCGTACAGGGCGTATGAGTAACATTCGCAAAGAGCTGGTTAGTGACATTGAATGTGATGAAAACAAGAGAAGGTGACATTATTAGATTGGAATAGAGTTGCCACATAATGAAAGAATTACAGTTGATACGTATATTTAGCAATATCGGTCCCACAATAAATTAAAATTGTTTAAAGGAAATTTAACAAACAAAAAAACTTTTGTTTAAATACATTTTGAGTTTGAGTTGCTACATGTCAGAAAAGCAAAGTTGGGAAATTTTACAATATTTTTAGGCGCTGCAATGTATTTTCGGTTGTTGCCACATGTTTATAAAAGTAAAATTATATATATATATTTTGATTTGGGTAATATATTTTCGGATTATTTCGAGAAGAATTTAATTTCAATATGAGATTTTTGATTCGACTGAACTATTTTTTAACCAATTGCCACTTGTTTCAAAAGATAATAAATTATTTCAATATATTATATATTCGATATATTTCTAAAAAAAATGGAAATTTTTAAATTCACTAGTGGATGTAACCTTTAGTGTATAGCTCTATGAATTCGTTTAAATTATCAGTAAATTTAAATCAGCACATTTGCCAAACTCAACAAACTTTAAAGAGCATAACGAAATGCGGTAAATATTACATGCCACACTACATTGTTGTAGTTTGCCTCTTCGTCTTTTATTTCATATTCGTGGAACTTACATTACGCGAACCATTCATTGGCGCTAACGACTCCACGCAGCGTCGAGTTGGATTTGGAAAGCTGAGCATTTTATTGAGTGCAATAATGTAGCCAAGGTAACGGATGAATTTGCAAGCCAACAAGGCTGCAGATACACATACTAGGCGCACACATGCTTGCTAAGCACAAAGCAACATAGGTACATATTTGTATATATACTTACATATGTACATACCTACCTATTGCTATAGCATCATAATAAATTGAAGGACGTTTGTGTATGTGGGCGCAGGTGTTTGCTGGACCATGTGAATGGCTCTGTGTGTAGGATGTTGACAGCGAAGTGAAGCATAATGCCGTTGCGTGAAAAGTGTACACGTACAAGCACACAGGAAAATCGTCAAGGTGGCCAGCTGTTCTTCAGCCACAAGCAAACTGTGGCTAAGCAACTATGCAGAGATATTTCCTAGTAATCGTAATCAAGAGCAGTGGCAAAAACAACATAGCGCTTACGCGACAACAATAAATGTCAGGGTGTTGCAACTGCAAATTGACAAAGGATAAAGCGCTGTGGTAACCTCAACAGCGAAAACCAAACGGTGATTTACTTAGAGGAGTAAATATGTATAGGGACTTACAAGCGCATGTATTAGGGTGGTACAAAAATTATAATTTTTTTTTATATATTAAGTTTGTCACGAAGTTTGTAACACCCATACAGAAACACCGGAGACAAAGTATTTACATAAAAGATCAATACACCGATTTAGTATTTTCTGACTGTATAATTGCGAAGGAGACCTTCAGTTTTTGATATTGGGCATACAAACTTTACGATCAAAAAAAGTCCTTGTATGAACAACTTTTTTGGTTGAAAAGATATCTTCAAGAAACTTGCCATAGATTATTGGTGAAAGCAATGTTATAATATCCCAAGAAATTTTTCATATCGGGCCACTATAGCATATATGTAGCTGCCATACAAACTGGCCGCTCAAACTAAAGTCCTTGTATGAATAACTTTTTTAAGTTAACAAGATACTTCACGAAATTTGACACAGATTATTTTCCAAAGCAACGCTAGAATATGTATCCGAATAAGTTCTTCAGTTCGGAACTCTATATCAAATAGCTGTCATACAAAACTAAACTATCGAATTCACGTTCTTGTAAGGAAAATTGTTTATTTGTGAAGGATATTCTATCGAAGTTGACGTTTTTTGGGAATTATAATTATTTTGTTGCCCACCCTAATATATATGGCGCCATAAACTTACACAGCTGAGCTGTTGTTATTGTTTTTCACATTATTTGACATTTACATTGTTTCCTTGACATGCCTCACCTTTCGATTCGCTCGCCGTTGACGCTCGCAGCTCTAAAACTAATGTCAACTGCACACAGACAAGAAGAAGTACACATATACTAATAAGAATTCACACGTACAAAAAAGCATTCACATCCGCATACAAAAGTCCACCCATATTTCTATGTATTTACACATACACAAACAAAAGTCCACTAATACATACAACCATTCACACATTCATCTACATTTGTGGCATAAATATTAACAGCGTTGCTGTGTCTGCCACAATTTCACACATTTCGTCGCTCGTTTTATTATTGCGACCGTGATGTTTGTGTTTTTGTTGTTGCAATTTTAATGCTAAAAGCATTAGAGCGTCGCGCTCACATTTCATTATCACCCATACATGTTTAATATCCACACACATGCACACAGTCACAAATATGTAGGTTAACAATTGCATGTGTGTTTTTGTTGTTGCAATGCTGCATTGTGTCGCACGTATCGTCTGAGGACGAATGTGATTATGCATTAAAACTTTAATGCCATAGGTGAGCCCGCGAGCGAGACACACGCAGGCAAATGTAAAGACTCATGGAAACAAACATGCTTATATTTGTTCAAGCATATACAGGGTGCTAAAAGTCGAGTGCACTCAAAATTATCCGCAGAACATAAGACCGTGAATTCTTTAAATATAGTACCTATACAATAATGAACCGATTTGGTCTGCATTTGGAAGGAGGAAACAATATTTAAGGTACGTATCTGAAGTAGCCGTTTGACTTTTTGTATTTTAACCACCAAATTAAGTTAAAAGTGCTGTTTGAATCGGGAATCTCTTCATAAAAGTGGGCGTTACCTCGACAATAATAAAGTTTTTGTACTGAAGCCACTGTAAGTTGCAGCTATCGTAGTATTCATATATATATATATATATATGCTTAGTTATATTGTGTAGAGATTCTCTAAATCTTTCGCAATTTTGCTCATAACATTGGAAAAAGTATTGATTAACCAATTTTTACTGATGAAATTAAAATCATTTATGGGTTGAGTAGATTTATTTTTAAAACACGTGGCATTGCTTCAATATTGTGAACAGTTATTTGCACGATTTAAAATTGGTAATTTTGGTTTGGAAGTCACAGAACGTCCTCAGGAGCCAAAAATTTTTGAAAGTATTGAATTGGATGCATTACTCGATGAAGAGCTCGGCTAATCTTTAAAAGTCACTCAAGCAGTATTTTCAAAACGTTTAAAAGCAGCCTTATACACTCAAAAGCAAGGAGACCGGTTTCTATTGATTCTTCATTCTTTTTCATTCCACACCGCCATGCCGACGTCATTCTTTTGGAGTGAAATCCACAAATTGCCAGAAAGATGGAAAAATATTATAGCTTCAGTTGTGCAATACTTTGAATAATACTATTATTCCTCCACCAATTCGTACCGAACTCCACTCAGAATGGAAATTATATCGTTGTTTATCCGCAGAATCCTTAGACAGTGGCAGAGGGACCAATAAAATATATTACGGTGACTTCGGTCTCCTAAATCCATCACGTTGCACAGTGGCACCGCTCCATACATTTCTTGGAAAAAATAGAAGGAGTGGTCGTACAACAATGAAACTTTGCGGAAACACTTCCCTGGACTAAATTAAGAAATTTTGAAAAAATCTTGGAAAACCGCCCACTGCCACACCCACCTCCCATATAACTGCAATTGCCAAAATTTTTATTTTTGGACCTAGGGACTTGAAATTCGGGACACTTCTTAATTGAGTTCTCCTGATGAAAAAAAATTAAACTTAAACGCAAAGTGACGTTATTTATACCTTTACCTTGATAAAAATCCAATATAATATGCAATGTTTTAATTGAATATGTAACAGCCGAAAAATTGTGTTAGTTTTTATTTCTAATATTATGCAAGCACCATATCTTTAACAATGGGATCTAGTTCTAAGGAAATTTTGTTCGAAGCTGCTTATGTAAGGATCCGAAGTTATAAGAAGTCTGTTGAAGATCGATGTTACTAAAAGGGACGGTAATTGGCGGTGGTTTTTTTTTTTAATTGAAAGTACAGACTCGGAACTTTCATTTTTTTATAGTAAGAGGGCTAAGCAAGGCAAAGCATATAAAGTTTTTTTCCATCAAAAAATGGAAAGTTGATATTTTTTAGTATAATTTTTAAAAAATTATAAAAATTAGCTTACTTTGCCAATTTCAATAATTTTTTTTTATAAACAAGTAGGTACTATATTTTCACTAAAAAATAAAAGAAAAGCCATAGCTATAAACTTACACACAAAAAAAATTCTTTATTTGGACAATAATTCTAATCTGATTTTATTGAATAACTTTCCGTCGACTTCTGTTAGTTTTTTTAACTATAAAATTTCACTTTTTATAAAAAACCTTGTTGAATGTTTCTTATCCAAATATTTCTTTAAAAAACAAAATCATTAAAGTTTTGAAATTGGAAAGTGGAAAAATCCTATTTTTTCCGCCGAAATGCCACTGTGCGTTGTATCGAAAAACCGCTCTGAAATAGGAGCTTTTTATACTCTTGCAACTTTTTATTACAGAGCATAATAGTTTTGTTCACCTAACGGTTGTATGTATCATTTAAAACTAAGCGAGATAGTTATAGGGTTATGTACATATATCATCAGGATGACGATAGGAGTTGGAATCCGGATGACTGTTAAATTTACTGGTAAAGTGCCATAACAAAGCACTAATTTATGTTATAAAACCCCAGATTGTCATTGGAAATCGCAGTGGGGGCAAAAAATTTTGAAAAATTGGGCGTGGCCCCGCCCTTTAGTAAGTTTAATGTACATATCTCCTAATATATCACAATAACCAAACTTGCCAACCACAAATACTAAAGGACCGACGGTGTGAAAAACGATAAGGTCGGATGAGAACCCCGAAATAATTTTGTGATTTTGTTTTATGAAATTGGCCAAACAAGAATTTTTTAAAGAGGTGGTAGCTATTTTCAGAAGAGTTTTTAATTGTTTTTTAAATTTAAAAATCCTATTATAATAATTAAAGAAGAGAATTTTCTGGAAAACAAACTGCCAAACGGTTGACCCCGTTAAAACCCTTAGCATATTAAGTCTGCTGAACAGTTGGCAGTTTTAATTAGAAACTTATTACCACTATATTTCTTTTGAATCTATAGCTATTACCCATATTAATGACTTTATTTACATTGCCAATCCATATTGAAATAGTTAATTTATGTAAACAAGTTCCGAGCAGTACAAATTTTAAAAGGTGGCAAGACTACTCTGCAAAATTTTTCTTTATCGTATTTGATGAATTCTTCAAATATTTTAAAACAATTCATTTCTATTAACAATTTTATAATAAATTACTTTTAATTAGATAGTAACTAAATGTAAAAAATTAAATTATTTTAAAAATTTTCACTTTGATAATTTATTCTTAGCATCAATTAATATTATCTCATCAATTCTTTCGACTTAAAAAGAAATAGGTGGGAACTCTCATATTTTGTTTTCAAGTTGCTTGAACTTATTATTTTTCAATATGTATTGAACTTTTTTTTTTTGTTTTACTGATTTTGTCTAATTTATTTTTTAAATAGGTGGTAACCCCCTTCCAAAAATTTCAACTCTCTTCCATATTTGCTATTTAATAACAATGTGGTAATAAGCCACTATCTTAACAATTATTTTCCACTTAAAACTTCAAACAGATGGCAACTCCTCTGAAATTTTTACAAACTTCTTAAGTCAACTTT
The DNA here is from genome assembly GCA_037783105.1 of Bactrocera zonata. Taxonomy (NCBI): domain Eukaryota; kingdom Metazoa; phylum Arthropoda; class Insecta; order Diptera; family Tephritidae; genus Bactrocera; species Bactrocera zonata. The sequence continues at coordinate 16,351 of JBAWJQ010001999.1, read as the reverse complement.
AGACATTTGTAAATGCTCAAGCTACTGGTAGCATTTTACTATCTTAACATATATTTAAATTGAAAATATCGAACAGGTGGCAACTATTCTACGTTTTTTCGATTTTTTTAAATAACTTCATCTTGATTACATTAATATATTGTTGTTTTTTGATATCCCACAAATTATAAGCACATAGAATCTTCAAACACGTGGCAACCCTAGTCCTTTACTTTAATCATAAACATATAGTTTTAACAATGGAATATTAATAAACAATACAAAAAAAATCATTTAGCTATCTATACTGTGTCGATCTTCCACCGTGACGTTATTTTGTTTCGTCCCATAATTTCTTTGCGAAAATTTTCAAAACCCCTATTTTATTTGACTAACTGAATTATAAAAGAATCTGTAAACTATAGCGATTTCAATCACATTTTGGTGACAAACAGCAACAATAAATACGTATGTGTATAACTCGCAACGACGTGGCAACAATTGCATCGTTTTCAAACACTAGTTTGATTTCGTACAACTTTTGAGCAAATATGGCAAATTCAATTTCGCAATAATTTGTCGCCGAATATGCGAACTATAAAAAACGAGCACACACATGTACTCACCCACGCACACAAATGCAAAATGCTGCAATAAATGCACACATATGCACATAAGATATACATATTTTATCAATAAAGCAAATGCAAAATGCAATAAATGTGTGTAAAAAGCGCACGACACAAAAGCAGAAAGTTATAAAAGCCAACAAATAGTAAGCAAAGAGTAAAAATTTCGAATACTCAATTTCTCTCTAGACCTCCGCATAATGAAAACTTTTCAATGAATGAACGCAAAATTTCTCTATTCTTATGTGCATGTATGTGTGTGTCGCACACATATACGCATACATATATTTGCGGTTATAATGCTGTGAAAAAGTCGCGCCCACACAAAAACTTGTTGCCGCACCGAAATTTAATTTATGCAAATAAAAGCAAAAGCAAAACAGTTTCATTGTTGCCTGGCGGTGGATGGTTGGTGGGCAAAAGGCGGTAGACGGTAGGCGGCGCAGTTTGACTGGCATAATTGCTTGTGACTGCGCAAGGCCACAATAATGCGGCGTGTGTGGATGCTATTCTGTGCTGGATGAGTGTAAAATAGAAATTGTCAACAAAAGATGTGTGTCTTTAATGCAATTACTTCGCCAAGCCGTATCGAATCGAATAATTACTTTTGTGTTTTTTGGAAATGGAATACGTTTATAATTGCATTACGAAAGTGGGCGCTTTGATGTGGAATCAAATAATGCATACATAGGCACACATATTTATTGATCTAAAATAACAGAGAGAGGGAGGGAAAGACACTAAAATAAAATTATACCGACAGGCTCAAAGTTGCTTCACTTAAGAAAAATGTCTTAATCCTTTTAACATTTCTGATTTAAGACGAAACTTGCTAATACAATAACACATTGTTTTAAAGTAACTTCGATTCAAAATTGTTTGTTTTATACCTCGGACAGTATGTACTCAATTTGCCAAGAATTTTTCAATACCCAGAAGGAATCGTGATCCCATGGATCAGAGTCTCAAGCTGAGCCGATTTAACCATCCTGTCTGTGTGTATATACTACTAGTCCCTCAGTTTTAGAGACATTGATCTGATAATATGCAAAATGTTTCTTCTCTCCAAGAATTTGTTGGGAGGGCTAAATCGTGCTGCCCAAGGATATAACAGCCATATAAACTGTTCGATCATCCGGAGTCCTTGTTTGAAAATCTTTTTTGTTAGACAAGATTATACCTTGAAATTCGGTATGGATTAATGTAGAACTCAAGGCTACAATTTCCGAATACATTTTTCAGGTCGCCTATAATGATTGATCCAAGTAGAGGCACTTTTCTCAATAGCCTTTTTTGCTCAGTATCGTTTGGCAATTCATCATGGAAAGACTTACACCTGCACAACGTTTACCAAACGTTAAACTTTAATATGAAAATTTACGTTCTATAAATTATATGCCCAAGCGACAAAGCTTCGCTCTGTACGCTCTTGAAAAGTTCGAAGAAGGTCCAATGTTTTTGAGCCAAATTTTGTTCAGCGATGAAGCCGATTTCTGGTTCAATGGTATGAAAACAAGCAAAGTTGCCGCATTTAGGACGAGGAATAACTTGAAGGAATTCATCCAGAAAAAACAACGGTTTGGGGTGATTTGTGGGGTCGTGGAATCATCAGCCCAAATTTCTTTAAAACTGATTCTGGTGAGAATGCAATCATCAAAAATTGAACTCAACGGATGGACCATCTGAGTCAACATTTAATTAAATGGCGAAGAATGTTCTTTCGAATGTTAATAAATATGGCCCATTTAATTTTAAGTTTCTGTGTTTTTATTTAAAAAAGTAGGCAACCTCAAAATTTATTACCCTTTGCATTGAAACTTACTGCCAATTGATTTGAGAATTCAAAGATTTTTCTCTCGGACGGCTTGAAATTTTCAGCGTATTCAGCCGATTTATACATGGCTGCCTCTAAGCTCAATATTTGTTAGGTTTATTCTCGTCCTTCAAAAAATCGAAATATTTTATGCCGTACGAAAAATGCACCAGTCACTCAGGTGCTGGCTGCCATATATTAGGAACTCTTCAGAATTTCTTATAACAAACTTACTGTTGGTCTTAAACTCATTTGGAACCAAAAAAGGTATTTGAGATTTATTTAACCATTGATAGTTAAAGTCCTCTTTGGAAAAGCGATTCATGTGAACCTTTAAAAGATGTATAGGAATTCACCTTTAATAACGGCGTATCTACAACATCTAAGGTTAGGATTATTATCTAAGCCGTATAACGACTTCAACGTATTTAAGAGAACTGAAAAGTATAAAGTATTTCGATGGTTATGACAGGTCACCTCAGTGAGTGTAGAATAATCATATGCAACTATTGGCCTCAGGATAAAAGAATATTTACTATGTCCCATTGTTGAGTCTAAATAAAATGGATTTATTCAATTAGAAGGTCAATAAAAGGCGAAAAACATTATACTGAAGAGTAACCTCTCCGGCGGTTTTCACGTGTACTGTTTCCGTTGAGTTTTCAAATTTGTCGAGAAATCGCGTATGTTGAATTCAATAAAGAATTATCATTGCTCTTTCTTGTGCTTTCAAATACACAACTCAGAAATTTAGTACAATAAATTGTCCTCTGTTGTTAGACTTTTCACTTAATTTATATTACACTTAATTAACTGAAGAAAAAATATTTTCTGGAATTAGTAGGCCGATCTGCTGCGAAAAAATTATTATAAAATCCATGGATAAGAACTCAATTTCTGTATATCCCTACCTACAAATATCCAAACTATATCCAAAATAACAATGTGGACTCGCAAATTTTTAAAACAAATAATTCTGAATATTATTGCAGAACAATGCACCGTGCCACAAGAGAAATTTTACAATGGCTAAAATCTATGAATTAAAGTTCGAATTGTTGGCAAGCGTTTTTCATCAAATAAAGTGGACATAACGGCTGTTAAAGCGTATTTTTAAGACCTTCCGGATTCTCATTTCAGGGATAGGATCCACAGAGAGATTATACTAAATAATAAAGTGTAATTTGTGTTTTTCTTATCAAACTACAAAATTTTATTAGACAACCGGGTACATATCATATACATGATATATGTTAGAAATAACGATAAATAAAAGTAATACCTCAAAGAAATTAATCTAAAATAGCACGCTCAAAATATCACGATTTTTACCGAAGTTATATTATCGATACATTGATAAGTACTTACAAACTTGTCATACATACGTAATAACGGCATAGAATAAAAATGCTAAATCTGTCCTTACCTGAAACGAAAAAGAAAAAATTTGTTAGTAACAAATGCAAATACATGTATAAAAAGATATGTATAGATAAACAGTGTTGTAAAGATTTTGGAGATTTTTGATCAATATTTTTATATAAATAATAGATAAATATTTTGTCAATAGCAAATAAATACTCACGCTAAATAGAAAATTTATTTGTGGACTGAATTTAATTCTCTTTGGAAGACGAAAACAACGATATAATAATGGAAGTCATAACGAATGGGGAGTAACTATGTCATGCAAGCTTTTTTTCGATACCTCAGGAGCTGCACATTGCAGATATAATTATTTGGAACCATTTAAATGAGGCTGACTACAGAAAGGGACTCTATGTATGAGTGTCATAAGAGTTAACGCAAAACGGTCTCATAGATCCAATTTCCATATAGAAATCATTGTTAAATCTCAACATTATCGATCCACTTCTAAAGCAAAAGTCAATTACGATAATCTCAAGCAAAAATGGTCTTAAACAAATCGCGATGAGCTGGCATAAACAGCGGTTAAGCCAGAATGGAGGATCAGAAAGGTTTTACTATGTCTTGGGTGAGTTTGTTTTTTGTTTTCCTGTTTTCTCTTAATGTGAATATGTGTTGTCATTAATTAGACAGTATGAAGAGAACAATCACCCAGAAGTGGATAGCTTTGGTCAATAAATGGAATGTATTCCATCGGAAAAATGCCAAAATATACATATCGATAGTGACCCGCCAAAAAAAAGAGCTTGGTTGAAAAAGTTTGTGCTTACAGCTTATAGTCCGGACGAGACTACTATCTGTGGAAAATGATTTTTTGAAAATCTTACTTAAATCCGTTTCAAGCTGTAACTTGAGAAAAAAATTAAATGTGTTGATGAAGCTTGGTACCTTGACAAAAATAAAGTACAGGTTTGTAGATGCCACCTTGTGACCAAAAATTTTCCAAATTGTCCAAAATCCAAACAAAACAGTTTAAGCCCCTAGGTATCGAATATGGAGAACCCAGTATCTATAATTGACTCTTGATCGAAAATATAGATCAATATCTGTGATATATAACTGAAAAGCAGAGAGGTTCCTTTCCCGGTAGTAGTATGTCTAACAACATGTCTATAGCTAACAAGCCCTATTTATCTAAAGGTACTTCCCTGTTCGCTTACACTCGTACTCAGCTCTTTCTTACATACTTGTTTTCTTTTTGTAAACTGATTTTATGGACACTTTTTGCTCCACTTTTTTCGCTGTTGCTTTGTTGCTTTTATTGTGCCACTGTTCTTACGGTCACTGCGTATACCACTTGTTCACTGTACTAATTTGTTGTGCTTTATTTGCACACTTTTGAGGCGTTCGCATTGATAGCCATTCGAAGGGCATGGGTTTTGATGCCTGCGTGCGAATTTGCGTGTCATTTGGCCATTTAAGTGTTGTCAAATAAAAGTGATTACCCACACATACACAGATACGCGAATATTTGATTTGATTGTTGGTTCATTTTATGGCCCTTAAAATGTTTATTGTTATACCCTGAATGAAACAGAAGGTAACGTCGGAGATCTCAGTCATTTGAGTCAGAGTAGCCATGTACGTCTGTCCGTCTGTCCATCTATCTGTTCGTCCGTTTATCTGTGTACATTGGAACTGATCACTCAGTTTTTGAGATATCGAGCTGAAATTTTGTACATGTCAATTTCTTTCCGAGAAGCTTATCACTAGCCGGAATCGCCAATATTGGCAAGTTTTTGTTTCGAAAATTTCGATTTGAAAATATGCCTTCACAAAATTTGGCCAGGCTTATAACTCGAAGAAATGCCACAATTTTCGAACACATTGTTCAAATCGCACAAATCTCAGATATAGCTGCCGTACTAACCGAACGACCAAAAACAAGCCTTTGGATGGAAGACTTTTGATTTCACAGAAGATATTTACGAAATTTGTGCAGATTCTTATCTGAGGTATTGCAACAATTCTCAAAGAAATGATTCAGATTGCTCTGCTATAGCATATAACTATCTTACAACCTCACCGACTCAGCTCAAGTCTTTAATGAAAACTTTTTTCAATAAGGCAGTGATATAATCTTCGTGGAAGCGACCAATCAAAATTAAGAGAATTAATTTTTAAACCCCTTTAGCTTTTAGAAAAATATCCATGAAGTATATTAAAGCTTCGGTGCAGCCGCAGTTAACGTTTCTTCCTGTTTCTCAGTGTAGTTGTTATTGCCGTCAGCCGGTGCGGCATTAAGTATGCGGCCTTTTTATATTCATTGTAATTTTCCTTTTATATACGCATTAGTAGCAACCGTTTGCCATTGAAGGTAACGCGTAAATTAGTGCTGAAATTTATGTGCTTGTAGCGCGGGCGGCGAAGTTGATGGCAGCTACAGCTCATTTGACAGTGCTGAAGTAAGGTTGCGGCGTGTAAATATATTTCTAAGCGCTATTCACACGTAGACACCATTACGTGCAATACAAACACCAATACCAGGGCGAAATTGCTAAGCATACACATATATACAATAAATATGTACCGAAATGAATGAATAAACTAGTGAGTGAACGCACGATTGAGTGCTTGTGTATGTGTGTGTGTATAAGTGTAACTGAATGAATGTCTGAACAAGTATATGCCCTAGTGACTGTCGAGAGCATCTCATGCTCTTCTAACGGTATACATTATTGCATTTATGGATGATAGTGGGTTGAGTTCGTATGCATGCGCCTATTGGTATGATACAGTACTTCTTTCAGCTTATTGACATCTGCGAGGGAAGGACCTTTTACAAACACCCACCCACAAACAGTAACACACACGCACACTCATTTAAATATATACACATACATATTCAATACACGACCTTGTACGCTTCAATTGTAGATATTAGCTTCAATGGTGGCGTATTCATTGCGGCGACGACGGCTGCTGCTGGCCATGAACGCTATCAGCTTTGCCAGCCAACACCCACATCACACGCATGAATGTATTTATGTAAGTGTGCGTAGATATTTGAGCATTTTATGGCCACACATTCAGCTGAAGGTGAAGAAATACGATTATTTTTACGCTATCGGTCGAAAGCGTATATTAAATGAGGCGTGCTTTCGTTAAAGAGAGCAGCAGAATATGTACGAGCATTCATACTAGAAACGCGTTGAACCTTTGGTTTACATATTCAATTAGTTCGAAGGCATTGCATTAATGTGCGGCACATAAAATCGGTTGATTTAGGGTTCAAGGTGCAATAAGACGCTAATATTGATGAAGAGCGTTTGAGGTCCTATACTCGTATTCCACCTAGGAACTACGGGAAAATACTATATATATATTGATGAAGCAGAGCTGGTATATTCTTCTCAGCCAGTTAATTGCTTTTATTTATAGTTTCTTAAATTATTATTAGATTTGTTTCTTTCTATAATGCGCTGAAGGTAAGACAGAGCGTTTAAAAAATCGTGCTACTGCTACAGATATTGCTCACTTCCTAAATGTATGCTTTAATCTTCATAAAAATGTTAAACTTCAAAAACTGTTATTTCTCTTTGCGACCATTAAAAAAAAAAATTTTATTTTTTATTGTTTATCGAAGACACAACGCTAGTTATGTAAAAAATGTAAAAAAAATGAAAAACTCTAACTTTGTGAAAGCTATTGTCACCATTTCGGGGCATTTTGTAATATTTATTGCATTGATGCTTTCCATGTATGTGTGAAGTTTGATTTCCATACGACACTTTCTGTCTTTTTGGCAACTCTTTGTTTACAGCACAAAAAGTTTGTCTGGCGATGTCAACAACAATAAAAAATTTAATTAACATTTTCGCTTGAAATTTTGGTGTTTCTACTGAAATCTTGGCTATGAAAAATTTTCAGAAATGTTTTGAGAATGCTACTTTATCACCAACACAAGTATTTGACAGAAGCACACAGTATTCAGTGAAGTTCGTGGAACACTTATCTCATGCGAATAGCCCATTAACCATTAATTAACAATAGCTTGGAAAATGTTAAAGAACAAGGCTTGAAAGTCGTCGTGTTGGCATCAAAAAGATAACAAAAAATCCCAACACCTCTTCTGGATGGATTGAAGATATTTTGGTTAATGTTTTGGGTATGAAGAGTAAACTTGTACCAAAAGACCTACTTTTAGTCAGGTCTACGTAACCGTAACGGACCCAGATTTTTACTCGGCCAAGGACTAATTCAGAATTCCGTCTCTAAAAGAACCAACAGACATTAATATTTTTCAAGAGCACGTCGAGTAGAGATCGCAAAGGACAACTGGGAACCCTATATTCATTAAACTCATTATAACTGCTGATTATGACGTCGAAACTGTCTCACAACATATCTAAGGGCGCTTCAAAAAAAAAAAAAAAGCCGAAACAAAATGAATTAAAACTCGATCTTGAGGCTTATGACAAGCGTATGGAAATTCGGAAATAAGCGTTGAGCTATTTTGAAAGCGATAATAAAGATGTGTTATAAAGTAGGAGAAGAAGTATTTTTTGTTTTGTTAGTCCCTATCAAACTTGGACAGATGACATCATAAAACCTTTCCTACATAAGCGGTTGCCAACAAATATATTCCCTTATTGGACTCTGTGCGCAGACACTGTAACATGTAGAGACATAAGAAGAGTCTTCAGTTCTGATTACTGTATTTTTAGCATTATTGAGTATGCAATTTGAACTATTTTTGGGTATTGCGAGGTCAGGGGTTCTGGAACTTGCTTTGAAAATATGTTATTCTCATTTACTGATTTGCCTTAACAATACAAATAATTACCTGAATTTGAACTTTGAAAAATTGCATGACAAAGCTTGGCTTGTTTTAGAATGCCTATACTATAGTTTCCGAAATTTGAACACGAGTCTATTCAGTTTTAATTAGACCCTTCTTTAATTCCTTGCTATTAACTGTTCGCAGGCACTTTTATTAACTAAATGAGGTATGCTTAGGTTGAAAATTTTAAAATCTGTTGGATCTTGTTAGGTTGAGAGGTAGGGTGGATGTTTGACGACGCACCTCAGAATTACGAGGTCAATTGTCAAACCACTAAGACTAAAATCCCCTCATATTTCTGAACTACTCTGTGTTCTTGATGAAGTTAATCAACACAAAAAGTTTTACATGCGTAATTTCCGAGATATCGCTAAGAATCCCCCTTCTGAGTGTTCCGATTCTTGTCCTACACAAAGCTTTGCATTCATATAGAAGATATTCCATTGTCTCTTCTTCGTCTGCCTATTGGCAGCTACAACTATTACCCTTGTAGGGTATACCACGTCTGCTGGCAGATCCGACCTGTTGCACTCAGCACAGAGTTCTTATGTCATTCTTTTGAATGGTGATTGTTGTTTTGTAACGGTTACCTAGTACCTCTTCCCTAGACGGTAAGGATTCGATAGAGGGTCGGGTCAGAGTGATGCCAGATATGTAGGGTAGCAGACCACGCAAATAGGTGGTTATTGTCATGCGGGTACTCGTTGACCTCTGGACATATTGATATGTAGGACCTCTTGATGCTCCTAGGTGGTGGTTCCACTTCAAACAGGTGACTACAGGGATGATTTTTACGAAAACACCTCAGCGGAAACTGCTTGGAGATGAGTTCCTTATGCTACTGAACTGGGAGCTTACGGGCCTAACTGCGCAAATTTTCGAGATAAGACATCAAGAGGCATTTCCTTATAGTCCGGAAGCTATAGTCTGAAGCTTCCTCGTCTGCGTTTCACTGCACGGACGGTCGATTGCCTTGTTGTTGCCAATAACGTTTCTTTGCCTTTTCCCCAAGTGCTGCCGGCTAGCGACTTGCGGATTTTGTTGCAGCTCTGAGCTTAGGCAATAATCGCAGTTGTGTGAGGAGTCAAGGAGCAGAGGCTGTCGAATGTCACACCTAAAATCGTAGGGTTATTGACAGTCGGAATTTTAACGACATAAACTGCAATATTAAGTCTGTACTATTTTGACCAGTTAGTAAATATAATCGCTGTGGATAGTAGTGTCGGTAAGTGTGGCTCATATTCTATTCATGCCACTATTTTACGCTTGTTTAGTAAGTTAGGAATTGCCTCTAGCGAGCTATATGCATAATGCGTTTGTCGATTAAGTATCTACAAGTAGCCACAGGCTCATCTTTATGGGAGTATATCTGTAGGTTGATGTCTGCTCTGGTTAGTTTATTCTGAAACCCATGACACTGCAATGGTCTGGCAGTCGGAAAGCCATTCTGGCATCTAACTTTACTGCGAAGACACACCTCCCACTTGACTTTTGATCTAACAATACGATGCCAAAAGTCATCAATTTCAACCATTTCTTCTTCTTCTTACTTGGCGCAGACACCGCTTACGCGATTATATCCGAAGAGGATGGAGTCATGTTCCACGCAAGTGAGGAAAGTTCTCTGATCGCCACTCACTTGGGAGTGGTCAGAAACGATTCTTTTACATATGACTCAAGCAGCTCATGACTTCCGAAACCATTGAGTTTACTACAAATTCGTAAGAGGTGTCTACCGAGGTACTTCCATCTTTGGCAAAAAACGCCTGAAAAAATACGTTTGACCCTATTGGACAGTGCTCACTCAGAACATATACGATTGTGGCATGGATAAATTGCTAAATTTGAGAATAAAGTTTGAATCAGGTTAACTTTTCTCAACAACACTCCTTTCTAGGAAAATTATCTGAAAAAGCTGCAGTTTTATAACGTGACAAGTAAAAAAGCTTCTTTCGAGCTTAATTTGCAAATAACGTTCAACCAATATTATACGAGGTTTTGAGCTCATAAATTATTGTGTCAACCAATCTTTTTAAGTGAAGAACAGCTCTGTGATCTAAACAGCCCTTCAGAGAACTTCTAAGCAGATGTAGTCGTACTTATTTTCAGTTGAAGTTTGTCGGTCCCTAACTCCCTAACGACAAGCCATGTAGATAAAAATATGAAACCTATATCCGGAATCGGAATCTGAACCGTGGATTTAATTATAGACCTCGACAGTATTTCCAGGTTTTAGAGCTTTCCGCGACCTTACTGTTATTTAAAGTTGAATATTAAGCAAATCAGATAGTTATTCAAGCCAACTAAACAGCCTTTGCTAATTATAACCTTCTCCGACAATTCCGCTTCATTTGATCTGGAATTTAAGCTTGCCTGCCTAACATATATCTAAACTTGTTTTATCATTTCGCCTAATTACTCTAAATGACTTAGCAATTTTATATTCTTTTAAATCTCAATTTTTTTCTGTGGCGCTAATCTCAAGACTCTCACTATCATTTGGCAATAGAACTTTTATAACACATCATTATAGCATCATTAGGCAAACTAACGAGCCAAATGTGAACTCGTAAATCTGCAAATTTCGTTTTTGTTGAGAAAGAAAAATGAATTTTGAATGTCATTAAGAAGAGATAAAAACGAAAAGAAGAAGTGGGAGGGCTATCTGTACATTCAAATTTCCATTCATCATGCAAATTTTATGCCTACACTAAAAACAAAAATACGTAAATACTTCGCATACAACAAAAGAAAATAATAAACAGGAAGTGAGTATTTTAGGGAACGAGCCTGCTGGAAAGGGCTCCACGGAGTGCTGGCTGCTGATGATTATGGGTCAGCATGTAGAGCGGCCGTGTAAACAGGAAGGCAAAAGCAGAATTAGGTGGGAGGCGTGAGAGAAAGTGAAGCGAGCGCAGTTGTCTTGAACAACAGCAGGCACTTGTCTTGAAAACACCTTACAACATAAAGATAATCCCTAACAAGTAAGGAAGGGCTACGTGCGGGTATAAGCGAACATTCTATACTCTTGCAACTCGTAAGAATCAAAGCCAGAAAAATGCTGTAAGATGTAAAAAGTCAACCAGAGGATCGGAATATATAAAGGGTGATTTTTTAAGAGCTTGATAACTTTTTTAAAAAAAAAAACGCATAAAATTTGCAAAATCTCATCGGTTCTTTATTTGAAACGTTAGATTGGTTCATGACATTTACTTTTTGAAGATAATTTCATTTAAATGTTGACCGCGGCTGCGTCTTAGGTGGTCCATTCGGAAAGTCCAATTTTGGGCAACTTTTTCGAGCATTTCGGCCGGAATAGCCCGAATTTCTTCGGAAATGTTGTCTTCCAAAGCTGGAATAGTTGCTGGCTTATTTCTGTAGACTTTAGACTTGACGTAGCCCCACAAAAAATAGTCTAAAGGCGTTAAATCGCATGATCTTGGTGGCCAACTTACGGGTCCATTTCTTGAGATGAATTGTTGTCCGAAGTTTTCCCTCAAAATGGCAATAGAATCGCGAGCTGTGTGGCATGTAGCGCCATCTTGTTGAAACCACATGTCAACCAAGTTCAGTTCTTCCATTTTTGGCAACAAAAAGTTTGTTAGCATCGAACGATAGCGATCGCCATTCACCGTAACGTTGCGTCCAACAGCATCTTTGAAAAAATACGGTCCAATGATTCCACCAGCGTACAAACCACACCAAACAGTGCATTTTTCGGGATGCATGGGCAGTTCTTGAACGGCTTCTGGTTGCTCTTCACCCCAAATGCGGCAATTTTGCTTATTTACGTAGCCATTCAACCAGAAATGAGCCTCATCGCTGAACAAAATTTGTCGATAAACACATTTCGAACCGAACACTGATTTTGGTAATAAAATTCAATGATTTGCAAGCGTTGCTCGTTAGTAAGTCTATTCATGATGAAATGTCAAAGCATACTGAGCATCTTTCTCTTTGACACCATGTCTGAAATCCCACGTGATCTGTCAAATACTAATGCATGAAAATCCTAACCTCAAAAAAATCACCCGTTATAACTCATACATTGGCCGACATATTCGACTTAAGGTTTGCTAGAAAAACGAAAATTATTATGCCATACACACATGTGTAGTATATGGGAGTTGGGGTAGTATCCACCCGATTTTAACTATTTTTGCAAATACTAAAGTACATATCATGAATATAAAATATACTAAAAAATAGTTCATTGGGTTTCATTATGGTGCCTCACATACGGCCAATAATCATATGGAGTAAAGTGAACAAAACTATTATACTCTGTAGCAACATGTTGTAAGAGTATAAAAATGATAACCTACTTGTCGCCTTGGCGACATAAAACAAAGGGAAGTCGAACGACTAAAGACACAAAAATAAAAAAACAGCAAGACAATCGTAAATCGCGACTCAAGGCACAAGTTAGTAAAATTTGATGCAACCACCAGATGGCCAATGACTGACTGACTCACTCACCCGACGGTATTATTAAAATTCAAGCGCAAGGTGGAAGGGGGAATACAGACAGTTGTAAAAGGCAAATTGACTGCTGCGAGGAATTCATGAAAAATACGAAAACTTTTAAAGTTTACAGTTAAAAAGCAACTACGATGGTGAGAGACCCTTAACACGTAGTAAGAGATGAAAAGCGCAAGAGACAGCGGTGGAGAGAACCTCATCTTTTGTAAGCAAGAAAGCCTGCAAATGAACCGTACAAATGCGAGTTGTGAAGCTGAAATAATCCAAATATAAACCCACATGCTTCAAATCGCCGGGATGGGAGTTGAATTTGAATAAAAACACTCGGTTTGGCTTTCCAAATATTGAGGTGAATAACAGAATATTTGAAAGCAGCAGACAGATTCAAATAAAAAGTGTTACACAATATACGGAGCATAGAAAGAAAATAGAAACAAAAGTTAAGAGAAAACTGAAAAAAATGTAATAAAACAACAACAACAAATGAGTGAAGTAATAAAAAATAGGTGAAGTTGTAGTTGGTTTGCTATGGCAGATCTATAATAGTAGTGTAGGCAAGAGACTTGATGATGAGAGTCATGCTGCAAAAAAAGCTAACTGTATGCTAAATTTCATACTGAAGTGGATATGCAAATAAATAGCAATAACTGTGAGTACAGTCAAAGAAGAAAATAATAGGCGAAAATAGATCGGGCTACAAAAAATCAAAATATACATCAGCAAAACAAGAAACTCGTTAGAAGCAACTGAGGCGAAGCCTACAATTCAGAAGAAAAGAAAAATATTAACAAACTTCCACACTTTAAATGCCCCCAAGATGTCAATTATGGAATGGAAATTGCGGAAAGTATCAGCATGCAAAATAATTTTGAAGAGTTAGTAAAAACTATACAGGTATGAAAGGTAACAACAGCAGCTTGCATCGATAAATCGATTCTAAGCTAGCTTAGAAGACTAAAATTAGTTTCTGGCAATAGAGATCGTGAAGATTCCACATGGATATTTAAAAAAAAACTCTGATTTTTCCGAATTTCTAAAACTCTTAGCATTTCTTCCGTCTTCTATTTAGATAACTTTGACTACTGGCATCCGCCAAAATTTTCAGCTTCACCGCATCTATGTATTTTGTGTATTGCGCGGTTAGAATCTCTACATCTGTTTAAAGAAAAGCCTTGCGAATAACAAGTAATTCGAAAGAACTTAAACGAAGCGTTCTACTCTGAGCGATAGAGGATTGCAGTCTCGTAATTTTTAGAGAACAGCAAGGCTACGAATCGTTTAAAGTTGAATTGTGTAGTGTGACGAAAGTACCTGCTAGAAATTTCTGTTACAGTTATGGGATATAAAAGCATGAGAACCATTTTAATGAAATACGAGGTTAAACAGATCATTCTGTGCGGAAAATTTATAAACTTTTAAACGGTCTTTGAATTTGATAAGATATAAATGTTTATGTATTAATAGTATCAACATCATATCGACGAGAGAAAGGTGGAGAGAAACTGCTAAGAGTAAGAAACTCTTAACGTATCACAGTTTTCATAATGTATTTACTATTACACAAAATTCGTCAAAATATACATTTTTAATATGAAGCCAAGTCAAAATTCAGACCCACATATTTATTCTCCTTTTTGAAACTAAAATTTTTTAACTGAAATTCTTAAATTGTTGCCTCAATCTAAGAGTATTTCCGGAATTCGAATAGAATTTCTACCCTTCAAAATTAGCTCCTGAACTAATATCACCATGCCAATGCTTAGTCCAATTTTCTATACACTTGGAATGGCCTTCAGTGCATTACGTGAATTTTGGCTTATTCGTGTTTAGCCCATTTTTCAATCGCCATTGGCTAGATTATTGGATAATTTCGCCTTAAACCCACACCTCGTTATCAGTAATCATATACTACTGTGTCCAAAAAAGGTGACATTTGAATTTAAATTGCGCGCGTTGAAGAATTTAGAGAATTATTTTTTTTAGGTTGGTAGTACTGTCAGTCACACTTATGTCAAATTTCATGTCAAAATATTCATTAATGTTTGAGATACGTGTCGTTTTGTGAGCTGCTAAAAGTGAGTTTTTCGCTTTTTGCGATGTCGAAATTTGTTGCGCAAAGAATTTGCATTAAATTTTGTTTACGGAATCAATTTTCTGCTGCGGATACGTTGAAGATGGTGCAGAAAGCCTTTGGTGATGAGGCTATGTCTAAAAAAAATCTTTACAAGTGGTATAGTGAGTTCCAAGCCGACCGTGAACGTGTCGAAGACGAAGCGTCCAGGGCGACCATCAACCTCAACCGACGAAGCTCACGTTCAACAAATCAAAGATTTGGTGTTGAAAAACCATCGATTAACAATTAAAGACCTTGCTGATGAAGTTGGCATATCGAAAGGCTCAGCCAATACCATTTTAAAGGATGTTTTGGGCCTCAAGCACGTCAAATCTCGAGTGGTACCGAAAACATTGAATTTTTTGGAAAAAGGGTGTCGCGTTGAAGTGTGTGAAACGATGCTTTTCGACTACCAAGGTGTCATGAAATGTATTATAACTGGCGATGAGACTTGGATCTATGTTTACGACCCCGAAACAACCGATCAGTTGAGCGAATATCGTGCCAAAAGAAAGCCGAGACCAAAAAAATCGCGCCAAAGTCGCTCAAAAATCAAGGTTATGTTGACTGTTTTCTTCGATTATCGTGGTGTTGTGCATTACGAATTCCTTCCAACCGGTCAAACAGTCAACAAGGAATATTATTTGAACGTTATGCGTCGTTTGCGTAACGCTATCCGCCTAAAAAGGCCGGAATTGTGGAAAGACAATTCTTGGTTTTTACACCACGATAATGCACCATCCAATACTGCCCTCGTAATTTGTGATCATTTCGCCAAAAACTCAACCCATATCGTTCCGCAACCACCGTATTCACCTGATCTGGCGCCGTGCGACTTCTGGCTGCTCACCAAGCTCAAAAGACCGCTCCGGGGACGCTGTTTTTATACGATAGAGGAGATTCAAGCCGCAGCGAAGACGGAACTGAAGGCCATCCCGGAAAGTGACTACAACCAGTGTTTCGAAGATTGGAAAACCCGTTGGCATAAGTACATTGCATCGGGAGGGGATTACTTTGAAGGGTATGAAATTGATTTGGAAGAATAAATAAAGAATTTTCAAAATAAATACAATGTCACCTTATTTTTTGGGCACAGTAGTATTTTTTGTATGTAGCGTTTTCTG
>JBAWJQ010001998.1:0-294034 GCA_037783105.1 Bactrocera zonata | reverse complement strand
AAATGTTACAGTAGTGTAATCTCAAAAAATTCTTCGGTGATTGTGCCATTTTTCGTATAATAATCTCTGGCAAATTTTGTAAAGTTATACAACTGATTAAAATTAATTTGTATGGCAGCTATAAGCTGCAACAAGTTTTCTAGAGATTGTAGAGATGTGCTCAATTATACTCTCTGCCAAATTTCTTAAAGATATTTCGTCAAATGGAAAAATTTTCAGTACAGGCATTTGATTCCGATCGTTCAGTTTGTATGACATATAGCTGTCTATAGTTTTCCGATCTGAAGCATATTTTCGGGGATTGTAGCATGATCATTGTCAATATTTCAATGATATTCAAATTTCGTGAGGATACCTAGTCAAATAAAAAAGTTTTCCTTACAGGGGCTCGAGTTCGATAGGTCAGTTTGTAAGGCAGCTATAGGCTATAGTCTGGGTAATGCGCCCAATGAACCTCCGGCGAAGAGGCGAGAAAATGCCATCTTCAAATAACCGTCCACAACCCCGGTACCCGGGCTTGCACTTCGGTAGGAAAGAGTGACATCTTACCGAAATGGCTGGCAGACTACTACTGTTTTTACATCCGTCTCGTTAAAACCCTGGAAGGTCTTCCTGTTCAATGCATGTCGCCATCAGTTTTTGGCAGTACAGGTTCAGTTGAGATGAGCTCTTTCTTCGTGCCGAACCTGGCTCTGAATATAAGCTTCCATACGGACTTGTATCAGTCTTCGCCTGGTTTCTCTGCTGGTATAGATAACCGCGGGTTCATAAAGGGCAACTGTTACAACGTGTAGAGATAGCGGCTTCAAGCGGAGACCCACTGGAACCAAAATGAACATACCGTAACAACAACAAAAACGCCAACAGAAAGAAAAACACAATAAAGTTGGTCAAGACGAAGAATACGGGACCGTCTTTCGTAGAAGTGGTAGGATACTTAAAGCCCTTACACTCACCATCACTCCAAAACAATCCAATAAAACTGGACAAAAAATAGCCTCGAGGGAAACTCCGGAAACACAAGCACCATCGGTAAAACAAAGAGAAGGGAAGAGCACTACAGTTGCCACGACAGAAGGACCTCAAAACTCACCGAAACAAAAGTACACTACTCAAATAAGACAAGCAGAAGAGGAACCTCTAGAAAAATGCAAGGGTATAGATGGCGATGGTTAACAGAAGAACAGTGGATGTTCAGAACGGAGCAGCACAGTTTCTTGTGAAAAACCTAACATGGGCAAACATTTTTTAAAAAATACATTGATACCTCAAAAACTAAGGGACTAGTTCGCTGGTGCAGACAGAAGGACATGACTATATCGATTGGAATAGCTGAGACTTGCAAATCTGAAAAGCTTCCAAGAAATTTTCGAAATGCATATACATGGAGTAGATCGACATTCTGATGTCTTCTTGCAGTTTAGTACTGGAGAGATCGCCTGAACTTCGCAAGCGTTGATCGACTCTCAGTAATTGTGCTGATCTGATTTTGAGATCCTTGTCCTTAGTCAAATTCACGATTCCTTTGTTGCAAGACTTCCAAATGGCCACTGTTCATTGATTCTTCATGCAACGAGGTCTAAACATTGCTCAGTCTGAGCGTGATGATTCCAATTTTCAGAGGTTTTAAGGTTTCTGATCTCATACTTTTATCCATTCAGTTTTATGATAAGCTCAAACTGTTAGTCGGATTTCAATTCATCTTTAATAGTTTCTCGAACCTTAAAAAGCTTTTCGTCTTTAAATGAAAATTTCGTCTCGGAGCTCAGTCTTCTTAATCTGCATTAACGTTACTAAGATCCTTCCGTGCGACTACCATTCGTTAAGAAAATATACGATTTAGTGGGCAATTCGGTACACTTTTAACAGAAACTCTTTACTGAGTTTTTGACAACTGCCTGATAATCAACATTTCTACAGATATAATGTTTGGTCGAGAAATGCTTTAAATTACTAGAATTACAACCTTGCAAGTGGGAATGTTCGCTTCTCCAACTAACCAAAAGAAGAAGGGAACTAGATAGTTGCTGAGAGGACTAAGTCACAGTTAATTTTTTTTTTTAAGAGAATTGTTCGATAATCGCCTGAGAACTTCTAGTTATGGATAACAATAGACAACGTAGTTATCAGTTGCATTTTCTAAAGACAGTTGACAGTCTCAGCTAACATATATTTTCACACACAACACTGGATTATATTTATCCGACAATTTCATTTTATAAGAAAGGCTGGCAGCCTACGACAAGCTCAGCATGTTATAGCAATGAATCGAAGAGGCAGCTGGTATAAATCCAATAAACTGGTATAATTAAAGAGATGCGGAATAAAAACCAAGATGGAGAGAACACAATAGAATAAATGTTGATTTCGGCGCGCTAATATAAGCTATAATTACGCATATGCGGTAGCCACATGTACCAATAAGAATTATTTTAATAGAAGTTAGAGCAAGTATCAGCAACACATGCCACACCAATATCATATGCAACACTCTTTTGGATCAATTTTTAACGTGTCATGCACAAAAAATCTCTTCTAAAGACTTATTATCTAACTAAACCTTCGTCTTACATAAGATTTTATATAGATGTGAATATTCATAAGTACTTACTTACCTTTAAAATCCCTTTAGCCACACTGCTGGGTATTTCCTTGCCTTCATTTCCGGCACAAAATATTTTCAAAACCCCAACATTCGCGTCCAGTCATACACACATAACTGAAACCAGAAAAATAAAGAAAAATAACAAGGGAAATCAATTACATGCGTACTTCCATTAACAAGTTACAAAATTACAAGACAAAACTGCGAGATAAAATAATTATTGCTTACAGGAAAACAAAAAAACAACAACAACAACAGCAACAGTAAATGAGAGTCATTGTGAGCATGGAAATGGACGAAGGGCAACAAGGAAGCCACACTTTGTTTGCCCACTTAAATATTGATATTCAATACACTCGAGAAGATCAATTGATTGGCGAACAAAGGAGCAGCAGAATGAGAAGTGCAACCGTTTCGGGCGATGAAACAACACGCCGGCGAACGCTGCCGGCCCAACGAGCAGCAGCAACAGGAGCAACTGTAACACCCAAAGCAGCAGCGGTGGCAGCAACAGCAGTCAGTGGCGTTGATGGCAGCGCCCATTCATATTCATTCAATAAAATTACACAAAAACTCCCAAGTCAAGCCGGTGACTTGCACTAAGTTAAGCACATTTGTGTGAAAGATATGCGATATCCAGATACGAGAGATGCTCGTCAGTCAACAACAGCATGATGAATATCGTTAAAATATGGATAAAAGATGATCTGCGCAATGTGTTTTGTTCGGCCACTTCACCGTCGCAATGGACCGACAGCCTGGTAAAGCGAAGTGCATAAATGTGTCAGTAATGGAACGCGACGGAATGACCAGCAGGTTGAGGCCAGCACGCCAGATGTACGGTTGGGCGGCGGACTGTTGCTGTTTGCGAGAGACTTTCGACAGTTTAATTGAAGTGAAACATCAATGCGATCGCTCCATAAATATGAGCGAACAGATTGTTTCATTGTGCGGCTGCCTTTTATGATGTATTGTATGCTCCTGAACTTAGCAACTGGAATTAGGTCCTTAAACGGTAGCAATAGTGGTAACGCCAAGTTTGAAGCCAACAGTTGTGAGATTCTAGTGTTAAAAATAGCTGCTTTTGAGACTCAATGAAAGCATTGCTTGAGCATAAAATCAGGGACTCGGAAGATTAGTTAGTTATACAGATGCTGTTATGTTTGAAATCAGTAGTTTCAACTTGGGACAAAGCTCTGCTGTATAATGCTTATTCTATTGCCCTCAAGTTAAAAACATCCGTTACGTTATTATTGAGTTTAAAATACAAGATACTTTGTAACAAAATCTGCCCTTTATTGATCGTGTTCGAAAGCAGTTTTATAATTCGAAAATTTACGAATTTACGATTTCTAGATTTCAAGACTTATCAAATTACTTTTACAATATCTTTTGTTTCTAGTTCGACAGTTTTTTTTTTAAACTTGTTTGAGAGTTCGAATATTTACAAACATGCATAAATATGTACATATTTGGGAATACAAGATATTTTGTTAGAGAAAATTTGCCTATTTAGCGGCTTTCCACTTCGAAACTTTACGAATAAGTTTTTTCTATTTTTGTTGGTTTCAGTTCGAAATTTTTCGAAACTATTTTTCGGCTGGGAATATTTACGAATATACATTTTTGAGAATACAAAATACTTTGTTAAAGATAATTTTAGCAATTATTTTATATATTCGCAAGTAGCTTTACAGTTATGTAAACTTAATAAAATAGTTTTTCGGTTTCGAAAATAGACAAAAATATTTAATCGATTTTGAAAATTTGGGAATCTAGTTTTTCGATTTTTATTGTTCTAAGTTTGAAACTTTTCGAAACTATGTTTCGAGTTCGAAAATTTTCGAACATGAATTTTTCAGAATACCAAATACATTCTCAAAGATAATCAGAGTAATTACTTTACGTGTTCGAAAATAGCTTTACAGTTATGAAAATAACTGTTAATAAAATATTTTTCGATTTCGAATATTAGCGAAACTACTTTTTAGATTTTTGTTGTTTTAAATTCGAAATTTTTCGAAACTATTTTTCAAGGTCGAAAATTTACGAATATAAATTTTTAAGAATTCGAAAATTTGTCATTTTCTACTTTTGCTGTTACAATTATTTAGAAATTAATTTTCAATTTCGAAAATTTTAAAACGTATTTTTTGAGCATACAAAATACTTTGTCAAAAATAATTTGACCAATTACTTTACGTATTCGAAGGTAGCTTTACATGTATGTTATGTAAATTTAAGAAACATTTTTAAGATTTTACAAATTTACGAAAATATTTTATTGCTGTCAGTTCGAATTTTTTCGGAACTATTTTTCGAGTTCGAAAATTTACGAATAAAAATTTTCGAGTATTTATACATTAATAGAGATAACCTGCGCAATTGTTTTACGTGGAAATATATTTTCCAGTTTGAAATTTTATGCAAATATGTTTTTCAAGTTCGAAATTTTCCTTTTTCTATTTTTTTTCAGTTTGAATTATTTCGAAACTATTTTTCGAGTTCGAAAATTTTAATAATTTATTTTCTAAATGCTATTAACAGTTTATGAGTTCAAATATACTCTAAATTTTACTTGAGTTCGAAAATGAAAATTATTTAATTTAACAAAAATCATGTAATACCACCCAATATAAACTATCAGCTTGTATAAACGATCGAAAAAAAGTGTAAAATTAACCGAAAAATTGAATGAAACGACATGATAATAACTTACAACTATAACAAGACACACACGACTTCGAAGTCAAGTCAAGTACATTTGGTCATAGGCACGCATACAACACTCTAAATTATCCGCAACGAATTCGTGCGCTCTGATGAAAATCAAGAATTTTCCACTAAAAGTAGACAAATATATAACATTTTACCAAATTGTTAGCGCCAGCAGTCAAGCATGTAAAGTAAACGAAAAAAAGTACAGAGAAGCGGAAATCAACTGACGCACTGCAACAGTGAGCATTCACACACACACATACATGTATAGTGTTATATATATATGCAATGTGTTAGCGTGAAAGGGGCTTTTGCTAAGTCGTGCCACAGGTGAATAGCGCCATTTCGGCTAAGAACGCTGAGGTTAAGTTAAGTTAAGCTAAGCTGGCGTGTTTGTAGTTGTAGTTGCGCTGATGCTGTGAGGATGAATTGAAAAATGATCACGCATAAAATGTGTTTAAATACGACAAACAGTAATTTTAGTTATGTAGGGGTGTTTGCACATATGTGTGTATATACATATGTATGTATTTATATATGTATGCATATATAGTATGTATATATCTCATGTTAATACACACGATTTCTTATGATATCAAGTAATTATCCCAAAGCTGTCAGTTATTTCGGTTACACATACACTTGCACCTACACACATATGTATGTATATTTGTATGCGTGTGTGGCGCTTAACCTGCACGCATCGCCGTGCAAGCGCATTTAATTCACAGCCTCAAATAGCATTGTGTGCGTGTACCTTTTTCTCACTGAAATAAATAAATGTTTGTTATTCATTAATGTTGTTGTTGTTGTTCTTCTTGTATTTTTTGTTTTTACTGCCTATGAGTTGGGCCTTTTTGTTTTTGATTCTCCACAAATACCCACATCTAACTGAATCTTTGGCGGTAATTGTTGCCGCTGGTTGTATTAATGTTGTTGTTGCTTTATTGCTGTTATGAACATCCTAATTGGTGTGTCAAATCGGTGTTCATTTTTTAAATTCTACTTTACATGGCGCTAAGGCTGCGCAAGTTAAATAAACAGCGCATAAAAACAATAAGAGAGTAGGAAAAATCAACAGGAAAACATGTTGCAACTGTTGTTGTCGACGGCGGCACACGTTTATCAATGGCTTATGGCGACCCGGTAGGAAATTAATGTTATATTATTTTTCTATTTGATAGAAGCTTGAAGCAGCAATATATTTTAGAGATTTATGAAACCAAGGCTTCAAAATACCAACAAATAGTAAGTAATGTAATAAAATTCAAAAACAATTTGCGGAATTCAACTTCTAACCACATAGAATTTTAAAATTTCAAGTTCGAAATTATATTTTCAAATTTGAAAACTTAAAAGTATTTTTTAGACTTGAAAATACTAGAATTTGAAGAGTTTTAAAAGAAATTATTCGCCGTAATTTTTCGAAATCGAAGAAAAAGAAAAAAGGGAAGAGTAATATAATAAAATTCAAAAACCGTTTGTGGATTTCAACTTCTAATCATATTGAATTTTAAAATTTCGAGTTCGAATTTTTTCGAAATTATATTTTCGAATTCGAAAACTTTAAAGTCTATTTTTTTGACTTGAAAATACTAAAATTTGAAGAAATTTAAAAGAAATTATTCGCAGTAATTTTTCGAAATCGAAAGCAGTTTTTTAGTTCTAAAATAAAAATATTTTTTCGATCTCAAAAATTGCAAAAACTCTTTTTCGATTTTTATTATTTGCAGTTAGAAATTTCTAGAAACTATTTTTCGAGTTCGAAAATTGGCGAACCTTTATTCCATCTGAAGCTTTCGGAGTTTGTTGTTGTAACGTTTATCTAATCGACGTTAGGATGGTAAGGATTAGATAAGTTGTCATCGAGGTCATCCAACGATAGGCCCAGGAAATGAGCTGTTTCGACGGGCTCGGACCATAGGAGGAAGGGTGTCAGATGTGTAGGGTTATCAGGGCATGCAAGGGGGTGGTTAGTGATTCGTTGCACGCCGGACGTATATTTGATATATCAAGGTCGATTCTGGATAAGTAGTAGTTTAACCTGCCACAGTATCCTGTACGAAACTGCGCCAGAGTCACTCCCGATTTTGGAGGCAACTCGTGCTCGTCGTCTGCAATGTACAAACTCCCACATAAGCCGGTTCTACGTTATCGTAATTGACCCGGATTTTCTCCGATATTGGAGAAACGATTCGGAGATCTAACCTCGGTTGGATCGGTAAGTTTTAGATTAAGGAGCTTTCGGATCATTGTATGTGATGACCTTCGATTGCCATACTCTGGATGTATGTAATTCCAAAATTATATTAATTTAATATACTTTAAGCCGAATTTAGATGGATGAAGGGAAAAAATCGTTCAGATCCGTGTTCCCACTGGCTTCTTTTGTAACTATTTTCAGTGGAAGTGCCTCAATTCATATATTTGACAAGGTAATATACAAATACAAGTATACTTTGTATGTACTATATATGTAAGATATGTACAAAAGGTAACAGGCATCTGCATGTCAATGTTGGCGGTCTCATGCCTTCTGCGCCCACCGCTGTGCTTCAAAACCTTTCTCAAGCCATCGCTCACTTAACCGCTGGCTTATCTCGATGTACATTACTCGTAATTTTGTTGCTTTACTTAAGCGGCCACTCGACCGCTGCATTTACTCTACTCTCTGCCGTGCTAATTGTCTTTATGAATTTATTTCATTTATACTCACATATGTGTACGTGTATATATGTATGTGTTGGTGCATGTGCATTTGTTTTTGTAGTGGCGCTAACACAGTCAATGCCGCACAATGCTAACATTTCACTGATAAGACGCTCGTACCTAATACCTGCTTTTTTCTTCAAATTTTGCCCGCCATCAGCGCACCCGCCACCACAGTTGCTTGATGTCTCACGCACACACGTACATATACATACATACGTACGTATTCATTATTGAAATCAATTCAATCGCAATCGATTGTTTGGTTTTCGCTGTATTCGTAGCGAAATGCATCGCCTTCGATAGCTCAGTTGGTAGAGCGGTGGACTGTAGTTGAATAACGGCTTGTGAGCACCATGCTTGAAAGCAGAAATCCATAGGTCGCTGGTTCAAATCCGGCTCGAAGGAATTACCACTTTTTTGTTGTATTTTACTGTCAAATTTCTAGAAAAAAATGTTTAGGGCCCATGCTTAACCCAAATTTTTAAATACTTAGATAATCCTCGACTTGGATAGCCTTCAGTGCCTTCAGCTGCTTTTGGACTTTTTCGGTTCCAGCTCACTTTTAAAGCATCATTCGCTGGATTGTTGGACAGTTTCGATGTCATACTCATAAACCAACGTCTTTTCACCAGAAATTATGCATTTTTGTTCTTTTGTGACTTCTTTTCAACGTCGGCTATGCAAAAGATTCATATTTATTTTTGTACGAGTCTAGCATTGACATGCTCTATACCTAATATATTAACGAAAATGTGTTGAGTCATTCCACTAGAGATGATGATATTCTTTGGCATCTCTATCTTTGCCAACATGATAATTTTTAAGCAACTATTCTTTCATCTATTCGATCCTTATTAACTGAGGTGGCTGGACAGCTCGCAGAAGACGAATTTTCGATGACTTCACGACCTTCATTGATGCCTTGAGCCACTTAAATACTTCTATTTGTGGTCAAGGAGAGTGCTCAAAAGCTCTGCAGGAATATTTTCAATAGCTTCCTTAATTCTCTACTCTTTCAACTGTATCTCTGAAAACTTGGATCGTTGCATTCCAAAGACTACTCCTGGAGGCTGTTTCTCCATTCACATACTAACGCGAGATATATGAATGGAGTGGAGTTTCCGGAGAAGAGCCACAGTAAGTCATTTTACGGATGGGTCAAGGCCACGTCGATAGGTCAGTCGTCTGTAAAGAGCTCTTCGTCAATCTTAGGATTATGTTAATGGACTACTATAGAACTGACTGCCATTAAAGTAGCAGGAGACTTAACGCTACCAAGTTCGGCTAATTTTCTGTGTCTAATTTGAATATATATAGTATCAAGCTACATCATTATCAGGCCCGTTTGAAAATCGATGAATTACCACAGGGGGCACCTTTACACCGTTCCCACTGTAAAGGAAACGAGTTTGATCTTCTTTACCATCTTGTGTTCCAGCCCTGGATATATGGAACTTGTATGCGTTAAGCAGGTTTTTGCGTGACTGCGAAATCTTTCTGGTCCAAAGTGAAAAATAAGAGATTTACCGAACTACTTGCTCCCTTTAAAGCTCATATTTCCGTCATCTTACTGGACATCGTTCAATAGTAATTCCCACTGGAAAGAAGACTGACCAAACATCCAGCTTGACGCAAATTGTCAAAGCTGTACAGTAGAGAGTGAGGTGGAAACGTCCACTTTCTCCTCCCTTCTTCAGCTTTTGGCAGACTGAGGTTGAAGCATCTCGGCTATCATATAATACTTTTGGCGTTTACGCACACGTGACCGAAACTGACATTAGCCGCCTCAAGAAATTTACGATCAGCTCAAAGCGCTTCGCCAATTCATTAGGGTCTTTATAGTAATATTTAGGGCAGTTTTAGATCCTACAAAGGATCACTAATCTCAACTGTCCAAGTGAGACCTCTCTTAGCATCGTTCTATTAACCTAAACTATTCTAATCCTAAACAACCATATCACTCTTAGCTTTAAACCGTCCATAAAAGCTCAAAAGTCTTAAAATTAAAGCTCTACCTCATTCCAAAAGCCTTTGGGAGCAAAGTTGGAAGTTAGTGAGCAGAGCAAAGATACTTTCGATATGCAGTAATACAGCCAGACAATACAGTCAGATTGCAGCAACATTCTGAACTGACCCTGTTTTCAGTCGAAATTATAGTCCCCAGAACTTAAACCAAGCATTGCGAATCAATTATAAAGAGATTTCTTTTGGATCCACCGTTGAAGCTAACATAACATTCAACGATTCCGCAACCGCGATGCCATTGGAAACATAAATTTTAAAGCAAACCCGGTGTTAAACTTTTAATGGTCAATATCGTCAGACAAACTGACCGCGTCGTGAAGAAGCAGCTGCGAAACCACTGCCGCTAGGTGACGTATGAAGATCAAACTTACTTCTACCAATCTATGAAATTTAGTTCTAAGTGTTTCGGCTTGCGCGTGCAGTTTAAATAGACTTATCCGAGTCAAATTTGATCTTGTGTGAGTATCTAAACTCTAAAGTCAACATCTGACTAAAATCTTTTAAATAATTCACACTAAACACATCGAATCTCAAAATATTTCAAAAATTTTCAAATAATTAACAAGTGCTTTTAGACCCGGAGCCGGAAGTTTATTAAAAACACACGTGAAAGTATGAATAAACACACACATAGGTGTCTTCAGAAAATCAAGAAAACAAGTTAACGCATTTTGTAATGTCATCTCCGCTTAGAGAAGCCAGCGCGCAGGCCGCATTAAAGCACTAAAGAGTCTACCAACGCGGATGACTCATGGCTTTGTCTCGTGGGTCAGTACGTAAAATAGATTTACCGATAATTTGCCATGCTTATACGAAATTAGTCAATAAAATGACGCACTAATTGATGGCGATGCATATCAACAACAACAAAAAAAAATATCAAAAAATAATGAGCAACCAAATAACGTCATCACTTCAGGCGCAGAGGCGAGGTACGCGTTGAGCTGCTGCCGTTAAAGTGACGCAACACTTAACCGAGTGGTTAGGGATGGTATAGGATGCCGCTGGTGCTAAAGTGCTCACTGGAAGTGGCTAATCGCTGGGCAGCAGCTGAATGATAAGCGCCGACAGCATAGGACCGCACAGGAAATCCATTTCAAAAATGTGACGCTTACGTCGAAAAGCAAAGATTTCTCTATTTTTAAAAGCCGAAGCATTCCAAAAATGAAAAATCCAAAAATAAAATAAAAGACAACCGAAAAAATATTGGTAAAACAGGAAACACAAAATAATTGAAAGCAATCAGATGAGTCAGTAGAATCAGTAGAGTGAAGGCCACGACACCAACAACCATCAGTCGAAGCAACACAAATCAACGAAACAACAAAAACACTAATATAAAGCAATAAAATATTTAATGTACGAAATAAAAAAACGGTTTATTGAACGCACCGCATTATACGCTTACAGCGACAACAATAACAACAACCGGCCGGCTGACCGGTTAGCGCCGGTCCAAATCCGGCTGTGCCGCATGCGTGAGTGACATTCACAGTGATAAGAGCAACACGATTTGCTCCGGCGCATGCACGAAAAGAGATGCCACTCGCTGTGTGATAAGCAGCATAACAAAAAATATTAAAAAAAAATAAAAGCAATAAAGGTGAACGCGCACACACCGGGTCTCATATACCACACACATAAACACACCCGCCCGGAACACACACATCGACGGCGCACGGATTTTTACGAGCAGCACACACATTTCGGCATTTTTCGTTTAATCTAGCGTTTTGATTTTAGCAAGCATTTGCCACCGCTGTGAGTTCTCGAAATAGACGCTTATTTTTGGCAACTGATAAGACAGTCACAGTTCAAACACATTAAATGGTTATTCGGGGTCGAGCGCTTATCAGCGCGCTGTCTTTTGTTCTCTTCGCCACTAATTGAACCACCCCTGCAGGGTGTGTGGTAATCAAGCAGATGTTTGCCTGGTATTTAAGTGCAAAAAGCGTAGCTGTGACGTTTCTGTGTGGTGATAATGATTGCCTTAAATTTAACGGAAAATGCATATCATCGTTTTATTGACAACGCTTGGGCCATCTATCTCACAGCGCTCCAAGCTAACAAATAGAGGGGTTTATGCATTTTAAGCAGCCCCAAACCGTTGTAAGATTATTTAAACCTTAGAAGTTTCGAACAAACGGAATGAAATTTTTAAGATAACAGAGATCTAACCGACTTTGCCGACTTCAACGCAGTTCGGAGGCTCATCCTTTTTGATCGAGAGTACAAAATTCGTACGATCATTACTCCAAGAATACTTCGACTTACAACCCCCAAATGGAAGGCATTCATCTGCAATCGGCAGATACAGTGAACTATCTAGGGCTCAAAACTTTCATGAAAGCCGAATATCTCAGAGAAAGCAAAAAAGGCATCAACTGTCTGGGCTCTAGAAATGACCAGACTTGCGAAGAAAATCGAGAGCGGCTCTCATCAACACGTGTGGTGCACTAAGGTCCACTCCAACCATGGCACTTAACGCCATTTTGCCAGTATTCATCGTCGGAAGGTGTATGCTTGTGAAAGTTGTTATCAGACACCTCACTTATTATGATTTCATACCGGACCAATTGGATCAGGGAGGGGGCCAAACCGAACTCTGACGGCTCCTTCTCCTCCCAAATACCGGCGAAAGAGTTGTGGGTGGGAAAAAGCGGTTGAAAGAGAGGGGCGGTGAGCTTCTTTACAGATATGTAGGTCAAAGCTCGGCTGGAAGGTTGGCAGAGGAGTTTACTGTCAAGAGCTTTCTGTCAACTCCAACTTCATATTTCCTGATTTCAGTGCTTTTCAGGCCTAGGTTGCAGTCATTAAGATAGCAGTAGATTTACTGCTCCGGAGTAAAATCTCCTTTATAATAAGACTCATATGGGTGCCAGGCCACAACGAAATCACGTTGTATTCTATTACTGGACAGTTGAGCTTCGCGGCAGCTGGGCCAACGCTAGGCCACCATCGGTATATGCGCTGTTGCAAAAGCCTGTTCCAAAAGCCTTTGGCTTAATATCGATCGCCAGAGATCTAGTGATCTTCTTTGCGCTCAGTAAGGCTAGCCTCTCCCTAGTTGTGAGGCTTTAACAGGCAATAGCCCTATGGGCGTCCATGCAGTAAGGCTTTGAATCCTAACATACGCCATCTGCATAACAACATTTCCTTCTTGACTCTTCTGCATTTGTGCAAATACAAATTTGTATTAGCTACGAAGCCTTTCGCTAATTTATAAGTTTGAACACACTAGTTCTTCTTTTATAAGGCTCCACAAAGGACTATGCAAGTATATAGCAGTCCACGTGCTGTCTTTGATCAGCCTAACTTAACCTAACATTTGACAGTCTGCACTACGGCACTTTTTAAACCCACAGAACTTCAAAGGAAAGAGTCTTTGAGTACCGTAAACAATATAACTAATGTTTCCGGAGACCAGATGTGTGACAAAGTAGGATGTCATGCTCTACATTGATCTACTGGTACTTAGTAACGCTACATAAAGACTCAGATTGATTAAGATACAAGTCATAAGTCAGGTTTAGGAAGAGAACACTTTTTGCGAAGAACGACTAGATTCTAATTCCGATACTTTAACTAGCTCCATGAACTGCGAAGCTTCTAGATAAAAAAGTTCTAACCAATGATTGAGATATTTCAGAGTCCTCTCGTGACTACTTCCCTCCACTTTCCACATATAACGTCACTTTTTCCCATCCGGCTCGTATGTGATACCAGTACGTTGTGAGCTGTCATTAGACCTACAACCATCCTGCAGTCTTTCGAGAAAGGGTAAGTAAAAAGCATGCGTGTAGCTGAGGACCGGACTCTATATTCGTCAATCTGGTGACGAGCCGTAAGTTTATTAATATGACATCAAAACGGCCCAACAATCTTGCGGATGGCGCTCCAACCGGAACCAAAAAAACCGAAAATCGCTGAAGACACTGGCTACCATAGCAGTCAAGCATTATGGCAAGTCTATGGAATATTCGATTAAGCATTGGTATGCTTGCTCATTAGCCTGTGTTGAAGTTGATAATAAAGATTTTTATCAAAACACGTGACAATTTCTTTGTCAGTCCGGTTCAAATTTGAACAGATTTCCTACTTCGCCACCAGAAAATTAACGAGAGCTGGACGCCTAAGGAATTAGACTTAACTTAATGAGAGCTGGAAGTCTAAAGAACTAGGCGATGTCTACAGAGCGATTCCGGAAACGGTATAGAGTGACGATAACTTGAAGAAGAATATCTGCTAACCTTTATTTTCTGTATTTTCTGAATCCCTTGACCTATTTAAAAAGTGACATCAGCTACTATCGAACCCTCAACGACTCTAGCAGTAACTGGGATATCTTGCTATAATAACCACAGAAATGTATTGAGTAGCAGAAAACAAAATACTTGCTATAAAATTTTATGGCAAACTAAAAATAGCGCTCCGAATGGCCTTGAGGCAAGCAAAACAAACAGTAGACGATGTTTAGTGTAATAAGATGCAATGGAACAACAATATAATAGCAATAAAATCAATGTCTACGAGATTAAAACGCCATTTACTCCTCCTCTAAATTCTATAACAAATGCCGAGGCAATGAAAATGCAATTATTGCTTGTTTAATCATAAAAATTTCGCATTAAACGAGGCCACCTTCCGTCGCGAAAAATGCTAACGAGACTAAATAAAATTACTAAAATTCGCGATTACAGCAATTTAATTGCGATTAAAGTTGGCCAACTACTTACTACCTGTTGCAAGTCGCTACAAATAATTAGTAGAAGGCGGCTTGCGAGGCATTCTTCGCATACTCTAAGCGCGCCAATTAAGCTTTATGAATATATTTAAACACAATTACTACTAGCTGATATGGTGTGTGGTTGTGGGTGTGCTGGTGATGAGCGTCGCTTGCGAACAACGCGCATGCACAGCGCTGCATTCCGAAGACCACAGGAATTTGCATTCCACACATTTCTAATGCCATAAAAATAGCGCCGATCTATGGATGCGTAAATGATTGGCGCGCGGGTGAGCACGGCTTACGGATATACATATATCATAGCTATACATCATATAAATATATATATATATCATACTTGTATATGTTTATAAGTATGTGTTTTGATGTAACTTTTGCTAAGCAAGCGACAATTGTCAATCATTTGTTAGCTGTCAATCTGTTGCTATTACTGTTGTTACTACTCTAGTCGGCATTCGTTTTTGCAATCGAAGATGGGTTGGTCTGAATTCCAGCTTATTATAGTGGCAAGCTTGAAGAACTGGTGGCGCTCTCACTCGTAAGTACTTCAGAGCAAAAGCAACAACACTTAGTAAATAGAGTTGTATTTCCCATAATTAGTTTTTCACAACAACTGTTGACATGTGAGAAGAGCTTTACTTATACCCTTGGTAAAATTGAAAATCCAAAAGGCTTTTTAAGGTTAATTCATTTATATAAATTTTTATAAGAAAATCAGAACTTGTTTTAAAAAAAATTTTTGAGATTAGATTTAGGCTTAGGATCACTTAATATTTTCAAGAATTTATCGCATCATTGTTCAAGTTAATAGACCATATCACAGAATTTTAATGACGGGAGCCTTATAATATGCTAATTTGGTTATATTAGTTAAGTAAAAGAGGATTGCACCGCGTCGTAGGGTCTATTGTGCCCTCTCCTAAGTCCCAACGTCTCACCTAGTCCCAGCAAATTGATAAATTCCAATATACTGCTAAGTGCTATTGAAGCAATGTGATGCCTATTTGAAAATATGGATCCACGGGCCTTTATCCTGCGCCTACAGACCACTGTGCAGTCAACTAGCAGGAGGTCCAGACTCAAAGTCGCAGAACCCCCAATTCACACAAGAAGCTAAGCTCCTTTTATATAAGTGCTTCCTAAGTTTACAGTGCCGGTGAGCCAGTGTAGAAGGCGACAAGTAGCCTGAGTTTTTCTCTTGGGACGTTGATTACATACTTAAACCTTTTAAGGTTGTAACCACCCATTAGCAACTCGGCATGGCGTAAGCCTACGAGTTGTTACCAATGTTTCTCCCTACTCACTTCTTCAACCTTGCGAAGCAGCTCCTTTATGGTGTGGGGACCAAACGCAATGAAAGGTTCCGGTCCTACCATATTGGTGGATGCCTCGGAGCGGGCAAGCTCATCAGCCAGTTCAGTCCCGGCTATACCTTTGTGATCTGTGCACTTGATTAGGTTCTGATAGACTATTCAGTCGTTCTATACACTCCTGCACCAGTAGCGATTTGATCTCGTACGCTGAGATCGCTTTGTGTGCCGCGTTAACTTGATTAATGAGAGGCGATTTTACTTCAATGCTCATACTACTTCCAAAATAGGTCAGATAATAAAAAATTTGAAAGCTTTTGACATTGACTTGATAATTCACAGCATATAGAGAATATTTTATAGATGTCTTGGACTCGTTCCTCATGCTCTCAGTTTTCTTTATAGTAAATTATTCAAGAACAAAACTGTTCCGCTGTTTGAAACAACTTCTCTACCATTTAGTTAAAGGGATGGGATGATATAAACTGGTAGATTTTGAACACTTAAATACTTCTTCAGTATCAAACGGCTTGAAGAGTGTCTTACCTACACCAATTGGGCTAGAGGTGTTGCTCAATATCATTTTATAAAGCCTTTACGGCTGAAGTTATCGAATTCATATTGTCGTTCTGCCGTCTGATGCTAAGTCCTACCATAATTCTTCCATGGACGGATATTGGAACGGAAATCGGTTTGTTATCGGTTGGGAGTTCGGGTTTCTGCTCTTCTCTGAACCGTTTGTCTCTAAGCTAGTAGTAAATAGGAGAAGGATTTCTTTCGGCACATAAATTTGATCAGGTCTTGAGCTGCTATATCTTCTCTCATCTTATAAAATGATCTTTACTAATTTTTTATACCCTGCACAAGTTAAATTAAGTTTGGAGCTCTAGTCCTTGTATGGAAAACTTTTTTATTTGATAAGATACATTCACGAAATTCCGTTTGGATTATTGCCAAAAGCAACTCTACAATCTACCTAAAATTTGTTCAGGTCAGATCAATATAGCATATAGCTATCATACAAACTGAACGATCAAACTCAAGTCCTTGTAGAGAAAAGCCATTTAGTTAATAAAATATATCCATGAAATTCGGTTCAGATTATTGTCAAAAGCAATTTTATAACCTGCGAAAAAAATTTTCAGATCAAACAACTATAGCATATAGCTGCCATACAAACTGATCCATCAAACTCAAGTCCTTGTATGGAAAACTTTTTTATTTGTTAAGATATATGCACGGAATTCAGTATAGATAATTCTCAAAGGCAATCCGATAATCTCCGAAAAATTTGTTAGGATCAAACAACTATAGCATATAGCTGTCATACAAACTGATCCATAAAACTCAAGTCCTTGTATAGAAACCTGCTTTATTTGTTAAGATATATGAATGAAATTCGGTATGGATTATTGTCATGGGCAACTCTACAATCTGTGCAAAAATTGTTCTGATCGGATCAATATAGCATATAGCTGCCATACAAACTGATCCATGAAACTCAAGATGAAAATGTTTTATAACCTTTTACGCTACTAAAATATACTTGTAAAGGGTATTATAACTTAAAGGGTATATAATCCAACATTTTTATTTGTATTTTTTTAAATTGTTGTATTTTACATCAAAAAAGTTTTATTGAATTATCAATAATTGTAAAATTTCCGCGAAAGCTGAGCGATTCTACCTTCACTTCGGCTCCAACAACTTTGATTATATTATAATATGTATATATAGTAAATGTATATTTGTTTCCTTAAAGGTATAAACTACGCAATGAAACACTAAACTACAGGAGCGGCAACAATGTTTGTTTTGTGGCATGCCACAACAAATCATAGCAAGCAATAAGTTTTAATTACAACATGTCACCAAATGAGTGACATTCATCAACCGACAAGCAACAGCAATCATCAGACGTCAACTAGACATGTGTTGCATGGTGTTGTTGTTGTTGTCGATGCTTTTACTGTGTAGTAGAGCAGCTGTTTGCGCTGTTGATGAACCGGCAGCGACGACGCCCGCGATTAAAAGTAAAAGCTAGCTAAAGAATGCAGACGAAAAGCGACAAACACACACGCGCATATAGTGTGACATAGATATATATATATATACATATATGTATAGTATATATGTATGCCTTTGTGCATATTTGCATGTGAGCGCCACTGCTGGGGCGCCAGTTCGTTAGCACCGGGTAATGAGACCTCGCTGCCGCGTGTGTAAGCACAGTGAGTGACTATGAAGGCACAAAGTAAGTGTGGCATGCCACTAAGGTAGCAACAACAAGCACATGCAAAGCGCCACTGCCATATCACTTTAGCTGCAACACTACTTCTACAGTTCGGCACCACAAATAGACTAAAGCGAGCAGCGTCGCTTTGTCTGCGGAATTTTTATGCAAATACGTGTGCGCATGCGCAGTAGCATTTCAAGCATGATGTACACGTACGCAGTGTTCGTTACGCATGCGCCAACGGTTGTACACCAGTTGTGGCAGCAACGCCAATTTATTATATCAAGCACTTGATGGAAATGTTGCGAATGCAAATGTGCCGTGTTGTTCGGCTGCGGCTGACCATGAGAGCCACGATGATGAGCGCGTCGCTTGAGCGCGTTTACAAGTGTGCATATGTATGCGTGTGTGTGTAGCTGAATATATGTGTCTTTATAAAGCGCAACTAAATGCGCGGATTAGGCTTTGCGCTTGCCATGCCTGGCACTTGCTGCCACAAGGAGTGGCCAAAATGTCACATGACACACACACGCATATACGTTGAGCTTTGAATTACATGTAGAAAAAAGGATTATTGCTGGATATGTGCAGTTTTATATAAGTTGAGCAATTAAATACTCGCTCGAGGAGACAAGGAGCTAGTTTGTCTTACAAGCTTAAATTTCATCAGCGCAAGTGAAGTCGAATTGCCATTACTTGGATTGAAATATTTAAATATGTGCTTTCGCCGCTTGTGCAGCCTCTACGTATGCAAACATGATTATTTTTATTCACAAGCAGTTCATAAAGTATTCCACAACAATCGCGGAAAACATGGTGCAAACTACTGCTGCAAGCTTCACACCCAAAATATGGTTTTTAAAAGACAAATTTTCGAACAAAATAAAAAAGAAAAAAAACAATAAAGAGTGATCACTTCGTTTGCTTTGAAACTATAATACCCTTCACAGATACATTTCTTCAAAAAAGTATAAAAAGCTATTTATGTTGATTTCGTTCAGTCAGTTTGTATGACAGCTATATGCTATTGTAGTTCGATCTGAGCAATATGTTCGGAGGTTGTAACATTACCTTCAATAATAATCCGTACTAAATTTCTTGAAGATATCTCTACAAATGAAAAAGTTTTCGATACAAGACCTTGATTTGGACCGATTAATTTGTATGACAGCTATATGCTATAGTGGTTGAATCTAAACATTTTGTTCGAAGATAGTAGGCTCGCTTTGGATAATAATCCATGCCAAATTTCGTGAAGATATCTCGACAAATGAAGAAGTTTTCCATACAAGCACTTAATTCCGGTTGTTCAGTTTTTATGGCAGCTATATGTTATAATATTCCAATATCGACTATTTCGACCAATAAGTGGCTTAGTAAGAGAAAAAGGATGTATGCAAAGTTTTGAATCGATATCTCAAAAATTGAGGTTCTGGTTAGAGTATATAAAGATAGTTACCTGGACAAACATACAGACGAACATGGCTAAATTGACTCAGCATTTCACGCTGACCACTTTATGGAGTCTCCTTTAGGGTAACGACGTTTCCTTCGGGGTGTTACCAACTGCGTGGCAAAATTAACAAACCCTGCATTATGTTTAAAAATTCAGACTCTTCAAGTCACATCGACGAAAATTATAAATAATTTTTACCAAACCCTCATATAATACAGCTTTCTGGAAACTGATGTCAAAATGCAATTACGACAATATTTGAAGATGTTATTTTTTGACTTTTCAATAAAAAATTAATTAATTAATTTAAAAATCAGTCTTTTTAAAAGAGGGTTTACCAGACACAACTGTCTCCACTCTTACTCAAGGGACTCTTCAAAAGTCGGAAGAGAATATAAGTTTTTAAGAACTATCATAGCGGTGCCGACCACATTGAGAAGTTTCGACTGCGGTTCGGACACACTCGGATCCTTTAGGGTTCAACTACATATCTTTCGTTATTGTTCTCGAAGAGAGTTGTATCTCTTTGATATACATAGCGGAGAGCTGGTCTGTTGGCACCGAAAACAAAAGATAATGAATAAGAGCATGCGGGGAAGGTAGAAACTTATTACAGACACTTTTTCGATTCGTTAATGAATCCTCAGAATTTAGAGATCTTTCGGAATGTTACACTTACTCCACTACGCAAATGCCTTCCGCATCTCAGTGCTGTCGTGTTAGCAATCGTCTTAGCATTCTTGCCCTAGGTTCTGTTATGTTTATCGTCGCGTCTTCGATGGGTTCCTGTAGCACTTATTACAGCCCCTAAGTGTCTCGCAGAAGCCTGCTTTTTTCGATATCTGTACGAAGTTCATCTATCGTTGCTGGCTTGTGGGTATAGAACATAGTCAAATCGCACGACCAAGGCCGCCAATTGACTGGGCCATTTCGTGAGATAACACGTTCACCAAATTTCCTGTTGGAACTACATATTATCCAAGTCCATATTATGTAGTTCGGGCTATAAATATTCAGTTCAGATTGAGCGGTAGCGATTTCCATTCACAGTAACATGCCGGTCTTGATCATCACGGAAGAAGTACGGCCCAATGACGCGCTGGCTAATAAACCATAGCAAACCGTAATTTTTCCGGTGACTCATGGAGTAGGTGTGGATTGCTGCCTGACCAATAACGCATATGTGGCTTATTGACGAAGCTATTCAGCCAGGAATGAGCCTCATCGCTGAAGATGATTTTTCGATGAAAATCCGGATAATTTTTAAGTTGTTTCTCAGCTTATTCACGAGCATACAACGATTGGGGAGGTCAAGTGGCTTTAATTCTTATGTCAATTTGATCTTGTAAGGATGTAGGCCAAGATCTTCAAAAGAGCGGGGAAAAACTTCTACTTTTGTAGTGTCCCTATTGAAAAACCCGTTAATAGAAAGAGCTGTGAGTGGTAATAAAATAGATCATCAGAGTGGAGTCAGAAGGAGACTACGATATGAGTTTCGGTCTCCTTAACTAAACAGCTCAACACTGCAAGGTAGCGTTTCTTAGCGCTGAGAACGAAGGATATACATATTGCCCGAATGAAAAACGACATTAAAATTTAAAAGACCAAACAAAATTTTTTTTGTGGGATATCGAACAAGGCTAAAACTTTCTCTTAACCGAAAAAATTTCACTAGAACTTTGCTTGCGACCTTGGACTATTGTGGTTATCAGCTACTTTGGAGACTGTTTGGACTATGGAATCTGAAGATAATTTTTTCTCCTGAACATTTTCCTGCTAAATACCACAGTATAGCACCGCATATTTACCAGCACCGCAACCACTGTGCAACAGATGTACTTTAGCCCGGAAATAACGATAGTTGCACAATTACGTTGCGGTACTGCCGAGTGGCAGCAAACGAAACATTGACTAAGCAGTTGAAATTGGCCACGCATAAAAGCATAAGTCGTATTTGTGCAAAGAAAAAAAAACATAAACATACATATGTACACAACACAGACACACAAACAGCAGCAATAATGACATCTGCCCAGCTGGCAATGCCAAATGCGGCGCATGCGTGAACCATTGCTAACATGAAATGTGAACAAAAGCATGGAAAATTCATCAACAACAACAAAAAAAAGCGACAAAAAAATGAAAAAGCGCATAAAAAAGAAATTGCTACTGTGTCACAACTTCAGCAACAAAAATAAAAACAACAAAAGTAAAAAAAAGCATAACCACACAGCCACCAACTAAGCAGCAGAAAGCGTCAACCGAGTAGGAAATGGAAAAAAATTACATTGCAACAGAAGCGACTACAAGTGGCCAGCCAGTGCCGGAGGAACGCCAGAGGAAAGGGGTGCCAATCAACAATATTGAATTTCACTTGCCAGTTATTAAATGTGGCTAATGAAGCAGTTTGGCAGCAGCGGCCACGCCACCGGTAGTAGCCAACTCACGAGCGACTGGGAAGCCAGCACCAAGCAGCTGTAAGCTGTAACTAGCCAGCAGTCGCGGACAAGTTTGCTGCTTAATTGCACACTTATGCTCGTCAGCGACACACACACACACACCAAAGCAAGGCAAGCGCCTTGTGCGCCTGTGTGTTTGTCTTGTACGCGACCAACAGTCTGGCAATGCAGTGCCACGGCGCACAATGCCCAGCCACGCACACGCTTAAAAGCGTGCAGTTGCTTGTGTAGCTATTAAATGTTTTCGCAAATTAAATGTATTTGCCTAGTTGTTTTGCGATGTTTTCACTGCGTTATACGAAGGTGTGTGATCATCTTTCGCTGACGGCAGGCGCGCTCGCCGTATGTTAATTGCTTGAAGCGGCTTAAAAACCATACACATGCACTGTGCATTTGTATGTGTGTACAAACAATGAGCGATGCTGAGCAGCGAGTGTGCAAGTGACTAGCAATTTTTCAATTTGTCTATTTTTCTTCTGCTTACGTGCACACCACTGACAACTCAATTAATTAGCGATTTTTGACATAATAAATTATTAAGTTGCACTTAGTGGTTACTAATGCAACACAAATGGACTTGACGTTGAGCTAACGCGCACTGACACTGATTGACTAGGCACGACGCCTGGATACGGTTGCATTTAAGCGGCTATGGCTTTCATTACAAACTGGCAATTATTTGATGCTGTCATACATATTTCAAAAACAAAATAAACAACACAAACAAAGATGTTGTGGAATTTTAATATTTTTTAAATTTTGTATTAATTTTTTTAAAATAATTTTTAATTTTGGTTTTAATTTAACTGTATATGGTTAAAATTTCAATTTTAATTTTAATTATATTTTTATCCTTAATTTTAATTTTAATTAAACTTTAATTAAATATTACTATAAATTTTTATTTAATTTTTAATTAAGATTTTAATTTAATTCAGTATTAGTTATAAAATATTTAGTTAAAATTTCAATTTTTATTTTAATTAAGCTTTAATTAAATCTTATTTTTTGTTTAATTTTTAATTTTGGTTATAATTTAATTCAGTATTAACTATAAAATATTTAGTTAAAATTTTAATTTTAAATTTATAAAATTTTAATTACGTTTTTAAACTTAATTTTAAATTTAATTAATCTTTGTTTAAACATTTAGCTTTAATTTTAAATTTGTTCTTTTTTTTAATTAATTTATAATTATGATTTTAATTTTTATTTTACTATCAATTGAATTGTATTATTAATTTAAATATTAATTTTTAGTTTTAACTAAATTCCACTTAAATTTTAAATTTTTTTTAAGATTTTTTATGTTAATTTAAATATTTGTTTTTAATTTTAACATAAATCTGCTTTATTTTTATTTAATAAAAATTTTAATTTAATTTAATTTCTTCGTTAATTAAATTAAATAATTTAATAAATTTAATTTAAATACATTTTATTTTAATCCTAATTTGGATTTTAACTTTATTTTAAATTTTAATTTCAGTTTTTATTTAATTTTTTTCTAAAACGAATTAAATTATAATTTAAGTATAATTATAATTAATTTTAATTTATTAATTTAAACATAATTTAATTTTCAATTTTAATTTCAGTTTTAATTTTTATTTAATTTTTTTCCCTTAAACTAATTAAATTAATATTTAAGTATAATTAAGTATAGTATTTAGGTATAATTAAATTATAATTTAAATATAATTTAATATAATTTAGTTTTGTTTTACCTTAGTTTAAATTTTAATTTTATTTTGAATTAAATCTAAGTTTTGAACTTAATTAATTTCGCACTTTAACTTGGAAATTAATTTCAATTTTAATTTAATTCTAATTTTTATATAATAATATTTTATTTCAATTTAGTTAAAATTTCAAATCAAAATTAATTTTGGCTCTGAGTTGACTTTTTATCTTAATTTAAATTTTCATTTAATTCTAATTTTAATTTCGTTAATTATTCTATCTTAATTGTAATAGTTTTTTGAAATTCAATTTTACTTTCACTCATATTCTTTTACCTTAATTTAATTCGATTTAACTCAACTAATTATTTCCTAATTTAACTTAATTTTATTTAATTATTTAAATTAATTTTTATTTATTATATTTCCAAATCAAATATTTAATACCGTTCTTAATTAACTTTTTATCTTAATTTTATACCAATTATTTAAATTTTATTAATAATAAAATATTATTTAAATATAATTTAATTTTAATTTTGTTCTGATTCATATGCTTTTATTATAATTAAATTTGATTTAATAAAATTAATTTTTTTCACAAATTAACTTAATTTTTTTTTTTAATTATTTAAATTAATTTGTATTTATCTTCTCTATTATTTTCTCGTATTTTTATTTAATAAACTATTTACTTTATTTTAATTTTAATTTAATACTAATTATAATTTAAGTATAATCTTGACTTTAATTAAATTTTACTTAAAGTTTGTATTCCAGTTAATGCATTATAATTAGTTTAATTTAATTTCATTTAATATAATTATTTTTTAATTAATTTTTTGCTTATTTTCTATACTTTGCCGTTTCTATTTTTATTTTAATTTATCAAATTTTATTAGTTATAATTTTACTTTTTTTTTATTTTATAATTTTTCTTTTAAATTTCTGCCATTTTTACGGAATATACTTTTCTCTAATTCCGTCCAAGCTTTGTATTATCATTCTCAATGACTTGCTTCGTAGAAACCCTGCCCGCACGCTTAGGAATGTGCCAATATTTGCTAGCGTTTGTATGTAGCTTTTATTCGGTAAGCAAACATGAGCATTTGCTTGCACACTAACCCCTATTATAACCTGTCCAGAACAACTCAATCAGCCTCATCGATCATCGGCGTGCAAACGATCCCGGCTCATGCCATCTTGAATGCTGGGGGGAGGTTGGTGGTACAAATGATGAATATTGCTTTGAACTATTTGCGCAAATATGCGAAATAACAATTATCTTTAAGCTACCCCGCTGCTGCACAGTGGGTTGTTTGCACTGAGTACTGGGACAAAATAATAACAATTATTTCGAATTAATTTTTGATGAATTTATTTCAGAGAGAAATTCTTTCGATACCGAAAGGCACCGCTTATTAGTCTTATCAAAGGTAATATTTATTTTATAGAGCTATAGAGACCTTCTATGTTCCCACCTTCAGTATTAAAGTGTATAGAAAGTTCTTTGATGTCTATCCTCCACTTTACTTAGAATTGTACTTCATTGAGTGTTTCGATGACTTGTAGTTCAATATCTATAATATTTTTTTTTTTTTACTTATTTCAATCACTGTGCGCGACGGCTGCGCTTCGAACATACTGATTTTCAGAAAAACAAAAAACAAGTGCATTTTATTTTTGTTTTTGTAATTGATGTGTTTAGTTTTGTAATTGACATGCGGTGTTAGAATGATTTATCATCTGTTAATA
This sequence comes from Bactrocera zonata, assembly GCA_037783105.1. NCBI lineage: Eukaryota > Metazoa > Arthropoda > Insecta > Diptera > Tephritidae > Bactrocera > Bactrocera zonata. The sequence goes on along the minus strand of JBAWJQ010001998.1, from coordinate 268,329 downwards.
GTAAAATTATACGATTTGTTTGTTTGACTTGTTAGTTAGTCAATCAAATCGTTTGATTGGCTTCAGCAGCTTAATAAACGCTGACGACTTTGCGACTTAGGAGTGTGATTATCGATAAAAACAAAAACCAACAACACGTTTAATTGCAGTTGCAATGTGTAGAGCACGAATTAGAAATATGAGAAATGACTTTATTTGTGATTTAGTCCAAAACTAACCGGATTTATTTCACACAAATTTTCCAAGAACTTAAAGAAAAGATTTATTTAAGAACTTCTCATAATAAAAGCTTTAAACTAAAAAATAATAATTTTGTGCAAAACTACTATGAGAAGTTTGCTATTATTAATTAATTTTCTATAATTTGACTTAAAAATGTTAGCTATAATTTTGGCAGAGTTTAAAAAATCCTTTTATTCCACAATTTATAGAATGGCTTCATTAAAAAATTTACTATAATTTTGAATAAAGCCACTTAAAAAATTTGATATAATTAATAAATTTTCTATAATTTGATTAAACGTTTTAAATTCCACAATTTAAAGAAAGGTTTTATTTAAAAAGTTGCTATAATTATTGTTATAACAAAAAAACAAAAAACTTAACTAATAACTTAAACTATAATTTTGCCTAAATCTACTTGAAGAATTTGCTATAAGTGATTTACCCATAATTTTACTTGAAATTTTTAGCCATAAATTTCATTTAAGTTAACAAATCCTTTTTCCCACAATTCAAAAAAAGGCTTTTTTTAAAAAGTGCTATAAATAATTTTATAACCAATTTCTACTATAATTTTGTATACAGCTGCTTGAAAAATTTGATAAATATTCCATGCTATGACATGAAATTTTTTGCTATAATTTCAAGACGAGCTTTATTTTAAAATTTGCTATAAAACGAAATTTTGCAATAATTTTGAATAAAAAAAAATGCTACTTGAAAATTTTAGCTATAATTTTATGTAAAGTTTAAAAGCAATAATTCGTAATTTCGCTAATATTTAAAAATCTACTATAATATACATGTACAAAATTTTACTATAATTTTGGGTAAAACTCATTTTAGAAGCTTCTATAGCGCATGTACATATGTATGTCATAAATGAAGCTCCACCTCAAAATTGTAACTATAATTTTAAATAAACCGTTATAAAAAAAAAATTGTTCGATTCATACTGAAAGCTTCTGTGCAGAACTTGCTAGAATTTAATGGCCTTGGACCAAAATTTGGCTATATTTTTGAGCAGAGTATGAGTTAAAAATTTGCTATAATTCAAACCAAAATTTTGAATAATAATCCAATTTCACTTTTGCCATTATTTAGGCCGTAACTTTGTATAACACGTAACTAAAAATTGACTATAATTTTTGTTATAATGAAATTTTTTACAAAATGTGCTATAATTGCAACTTTTATTATTACATTTGTTTTAAATATTATATCAAAACTTTCAATTATTTTATAATATAACTTTGCGTAGAGCTGTAATAAAAAATTTTTGCCGTTTACGCTTCGAAGCTTCTACTTAAAGATTGCCATAAATGCAGTGATGCATATGCATTGAAAGAAGTAAATCGCTTATAAGTTAGTTTAAAAATTATTGTTTTGTCTCAAAATCTGTTATTTTGACCAAGACTTTAGTTAAAAAATTACTATAATTTTTGCTATAATTAAATTTTCTACACAATTTTGCTAAAATTTTTTATAATTTGCGCAAGAGTGTAAATTATAACTTTCACATAATTTATACTATAATTTTTGGTAAAGCTGTAATAAAAATTTTTCCGCTATTTATGCTTTTAAGCTTATACAAAACATCTACCATAAAATAAAATATGATGTTGCTTTTAATAAATTAATTGCTCATAAAATAGTTTTAAAGACATTATTTTGTAAAAAAAAATTATTATTTTAAATCAAATTTTACTTAGAAGTTTACTATAATTTTTTCTATAATTAAACTTTCTATAAAATTTTTCTATAAAACCATAATTTTTGCTATAGCTTAACTTTCTACAACATTTTTTCATAATTTCTGTTTTAAAACCATAAATTTTGCTATAATTAAACTTTTGCTATAATTTATGTTTTAATTTTGGCGTTTTCTCAATTAAAACACTCATATAATTTATGATATAAAGCTACATTAATAAACAATTTGCTATGATTTATGCTATAATTGAAGCTTCTACATTAATTGTGTCATATTTTTAGCCGTAATCTTCAATAAATAAATTAATTGCTCATAAATAAATTTAAAATATATTATTTTCCCACAAAATAACACAAGCCACTGAACTTTAGACGACTTAATTGCTTTGATTTACTTTTAAATAATTTGTGAGCGTCGAAAGCACAGTAAAGTATTTTGCATATACCAACCCAAACACACAAACAAACATTTTAACACAGATAAAAGGCGAAAAATAATAAAAAAATATTATAAATAAATCTTCTGAAGTAAGAGCAGTGTAATAGTGGCATTCCTGCAATTAGCATTTAACTTTGCAGCAAATCGCAATTGTTTGACAAAGAATAATATTTTTTAATTTATAGCATAGAAGAGCGAGGTATTTATAGCAAAGAAAGTGTTTATTTTCTGCTGAAATTCGTTAGCATTTGCTTTTGCGCACCGCTTCAAAATTTAGTTTAATGCTAATTCAGTTATTTTTAGCATGTATGTGTGTTGTATGTCTGTGTGTGAGTGTGGTGCTTATTTATTCATTAGACACTAACTCGTTCCACTGATTATACAATTTACAAAAATATGTGTTAATTATTTGCCTCTGACACTACATTTTTTACGCTTGCATTGTTGTCGCCGTGGATATGAATTTATTTATAGAATTTTTGTGGCATTTCGTAATGCGAGAAATATGTCAATTAAATATTTATTTTGTCAAGTGTTTAATACAAACTACTTGAGCTTTGTGCTGTACCAGTTGACGAAGTAAGAATGAATTTTGATGTTTGTATACAATTTGTTTTGACGAATTACAAAGATTTTTTAATGGAAGAAATCGTGGTGAAATTATTGATACATTTTCCTAGAGAGCTGGAAATACTAGCTGTCAAAGGATGCACATATTTTGACATTTATGTTCAATATGCTTTGGCGAATTAAAAATATTTTTGAATGGAATAAGTTTTGGTGAAAATATTGTTACTATTTCCTAAGCTGTCAACTAGTTGTCAAGGTATGCACATATTTTGGCATTTTTATTCAATATGTTTTGACAAATTAAAAATATTTTTCGTTGACAAAAATTATGATGAAAATATTGATAAAATTTCCTAGAGGGATAGATGTCAAACCAGTTGTCAAAATAAGCACTTATTTTGACATTTTGATTCAATATGCTCTGACGAATTGAAAACATTTTTGTATGGAAAAAATGGTGGTGAAATTATTGGTACAATTTCCTAGAGGGTTAGCTGTCAGCTAGCTGTCAAAGGAATCACACATTTGGACATTTTTATTCAATATACTTTGACAGATTAAATACATTTTGGAATGGAATAAATTGTGATGAAGATATTGTTAAAATTTCCTAGAGGGTAAGTTTGACAGCTAAGCCAGCTGTCAAAGTAAGTACATATTTTGACAATTCTATTCAGAAAACTTTTACAATTTGTGGTGAAAATATTGCAAAATATCCTAGAGGGATAGCTGTCAAACTAGCTGTCGAAATAAGTAAATATTTTGACATTTGTTTGCAATATGTTTTGACCAATTAAAAATGTTTTTGAGTCAAATAAATTTGTGATGAAAATATTGTTACAATTTCCTAGAAGCATAGCTGTCAAACCAGCTGTCAAAGTACGCACATATGTATTTTGACATTTCTCTTCAGAAAACTTTAAGCAATTTCAAGCAAGTTGAAGACAAAATAAGGGAAAATCCGAATGTGCAATTGATTCCACTCAAGCCAGTTGCTTGTTCGATTCACCACTCGCTAAACAAAACCAAAAACGCCAATATTGAGAAAGGAGAAAAGTATTAAAAAAACCAAAAAAGAAATGTATATAAAAAAATGTTTTTTCACACTTTTCTGATGCCGATTTTGAAATCAATGCAAAAACAAAAAAAAAATATATTTGCTTTGTAACACAGTGTAATATTGGCAACAAAGTAAATCAGGCATATAAATATTGCTTCTTACATATGATTACAATGCGATTCCAATGATTTTATGCCTTTGTGAATTTTCGCTTTGTTTCGCCGCCCACCACAATTTCCACCGCAAGTGCTGCCTGTCACCTGCATATCGCATAAGCGAGACTGCATCTGATTACGAGCAATTAGCACAGACCAATTAAATATTCATTAAGCACAAGTGTCCGCCCACGCTTCATTACGCTCTTTACCATATACAGTAATATAGATATTTATAAAAGTCAAGCAGAAAAGCGCAAAACAACAGTTCACCCGAAGTTGCACCAAAGCAACGCTGCATTGAATGGCGATTGCAATCAGTGGCATCGCATAAATTTCGCATTCAATTAAAAATGTCGAAATATTGAATGAAATGGTGGCTTAAGCCGTGGCTCAGCCAAAGGATAATTACCGAAACAATGGCCAGTGACAGTACATAAAGCGTTGGGGCTTATAAAGTATGATAATAAAACCGAAAATCAGGTAACTGAATGCAAAAGCGGCGAAGTTGAAAGCAAAGCTAAAATTTTGTGGGATTATTTTTTTCCACTGTCGTGCTTGAGATACACCAGCAGATAAGGAAAAAATTACAAAGTTTAATGAAAATTAGTTTTGTACAGAGTTGCCAACTTTAATAAGTAATATTTCGAATTAATTATAGAAAAAATATTCACTAGAGAAAAATATGGTGAAATTTTGGCTATATTTATATAATGGAATCGATTAGGGTCGGCAGGTAACAGTTTTGATTAGTCTCAGCAAGTGTTGCCAACTTTCTTAAATTAAATATGTATTTTAATAGAATATTAGAAAACATTGTCTCTGAATGATGGAATATTCAACTTGAGTTTTATATATATATCGAAATTGAATTGGGTTGCCAGATCGCACTATATACTCATAGTTTAAAGAAAAGATTTGAAAATACTAACAATAATTGGTTGTAAGTAGAGTTGCCAACCTTATCAAATATACAACGAAATTTTTTAATGTAAGTTATTACTTAATTTAATCAGAGTTGCAACGAGAAGAAAAATTAATACGGAAAATTTTGGAAGCGTTGCCAATCACAATTTCATTTTTGAAATTTTAGATTTGAGACTACATTTAGATAACAAAATGTAATAGATTTGCGAAAAGCAAGTAAAGAAGATGAATTAATTGGGAATGTTTTTTGATGGAGTTGCCAACTTTAACATAAATTAAATAAAAATTTTGAAATCTTAGAATTCAGACTACAAGTTGATAATGAAATGTAATGGATTTGCGAAAAGTAAGCAAATAAAAATTAAATTAGGTTAATTTTTTGAAAGAGTTGCCAACTTTAATAAACAAAATAGCTTTTAAAGTTTTTCAGACTGCCATGAGATAAAAAAACTAATTAAATTGACAAAAAAAAAAAATAAAAGAAAAAAAATTTATAGTGAGTATTTTGAAAAAGAGTTGCCAATTAAAATCAAAAATAATATTGACTTTTCGAAATTATAGAATAAAACTTAGACAAAAGTTAGTTAGCGGGATTAAATAGAAGTTTCAAAAGAAACACAAAAAAGGAGCTTATTGGGAATAGTTTTAGAAAGAGTTGCCAATTATAATCAAAAATAATATTGACTTTCCGAAATTATAGAATTCCGGCAAAAATTAGTTAGCGGGATTAAATAGAAATTTCAAAAGAAACACAAAAAAGGAGCTTATCGAGAATAGTTTTAGAAAGAGTTGCCAACTACAGTAAAAATAATATTAACTTCCTCGAAATTTTAGAACTCAGAGCATAATTTCAAAAAAGAAAAATTTATTGCTTTATTTTATTTTTAGGAGTTGCCAACTATAATCAAAAATAATATTGACTTTGCAAAATTGTCGAGTTCCGACAACAACTATAAAGCGTAATTTTATAGAATTTCCAAAATAAACCAAAAAAAAGAGCTAATTGAAAATTTGTTTAGAAAGAGTTGCCAACTAAAATAAATATAATACTAAATTTGTGTAATTTTTAAATTAAAAGCACAAATAGGTTTAAAAAAAATTTTAGAGTTGAATTAGAGAATAAATTCGGAATATATTTGGGAAGAGTTACCAATAACACAAATAGGTTTAAAAAAATTTTTAGAGTTGAATTAGAGAATAAATTCGGAATATATTTGGGAAGAGTTACCAACTTTAACAAAAAAAAAAAATATTATTGAATTCTTGGCTGCAATCAGCTAAGGAACTTCGAAATAATTTGATTTTGATAATTTGGTTTACTTTATTTTTTACTTTACTTTATAAAAATTATAACCAAACTAACTTTTTCTACATTTTTTTCAATTTCTCAGAAGAAAAAAATAAAAGCATTTCATCAAAAACACTGCTCAAACAATAAATACCTACCACTATGCTACCCCTCAGATGACAACATGAAATATTGACTTCAAAATAAATTGAAGTCACTCGACATTTCGCTGGAAAGTGCTAACAAAACAATTTATACCCTCTTAATGGCTTATTAACCATCATTAGCCAGGCTTATCATGTCACTAGCTGTATGTACAACAAACAAATAACCACAAGGAATAAATGGACAACAACAAAAACTCGCGCAGAAGCGAGCGCACATTAATTCATGAATGTCACACACACACACACACATGCGCATACTCGAGTTACTTACGAACCCTTTTTGTCATCAAATGTGTGTTACTTGGTGGTCGGCGGTTTCCTCACCGCTGCCGCTGGCGTTGCCCCTGTCCGTCCAGCGACCAGCCGTTGTTGAATGAGAAATTGTCGCAATAAATTAAATTCGCTATCGGCGCACATTAATTTCATTCCTCAGCCAAAAGGAATTTCATTCATTCACGGGTGATCTTTTGTTTTAAGTTGCCTTTACTTTGCGCTGTTGTTGTTGCTGCTGTTGTATTTTAATTTTTAACTTTTTGTTGTTGTGGTTGCCTATGTTTTTTTGCTGTTGTTTGTGGTATGCGCTGGCGATCTGCGATCAAGTTAAATGACACTTTTGCTGACCTTCTGCGAGCGTCGAGCGAAAACAAAAGACTTAAGCAACGAACTTGAAATTCATTTAGTGCGTGAGTGTGTGTGGTAAGTCTCTGTTAGTATGTAGGCATGGTAGAACTGTAAATTTTTTATACATATTTCTAGAAAGTGTTTCCGAAATAGCTTGCTATTATGGTAGAGTCGATGCGAAAAGCAGGAAAATATTGTTTGCAACGGGCATAGTTTGAAATATTAATGTGTTTTAAAAAAATTCAAATAGAACTAATTTTTAAATGTTATAAGAAATGTTTAAATGTGTAAAAAAAGCAAGGATTTTTTCACATTTTTGTCAATAAAAACTACACTTATGAAGCTTTAAATGTCTATTTTCTCGAAACTCCTTTTTGCTGATTTACTTGAAATATGGCCAGAATATTCTTTAAATATCTCTCTCAATGAACGATACAGACAAGCAAAAGATACAAAAAATGCTTGCCACAAAAACGCTCCAAATTCGACCCTCTAGACTAGAATACTACATTAAAGTTAAGACTTCAAACAGCCTTGGAGCATGCTTTGGTACTGGCGTCAACTACATTTTAACTGAAAAATGTTTAGTATTTGAGTAACCAAAGCACCATATACTCGTATGTGTATAGCCATATTAGCAGCAAAAGTCGACACTTATGGAATTGAAGTAGTCCATTGAAGAATGTATCACTAAGCCTTGTCCTTCTATGAACTACTCCCTCAGTTTATGAGATATTCATCTCAAATTTTGTATGGAAAACATTTATGTATTTGACAATATATCTTCAGGAAATTGGTCAAGGGTTATTGTCTAAGACAATAGTACAATCTTCAAAGCAATTGTTCAGATCGGCTCACTGTAGCATATAGCTACCATACAAACTGAACGATCAAAATAAAGTTCTTAGATGAAAATTTCTTTTTTGAAGCGTATTATGGCTTCGGCGCAACCTAAGTTAACGTGTTTTCTAAATTTTTGTAAATTTTTGTCGAATTTGTTGTAGTCGAACGAACTTCCAGCCTCAACCCATATGCTTTGCACTTAATTGCAGACTCAATTTCCACACTTCATACTTTGCCGCGGCGGAAATCGAATTTCGTACATTACAACACTAAACTTTCGAGTGCAAAGTTCAGCAATAAAAGCTGGTGTTGCAAATGCTGAATGTCAACATGAAACCTGCCGCAGATGGAAGATTCCAACGGTAAAATAAACGGCATTAAAGGCAGCCGAAAACGAGAAGTTATGGCAAAATGGAAAATGAAGAACAAAAGCAAGAAAAAAAAATATAAAAACTAAAAAAAACAACAAAGGCATATACGTATATATAGAGTTGAGCTACAACAAAACAATAAGCAAAAACAACAACAGCTGAAACAGCAGTTTTCAGCAAAATGATTGCAAAATCCAATTGAAGAAGCAGCGAGCAGAAAAATGTTTGTAAATAGTATTTTTATTTTTATTATTTTTGTAAACTTTTTTTTTAATTTTTTTCATTATTTTACTTCTTATTTTTTATTATTTTTCTTAGTAAATTTTTTTATTTTTTTCTTTTTTATTTTTTTATTTTTTATTTTTCTTATTATTTTTGTAAACCTTTTTTTTTAATTTTTTCATTATTTTTCTCATATTTTTTATTTTTTTTTGTAATATTTTTTTTTTGTATTTTTTTTATTATTTTTTAATATTTTTTTTTTTTTTATTTTTTCATATTTTCGAAACTCAATTTTGTTGTTGTTGTTGTTGTTGAAAGACATGCTGAAATATTAAAAAAAGTGGAGATAAGCTTTTGTTAAATGAGCAACGGCAGACACAATTGCGAACAAATAAACTGAAAAGCGAAAAAATATTACTAAAAAGCAAGAACAACAACAACAAGCCAATGTGAGCAGACAAGCAGTTGCGGAAAGAAACTGCGCATGCGCATGTGTGTGTGTGTCAGCAAGCAAGCAAGTATTATCAATAAAAAATTACAAAAGCGCAAACAGCAAAATTTTGCAATAAAAATAACATCAACAATAACAATAATAACAATAACAATGAAAACAAAAATAAGCAAAAAACCTTAAGCAGCATTGTAAAATTATATTGTTGTATGGCAGGTTGAGTTTGGACAAGACAAGCGCTTACATACGCGCTTACTAGCTGGCTAACTTACTTACTTACTTGCTAACTTACACAACTTAGCTGGCGACCAGTGCGGCTATGGAGCATGAAAACGCTGTGTTGTGGAGCCTCACAGTCTGCCAAAGCGCGGACGATGCCGGCGATGCGCTGACGCTGGCTAAGTCCAAGTTCGTTTAAGGCAAGGCACCGCACAGCACAGCACGCCAGGCTGACAAGCTGGGCTAGCCAGCAAGCAGTCGACAACGGCAGCCAAGCTGGCAGCGCGCGTCAAGCGAAATGGCACAGCTTAGCGTTTAGCTTATGTAGTGACTGATGTTTTGCTTGTGTAGCGTGGCGTGTAACTTTTTTTCTGCTGCTTTTTTCGAGCCGCTTTCGACAGCTTGGCCGGTACAGCGCATTTCTGGCAACTAAAGCGCTTCATGTGCTCAGCTTACAAGTCACAGCTGTCTGCTTTTGTCATTATTATTAGAGTTTTTTTTATTGACAAGCATTCATTGTTGCTTCTTATTGTTGTTTTTTGGTAGTTCATGTAGTTTTTATTATTGTTGTTGCCGCTGTTGTACAGCCTGCTTGCTTTATAGCTTGTAAGTCAGTATGCTTTATGTGAGCGCTGCATGTATTACTAATGTATGTATGAAAAAGTGTATATATATATATGTATATATGTGTGTGTGTGTTGTGTACTTTCATGTGTGTCTGTGAATTTGCGTTGTTATTTTATGTTTTCATACTTCAGTAGCTTTTGGCACTTTTGACTTTTAATGCCACCAAATGGTGAGAACTAACGACAGCAGTGTCTTACACATGCACATACGTATATGTACAAACATACAAACAATACATACACACACACATACTTACATATAAATAAAACTAAGAACAACAAAAACCACATGTGACCGCAGTTATAAGCGTTGTGTGTAGACAATATGCCTTTGCAGTTTGTTGTTGTTGTTTTTGTTGGCAAACATTTTTTTTACAACAACAATGTTGAAGTACATATATTGTTATTCTTGCGCTACTGTTGTAATTGTTTGCTCATAAAAAAAGTATTGTTGTTTTTGTTTTTATTTTTTGTGTTTGTTGTTGTTGTCATTGTCAACATAAGCACACAGCTGCTGGTTGTACTGTATGTTAGCTGTCATTTGTCGCCTGCAGTTTTTTCCCAAATTCGGGATTAGTTACTTACTTATATGTACATAATATATATACATACATACACACATACTTAACTGCTTGCATATACTATGCATGTTTGTCACATATTGCCGCATTTGTTGTTGGCTCACTGGCATTTGGCGTAATGAAAGATGTTCTTTGTCTCAAACTGAAAATTATTACATTTACTTTTGTTGTAGTTGTTGTAGTACAAGTCATATTTCATTTGTTCTGCTTAATACATATGAGTAAGTTGATTTTTTTTATATTTTCATTATTTTTTATCTTCCTCTTGCTAATAATGACAGCTTTCAGGTTAAAGTAGCACAGCTGTGCTCTTTCAACACGCTTGAACACGGCGGCCGTTGCGGCGAATAAGCAATTGCTACACATCAACTCCGCTAGTTACGGTGTGTTTTTGCTGTTGGCATTCATATTTGCTCTTTTTTGATTTTTTGGAATTTTTAGGTTTTATTTTTTAATTTTTAAATTTTTTTTATTTTTAAAAAAATTTTTCATTTTCAAATTTTTTTTTTTTTAATTTTTTAAAAAAATTTTATTTTTCAAATTTTTTTGAAATATTTTTTTTATATGTATATTTTAATCATTTTATATTTTTTTAATTATTTTATTAATTTCAATTTTTTTTAAATATTTTTGCTAAATATTTTTTTTAATTATATAATTTTTTTTATATGTATATTTTAATCACTTTAAATTTTTTTAATTATTTTATTAATTTCAATTTTTTTAAAATATTTTTGTCATATAATTTTTTTTAATTATATAATTTTTTTTAACTTTCATTATCTTATTTTTTATTATCTTACTTTTCATAATTTTTTGTATTATTTTTTATATTTTAATATTTCCCACTTTTTATTATTTCCTCCATTTTTTCTTCTCACCTTCCATCTATTTGACTACCTCCCAGCTCGCTAGCCTGAGAATTATTTTGTGCGCTTAATTTAATTATAACCAAAGTGTCAGTGTCAACCATGGCATTTGTGCGAACGTGCTAAAGACACTGTGAATTCGCTTACAGCGACAGTTGTGCTGCCTGCCATATAACCATAACGTTCATACACATTTTGTTGCTGTGTAGAACAGCTGCCGTGCGGGCTTAAGCGTGGGAAGTTTTTATGTGAACTTAACACCTCAGGAAGCTCGCAATTGAATTCTGCGCTTTGTGTGGCAGTCACTCGATAGGCCGGCAGTTGGTAAACAAATTATTACATTATACATTTTATATGAGTGCGCAGATACTAAAGATAAACAGAAGACTTAAGACACGAACTTGGTTCGCAGAAATGCTATATTGAAGATAGGAGTGGTATTTTTTTTAAGATTTAGGCGTTGTTTAAGAAAAATTCTTTAAAATTGGAAAGCCACTCTAAAAATAATTTAGTTTTTGAGTTGAATACAATATATAGTGATTTGATTTTATATGACTGCATAGAGTATTAAGCACTCAAAATATTTTCGGATCGAAATATTTACGAAAAGTTGTAAAAATGCGCTCTCAAACGAGTTGTATAAGATTTTTCCATCAATAATCCTCAGTTAGCCTTCTTTTTATTATATATTCTTCAACAAATTTAACATCAATAGCAAAAAAGTAGCCCAGAAATAGCAAACTATTAGTTAGGCAGACTAAAAATAGACTCAAAAGGTCGCGTTTTTTCTTAAAGTCGTACTTACAAGCGACGCAAGATATAAAATATTCTAACCAAAAGATATGACCGATAAATAAAGCTTTTATAGAAATATATATATTCCAAATTCTATTTATGATATACCATTTGATCGAATTTGGCTCGGATTGGTCACCAAATATAATAGCAGCGTAATCGACTGTTTGGAGTAGCAGGCGTACAAACTTTCATGGGCATCTAATACTAGGATTCATCGACCAAACGAATCTGACGATCTTGAATATCGGAACGCAAAATACTCTTCAAACGTGAAGAAAGGCTCCATAGTGGACCTCATGTTTGCCAACGACCGTTGTTAGTAGGCGCTTTAAGTGCACAGTGTCGAACATAGTGACCACATGGGTATTATTGCTGAAGTCTCGTATTTCGAAGAGACCGACACAAGCGAATATTATCGAATGGAGATAAAAAATATCTTAATTCTGACTGTTTTAAGATAGTTTGGAGTTCAGCAAAAATGCATTGCGAAAAGAATTACTCACAGCTTGAGACCTACCTATACGTAGGGCAGTACACCACAACAACCACAAGCCAGCGTATTGGTGAAATGAAAAAAGAGCTAGGCTAAGAAAGCTCTGTGGCGAAAATGCAAGCAGTGTCAGAAAAATATTTAAAAGTTAGAAGCAACTCAAGTCAGCCGTTGGCTCCAGTAAAACGAATTATTTTGAAAAGCCTTATTAGGAAGCAACCAGAGGCCATTGGGGACAGCGTACAAAATTTTTATGTCAAAGTTCAAGAATAAAGCACAACAACTTCATCTATTATGACGAATGTCGTTGAAACTTTGTTTCCATAAAATAACCATATTTCTTGTGCTAAGCTATGAACCGAAGCGCCACAATGCTAGTTAGTGAAGAAGAAATATTGGGCATAGCCGGAAAAATAAAAATCCAATAAAGCGTTATGATTAGATGACACACCAAATATAGCTTTAAAGGTAGCCATGACTTGGAAACACAAACTATTCGCAAAAATGTACACTGGTTGTTCAAGAGAAGGTATATTCTCCAACGTGTGGAAATTTCAGTGAATGGTTCTACTTTCTAAGCCGTTTCTAGGTCCCTTCTATGGAACCTGAAGTATGATGGGATGGTAAGGAAACACCAACCAAAATCCGTTAAATTAATTGCATACACAGACGATCATATTGTGGTAACAGTGGCTAAACACCTGAATGATTTCCGCAGCAAATACAATGAGTGCATAAACGGTTTGCGCCAATGGTTCTCCTCCATGACTTTAGAACTAGCAGAGCAAAAGGCTGAAAAAATGCAGAAGTCTTACTCATAAATATTAAAAAAGTGTAGGAAAGTATATCTCTCGCCATAGGGAAGTGTAAGATTCACTCATAGCCTAATGTATCTGAGTCAAGGCTCAAAAATAGGATTACCTGGAATACCCTTCTGGTAAAGCGAACTAAATCCTAAAGGCTTTATCAAGAATAATGGCAAACAAAAGCAGCGTGAGTTCCAGCCAGCAATTTGTACTCGCAAAGGTTATGAGATCGATTGTATTGTATGCGGCGCAATACGAATCCAGCCGCTAGGCATTTAAGCATATGCCAGACAAATAAGCAAAGTACATAGACTGTCGGCCCTAAGAGTTCTCAGTGCTTTCCGAACAATATCAAGTGATACTGATGAAGCAATAGCTAATATGAAGCCCATTGACATCCAGAGAGACGAATACGTTTATATAAGAGCCAAATGAGAAGAGAGAGAGTGTTCAGAGCTGAATAATATAACAACAGCGGCGGCAAACCTCAATTAAGGGACAGCGGATTCACAGACCAGTGGACATCCATTCGTGAATAGGCAGACGAGGTCCTCGCTTTCCACCTTACCCAAATAATTAGTGGACATGGGTACTACCTGTGTTATTTTTGGTCAAGAGTGCGCTCGCGCGGCAACTACTTTGCACAGAGCTTTCTCATACACAAATATTCGTGAATGATATGATATGCATGTTTAGTGTATATCTTTAGAAACCCTGCCATTTTGATCAACTTCACTTTATGGTCATCCAAAATTATTTTGTGGACTTTTTCATGATTTTTCTCTCTTCATGGCATCCACTGCATTCAGCGTATTCAGTGTTCATTTCTCCAGCGCAACAATTCTTGATGGTTAATTTTCCTGGAGCGGTATCCGGAAACTCGTCGCCAAATCAAGAATTTCCTTTTTATTTTTTATCCATTTTTTCACAATTGCAAAAGTTACTTTACTCAAAATGATATAATTCACAAACTAATGATCCGACAGCAGTAAAATTTATAAGCACGCCGTTTGAAGGTTAGGGCTAACTAAAAATCAAATGAATTTAATTGATTTAATTCTAGTGGCGTCATCAATGTGTCAGGCCGGGCACTTTTCAATTGACCTGTTATATAATATAACATAATAAAATCTGTGCTTGATTTTCTATATAACTTATATTTCCTGGTTGTTCTCTAAAGTCCGTAATGTATATAATTATCAAATCAAGAAAATCAAGCACAGATTTTATTCAAATTTGGCATTTTAGTGAGCTTTTTGCACATCTAAGCACTTTGTCCACGGAAATCATGTATAAGTTTTGAAGCCACAAGCCTATTTTAACACATTTTAGTTACTTGCAAACTTCAACTACATATTATAAATGTATTGGGAGTGTCCAATTGAAGTCATGTTATAAATAGCAGGCTGTTTAATAATAAAAAAAAATATTTATAACCAGTTGAAGTCAGTTTATATACACATATGTATACATATAGACATACATATATGCATACATATAAATATATACCCAAATGTACATTTAATTTAAAGTTGCAGCAGGCATTTGCATACAAATGCCACAAATAGGCACATAAATATTATGCCAAATTGAATGCAATCAACAGTGACAACGGCAAGCCAACGGAATATTCCATAAATTTTGCATAAGAATCACAAATGCGCACAAATGACAGCACAACAACTAAAGCAGATAAAAAAAAACAGCTAAGAACAACAACAAAATGGAAAAATGTGGAATAAAAAACAGCTGAGAACAACAAAAAAATTGAAAAATTGGAATAAATGCAAATGCAATGCGCGTGCAACATTCACTTGCCCCTCAAATTTATGTTACATAAATAGGTCTCGCAGGCGATTATTATTATTTTTAAGACACTTGTTGTTGTTGCTGTTGTTTTTCTATATTTTTTGTTGTTGTTGTATTTGTTTTGCGGTTGTTATTATTATTTTTGTTGTTTTTGTTGTTGTTGTTATTTTTGTTTGTTGTTGTTGTTGTCTATTTTTTTTTTTTGTTTTTTGAACAGCGACAGCAAATCTAACTTATTTGTTTATACAGCTGCATCTAATTACAAGCAAATCAAATTTGCGCTTGCTGCCCGCCGCCAAACCGAGCGCTTGCCACACAAAATCACCAACAAGCTAAGGCGAAATTGACCGACTGTCAGGCGGTATAGTAAGTCAAGTTGGCAACAACCACCAAGCGCGTATCTAATCAAATCAAACCTAGTTTCTCATAACTCGTTATTTATCGCTTGCATGCATGCAGCGCAGCGCAGCGCTGCGATATTAAAAACTATTGCATTGAACGGTTTTATCGCCTTTTCGGGGAGCCATTTGACATGCGATTTATTTTTAGCGAATTAGCTATGCAATTTGTTAGTGTCCATTTGTTGTTTTTTTGTTGTTGTTGTAGTGCGGCACACGTTTCATGTCAGTTGTGTTAAGATATGTGCATACTTATGTGCGCGCAACAAGGTTAAAAGCGAAGCGCTGACAAAATTATGCGCGGAAATCGGCAAAAATGGCAAAATAATGGCAAAGCGATTTGCATTGAATGGTGGCAAGGGGGAGAATTTTAATTTAAATGTGGCAAAAATCATAAAAGCAAACAAAATAGTTCTAAATAGCGCGCGCAACATGCGGCATAAGCTAATTATGCGCAAATTTTCAAGTCACAATGAAGTTCGTGTCTTAAGTCTTTTGTGGCCGGTGACAGCGCCAATCGGCTTAAGCTGTAAATAATCGCACTTAATTAAGTTTGCAGCATATTTTCGCACAAAAATCGACAGAGTATTAAAAATAGTTGTATTTGGTCGCATATGTATGTATGTGCGCATATAAGCCTTGCTGCAGGCGTGTACGCGCTTGTTTTCTGCCAACAGCCGCAAACTACCTCCGGGAATTTATATGCCCCAATTAGCGTAGCGCATATTCTCACCGCAAAACTAATTAGAACCACTTAAGCCAACAGCCAACAACAACAATAATGTGTACAACAACAAAAATGTGTACAACAACCAAAAATATCTGCTGCTTAACAGCCGGACCACCGGATGAGCGAAGGATATCGCTGAAATTATTTCATCAAGTCTTAATCACATGACATTTTACCCTTTCTGTGTGCATAAGTAAGTATATATAGTTAAGACATGTGTGTCTATAAAATGTGAGTCAACACAAAGCCGCAACAACAACTGGCGTTGCCACACCAGAAGTGGTAGAAGTGGCTGTGGGAACACTTCAGCGTGTGCGCATCAACACAACAGCACTTGGTTAGCAAGCACATACCGCACACAACAACAACAACAACGAACGCAGCATAAAAATACAACAAAAAAGTAAAAATAACAACAATAACGAAAAAACAACAACAAAAATTAAAAACAACAACAACTTCAACAGCAAAAAACAACAAACATCCACAACAGCGGCTTAAAAAATATTGAAAACATCAAAATAACAGCAATAACAAGTGCAACAACAACAGCAACCACAAAAAAGCTAAACACAGCAATAAATGTTGAAATAAAATTAAACCAGTCGAAATCACTTTAATTTCTTAATAATATCGCCATTAGCCGTCGCTGCTGCTGTTGTTGTTGTTGTTGTCATGGCTGTTGTTAATGGTTTGATGTGCGCAGCAGCTGCATGTGGCATGTTTCCACAATTTTTATACACTTCTTTTTGGTGCGATATAATCCCATCAATGATAGGTTATGTGCGGCGCGCAGCACGCATACACATACAAACATGAAGAAAAAAACACATGCACCCAAATATATACACACAAACATTGATAAACATATACATATACGAGTACATATACGCGTCTTTTTTCATGTATGGCGCATAGTTTGATTGACCAGCATTGGATGATGGTATGAGCACTGCTGCTGTTCGACAGCAGCTGGGACAAGCATAACTGCTTATGAGTATATGTTTGCATATATGTATGAATGTATGCATATATATATGTCTAAATATATATAATTTTATCGGTATATGTTCTTCAAGCATCAACTGCGGTGGTCACCGCGTTCCGCGCACCCTAACCTTGTACGCCGTTCACCCAATCTTCCTCGTTGCCTTTTAACGGTTTGATCTTTCTTCTCGCTACCTACCTTACCTACCTTTCCTCTTATCTAAGTATCTGCTGAGTGTGGCTAAGTTTGCTCTTTGATTGGCTGTTCATTGCTGCATTGAGCTGGAGCTGTTTCAACGGTCTTTGAAACCATGCAGTTTTTGGGTTGGATTTCTATACAGAAGTTGCCATGTTGCACAGCTTGATTTCGATTTTTAAACGTTAACTTATTTTCTTTATAACTTCATAATTAAATTGAAAAAATTTTAAATACACATCCGTTGGACACTGAGTTGGTATCATATGTATATATACCTGACTGATATATACATATTTATATAAGGAAATATTTAAGTTGTCATAAGGACCAAGAAGGATTTTTTCAAAAAATACTAAAAATTTGATCTCACTCTTATAAAAATATAACAAAACGAATTCCATAAAGAAATGAAGTAACTATACAATACTAACAATACTTGAAAAAAATCACATAATCATAAAGCCATCCAAAACTCACATCTCCACCATAAATCAGATCAATTAAATATCGCTTAAATACAAAGGAAGAGCTAATTTCGGATATAACCCAGCATTGTATGCTCTTGCAACTTCCAAAAATCAAAATTCGAGAAATTTCTTCAGAAAAAAATTAAAGTTGGGGGTAGCATTCACCCTAATTTTATCCATTTTGCCAGTAACATATACTATGCCACATACAAAAAAATTTTCCTTGAGTTTCATTAAGACACGTCACATACAAATACCAACAATATGGAACAAAGCCCGCCAGATGTTCGAAATTTTCGGGTTTAAAATCACACGGAAGTTCGAAAATCTATATATTTGATATATGAGGGCTCATGGAAGAATTGACCCCATACAACAAATTTTTAATACACGGAGACAGTATTATCAGGAGCGGATTTCCTCTTAACTTTAATTGTATATCCCAAACATTGATCGATGTTTTCAGTCAAAAGTGAATTATAGTTACTGGAGTCGACATTTCCGGTATTTGAGGGCTTCAGCAGTTTTGATTGATTTGGTTAGGTTAGGTGCACTAAACTATTATACTCCGTAACAACATGTTGCAAGAGTATAAATCTAAATTTTCTTTGCATGCAAAAATCAGTTATTAAATAAAAGCTAAAAAATATTACAAATAAAATTTGCTGCACTCTCGCTATCAAAATGTCAAATGTTTCATATACAAAATACACGACAGGGTTGCCAGATGTAATAAGTTGAAGCAAAACTTGTAACGTACTTTAAATATCATGTAAAATTATAGCTAATATAATTTTACTTTTTACAAAAAATTGAAATATAAGCCTAACAGAGTTGCCACTTATATAAAAATTAGCAAAAAACTGCGATATATTGCAAATAACATTTAAATGGGCAAATTAGTGCGATATATAGTAGGTATTATTGAAAAAAAGAAAATTTTTTAACAAAGTTGCCGTATACACGTGAAAAGAAAAAACTTAAAAAAATACATCTACTAATATAAACTTTCCGATAAATCATTAAACCTTATAATTTGTAACGAAAACTATTTTTCTTCATATCTTTTTTCACAAAAACGTTAAACACAAATTTAACGGAGCTGCCACCTATTTAAAAATAAATTAAAATACGCTATAGATAGCAAATAAAATTTGAATAGGAAGGTTCATATGTAATATAGACATTACAAATAAAAAAAATTATTTTAGCAAAGTTGCCACCTTCACGATAAAAAGAAAAAATTTAAAGCAATGAACGCACTAATATAGACTTTGATAAATCATTAAACCTTAAAAAAATTTTAATTTATTTTTTCAAAAGAAACACTAAACTCAAACTTAACAGAGTTGCCACAGCCGAAGTTAAAATTTTTCTTGTTTTTAATCAACTTTCTGGTAGTGCTGTTATTTGACAATGGGGAAGCATATGTATAATTTGTTTTTTTTTTTTTGTTTAATTTTTTAGAAATTTTTTAACAAAAACTTTATAAAAGTTGTAATATTTAACAATAGACGAAAATGTTAGTTGAAAATGGATTATTCTTTTTATTTTCTTTTAGTGAACCAAAAAAAAAAACAAAAAAAAATTAATTTTTAGTAATAAAATGTTTATTATTTTTAGATTTTCTTAAATTGTTTTACACACTTTTAATTTTTTTAAACTTTTTATAAAATTTTATGGTTTTTAAATTTTTTCTAGTAAAACAATTTAATTTTTTTATATTTAAAAAAATTTTTTTTTAATTTTTGACCATAATATTTTTTAGCTTATTTTAACAAAAAATCGATAAAATCTTATTAAAAATAGAATAACTTTTGTTTTTTATAAACATATTTTTTCAATAAATATATATATATACATAATTTTTCAATTTTTTTTTAATTTGTGTCAATATTTTTTTTTTTGTTTATTTTAACAAAAAATCAACAATTTGTTATTAAAAACGGAATAATTTAATAAATCTCGTTTTTTCGATCAATAAAATATTATATGGCAATATCTAATAGTGGATAAAAATGAAAATCAAAAATGGAATAATTTTTATTATAATTTTTAAATCACATTTCACCAAAATTTAATAACGGAGCGATGATTATATAATATTTAAAAGTTTAATTTGTATAATTTCAATAGTATAGTCATAATTATCCCACTCTTTTCTCCCATTTAAATCACACACAAATTTTTCGCCGAAGTTCGTTGCTTAAGTCTTCTGTGCCGATAGTCAACACATTAATGCGCCGCTATGTCTGGCCACAACTGCGCAACATTTTCGCTTTGCAGCTACGCCGCAATTTTGAACTACTCGCTTGCCTAAAGCAAAATTGAAAACAAAGAGATGAATTCTAATTCCAAAAAGGTCTAAAAATAACAACGCACTAATTTGCATATAAAGCAAATGAAAAGAAACTTCAAGCTCATTATTTGGAGAAAAATACACGACAACGTGGAGGAATGAAGACATGAAATTTCGGCGAGAAATAATGCAAAAAATAACTACTGAAAAACGATTTACAAACGCCAAAAAGTCTAGCGCAGTAACGAAGCCGCCGCTAAAGGCAAGCAAGTAATAAATAATGGAGGAAAAATTTGTAAAAAAAATACAGAAAAAAATTTACAGAAAAAAACAAAATGTTTTTTCTTACATTTTTGAAAAACGTACAAAATTTAACAACATAAAAGCAACAAAAAAATGTGGCCAACAAAAGCGCTAAGATAACCGATGAAAAACAACAAACAGCGAACCAAGCGAGTATGAAGTATGAGTACAATGAAAGCAAATTAAAGTTAACATTACCGAATGATTTCAATAATGAACGGTTTTTATAGCCATAAGCGTTTTAATCTAGATAATGCGGGCACCAAAATGAGCCGAAACTATAGCTGGCGCGCTGAGCTGCAGCTAAAGTGCGGACTGAACTTTAGAGGCTGAGAGCCTGTGGTGTTTGAGGGAGCTTGGCTAAGGCAACAACAATCATGAGAAGAGATGTTGCAACAAAAACAATAAAAACAACATAATGGGAACAAAAACAAAAAATACAACAACACGAACAACAATAACAAATATTACAACATTACGCTTAGCAGAATCAACAAAAACTAACAGCAACAGCAGTAAAGAGTACAACAACATTACGAATTACAAGAACAAAAATAAAAACAACAACAACAAATTTTAAAATCACAATACGGAAAAAAGCACAATAAGAGTAACAACAATAACAGCAAAGCAGCAACAACAACAACAAACCCAACAACAAAAAAAATCCCAATAAAGCCAGTAATCAACAACTCTCGTCCAATAAGTAATAAAAGCGAAAAAAGTAATTTAATAAATTAAGTACACAAAAGAGTCGAAATCACGCCGCGCTGGCTCCTTTGTAGCTTTGTTTATGCGCATTGCTACTATTTCAATTTTTGCTGCTTAAAACTTTTTCATATATATTTTTTTTTTAATTTAATTTTCTTCGTTTCAACCATACATTTAACTTAGTTTTCTGTCTCTTCTCCTGCCACTTCTTCACCTTATTTTTTCCGCTTCTTCTTTTTCTTCTTGGCTTTTGTTCTCTGATACATTAAAATATAAACATTTTTAATGGAATTCTTATCGTGCTGCAAATTATTATTATTAATTACTACAATTCGAGCGAGCGAGCGAGTTCAACGGCGGCGGCGGCGAGTTGAAGGCAAAAGCCGGCGCAGCGACGACACGAACGACATGGCTGAAACGGATGTTGACCGCAGGAGTGCAATGACAAGCCAAAAGAAAACATGCCACAACAACAAAAAAACCAAGTAGTAGCGGCACATAATACACATACATGTATATGTATGTATATGCGTGCATGAGTGTATATGTGCGTAGTGCTCACAGCGTTCTTGTAAATTTACTTAGCTGTAGAGTAATGGGGACTTTTGTTTGCTCTGCCCGCTTTTACGCAAATGGAAAGCAATCAGTCGCTGTTATTGTAGCAGTGTTGTTGTTGTACGCACGCTACACGCTTTGGGCGTTTTTTATTTTTGTTGTGTTTTCATTTTTTGTGGCGTGGAACTTATGCGCTTTTGTTTTACTCACGCGAAATGCGAGAAGGTGTGCCTCTTTAGCCCAGCGCTGGCGAATCGCGCCGATGTTAATGACGTACACAAAGCTTTGATTATATCATTATTGCTATTATTTTGCGTTATTCCCTGCAGTTGTTGTGTGGTAGTTTAAACAATTATTGTGTTTATTTTTGTTTTTTTTTTTATTTTTTTGTTTTACTTTAAAAGCGACACGCAGTCTGTGGAAGTTGGGTGCCATGCTTGCGGCGCGTCTTTTTGTTTAATAGAAGCAGGGCTTAAAAATTAGTGTTTTTGCATTTTTTAAAGAACTTCTCATACCTAAGGCGATTAGTGGGTATCTCCAGAGATACTTACAACTTTTACTTAATTCAAAATCATCAAAAAGAGTACGCTGCCTCACTCTAAGTCAACATGCGTTTGATAATATTTTCTTTTACGCCACAAACTGGGTTAAATCGTTTATTCAATTCAAATGTAGTTAGACATAAACTCCAGTTAGATATAAACTCGAGTTAACCATAAACTCAAGCTAAAGCTCAGTCTTTCGTAAATACTAAAATTTAAATATCTCACTTTTTTCATAAACTCTAAACTTTAAAAACGAGTTAAACATAATCTCAAGTCTAAACTCAGAGTTTCGTAAATACTGAGACGGGAATACGTCGCTATTTTTCATAAACTCCAAACCTTGGACTCAAGTTTAAAGTAAACTCAAGTTCACGTTCAGAGTTTCGTTAATATTGCGGTTAAAATATTTAACATTTTTGTTTTCATAAACTCTAAGCCATAAACTCGAGTTTAAGCTCATAGTTTCATGATCTGTAAGATTAACCTCGGGGTTTCATTAACATTAAGGTTAAAATAATTTAGATTTTTTCATAAACTCTTAACCTTAAACTCGAGTTTAAGCACATAGTTTCATAATCATTAAAATTAAGTTAAGAATTTCGTTAACCTTAAAATTAAAATATATAACATTTTTTTCATAAATTCTAAATCATAAACTCGAGTTTAAGCTCATAGTTGCATAATCATTAAAATTAAAATACTAAAAAAAAATTCACAAACCCTAAGCCTTGAGCTAGTATTTAAGCCCATAATTGTATAATAATTTATATGGAAATACTTCGATTTATAAACGCTAAGCTTTAAAAGGACAAGAAATCTGAAAATGTATAGACACTAAACTTGAGTTTAACATAAACTCTCAGTTTAGCGAATACTAAGTTTGTAATACTTAAATACTAATGCCAAAATACTTAAAATATTTTTATAAAATCCTAATTTTAGACTCGAGTTAAAGCTCATATTTCTTATTTTTCCATAAACCCTAAACCATAAACTCGAGTTTACCTAAAAATGAAGTTTAAATCCAGACTTTCCTAAATACTAAAACTGGAATACTGATTATTTTTTCATAAACTCTAAGCCTTAAACTCGAGTTTATCTTAAACACAAGCTTAATTTCTGAGTTTCTTAAACATTAATATAGGAGTTTAACATAAATCAAGTTAACCGTAAATCGAGTTTACCTTAACTCGAGTTTAACTTAAACTCAAGTTTAAATTCAAAAATTACAAACATCAAGTAAAGCATACTTAATAATTATTCATAAACACTAAACCTTAAACTTTTCAACTCGAGTTTAAGCTCAGAGTTTTATACACACCATAATTTAAATTCTCTTTTAGCAATCGTTGCTCATCAGTCTGAGCATCTAAGTAACGCTAAAATTTTATTTCTCTCAAGTCCAACAGCTCGTATGAGACAGTTCTCAAAGCAAATTAATATTACAACCAACTCCTCCCCACCGCTACCCTACACTCAACCAATCTCATGCCAATTGCGTTCTGCATCGCGCTTATCCAAACTTAATGATGCGCCAAATGCTCAAGCAGACGCCAGCAAATGACCTTTCTAAGCATTTAAATGCAGACTAAGACATTAAATTCCAAGCTAATTGTGTCGAGACAAAAGCGCCACAAACGAACAGCTGGATAGACGCCAATAATTAAATTTTCTAACACCGTAAAACGAGGAATTCCTTAAATAACGCAGTGTTGCATCAACAGGCGCGCCCACAATTGCATAATATTATTGAGAAAATTTGAAATAAAAGCTAAACTTCCGCGACAATTGCGCCTGCCAGCCAAAAAAAAACGCATACCCTTCTAAATAAAGGTATGCATGTGTGTGTGCTGCATTCTAAATTAGACGCGCCTGCCTGCCGACAAAAGAAAGTATCTAATAACGTTGCGTAATAAAAACAAACGGCAGTAAAACAGTTTTTTACGCGCGTGTAAACGACACCTGCTGCCGCCGCCGCGCTGCGCCACAAGCGCACACACAGCTGTAAGCGCGCCTATTGGCATGCATTTCACGGTTTATTTGACCATATTTCGCATATTATCGCCATCTATCGCTTCATCTAAGTAGCCGCGAATATGCCGTGAGATTTGCTTATCCACACTAAACGCCTTCTTGGCGCCGCCGATCAATTACAATCGCCTCCAATCAGCACGAAAGCCGCCAGCAACACGCCACGCTCCCCTACAAATACACACACACACAATTATCTATTTGGCATTTGTATATATGTGTGTGTGTGTGAGTGTGTGTATTGTTTACGTTTGCTACACGCGATGCCATCTCACTTTCAATTGCCAGTCATAAAATTTAGCTAATAAAATTTCACATTACTTTAACTGAAGTGCTGCCGACGTATTATTACTACTAACGTTGTTGTTGTTATTATTGTACAATTTTTTATCTCCCACTACTAAGCTCGTGCAAATATAGAACTGCTGGTTATAAATAGAATGTGACTACGTAACATCAAGCGCAACAAAAAGTAGAGTTAGAAAAATGATTGTAAACACCAATCGAAAAAAAAATTCCAAAAAAAATTTAAAAAAATGGTATATGTATAAAAAATTTAAAAAATATATTAAAGCTTTTAAATTGCTTAAAAAAGGAAAACCGGCAAAAAATTAAAGCAAATACAAATAAATTCGAAAAAAAACAATATTTTAAAGAAAACAAAAAATATTTGTATATACAAAAAAAATATAAGAAAATTTAAGATGGCAAAAAGAAAATATAAGACATCGAAAAAATATTAAAAGCAAAAAAAAGATTTAAAAAAAACCAGAACAATTTGAAATATTTTATACACTTATAATAAATTTTTAAACTATTTAAAAAAATAAAAACAATTATAATTTTTAAACATTTTTGTTTAAAATATTTTTAAAATATTATTAGATATTTTAATATAAATTATTTAAAAAATGTATAAAATAAAAAAAATTAAAAACAAAAATAATAATACCAAAAAAAAAATTAAAAAATTTAAAATTATTAAAAGCAAAAACAAAGATTTAAAAAAACAAGAACAATTTGAAGTACTTTATATATTTTTAATAAAATAAAAAAAAGAACACTTTTAATTTTAAAATATTTTAAACATTTTTGTATAAAATATTTTAAAAATATTATTAGATATTTTAATATAAAATATTTTAAAAATGTAAAAAATACAAAAAATTAAAAAACAAACAATAATTCCGAAAAATAAAAAAATAATTAAAAGTATAAATAATTTAAAAATATATAACATATTTTAAAAATTTTAAAATGGTTTTTTTAAATATTTTTTTTTGTTAAATTTTTTCCCAAATTTTTTATAATTTTTAAATATTTTATATATTTACAATTGCTATTTTGTTTTAATTTTTTGCATTCTATTTTTGCAATTTAAACTTTATAAAATATTTTAAAAATTATAAAAAAATTAAATATAAAAATTTAAAAAATTTTAACATATGAAAAAAGTTTAAAAATTGCTACGTTTGTCCAATTTGAAAAAAAAAATACTAAAGAAAAAAAATTATAAAAAAAAGAATAAAGAATTAAGAATAAAATCAGAATTTAAAAAAACACCGTTGTCTTATTGTTATTTGTAAAAAACGAACTTATTTAACGACTATCTACGCATCGGATTAATAATAGCATACGCTGGTTGTTGGTGTTTTGTTTTTGCCACTTCTATGTAATTATTTTTTTGTTGTTTTTCTTTGCTTCTATTGGCATTTAATTACCCTATTATTTTCTTTTCTGCTTTGTTGTTGTTTATTTGTTGACTAGCTGCTATTGAGGTGGCCGTAGACATAATGCTACGAAGTGCAGTCTCTATCGATAACAAAGCGACAATACCAGCGCTGAGTTTGCTAACTGTTTGAGCGCACAGAAGTGTCTGACCTTACCTGAAATAACATCAAGCTACTTCATCAACCAACTCTTTTGAGGACCTGGCCATAGCGGAATCACTGACAACTGCTAAGCCAACGAGCTAACCAGACTAGCCCTGCACACGTCGGAACGGGACGATCTATGAACCTTGGATGCACTTAGCAGGCGCTGGTGGTCGCGAGATCATTTTAGCTGAGCGTATAACGCAGAATATCTTCTAAACTGCTGCCCTTACCAAAGTACCTCTTGAAGAAATCTTAGAGATTTTTGCTGCAGGATGGCCAATGAGCATTTAGGGGAAAACTCTTGTCTTGTCTGTCAAAATTGTATGGAGATCAATTATCCAGCGTTTACAAGACTGAGACTGAAACATAATGATAGTTTTACCTCGGCGAACCAGAACACATAGCTGAAACTGACATTAACCGTCTCAATAAATTTGTGATGGGTTCAAAAGGCTTTGTGTTTAAATGAGTTCCGAATATCAATCATGTAAACCTTAACTCTCTTAAAACCCAAAGAAGAAAATAATGTTAAATTAGGGGATCTGAGTGACCAGTCAATGTCATCAACTTTTGACATAAGACTTACTAAATTGCTTGACCATAATAAAAACGGCATGAAAGGACGGTCGATAAATTTTTTGATAAATTTTTAACTGAACTATAATCAGAAGTCGTTTTCTTGGATAAATGACAATTATTTAATCAATTGCTAGGCAATGTGTGTAATAAGTCCATTAAAGTTAATTAAAGCTACGTGTTTCATGAGTTCACTAAACTAAAACAATCCTAGTACAGAAGACATCAATATTGCAAGCGTTTCATAAGTTCATAAACTTAAATGCTTCAGCAGCTTACTTAATATACAAAATGTATACCCCTAATTTAGAAGTCATGTATCTAGCTCTAAAACTATTGCCTTTCCACTCCCACCGCTCGACATTTTTCCTATCAATCTCTTCGATATTATCTCGTAATCAAAAGCTCCACAATTAATACTAAACGCATTTTTAAAAATTGCAATGCTTTACTCATCAATTTCCCTCTTGGATGCGTAAATATTTATTCAAGCCATTTTATCATTTACCCGTTACTTCTTCTCACTCACCAAACAAACTGCTTTGTCAACTGTCATAAATATTTACTCAACACTATTGATTTCAAATGGCATTTATGGTCGAAAACAAATACTTTAATTTGTTCAGCCAATCTTCTCGAAACTGACTTTAATATACGATTATTACTGTTATAACCTGCTTAATAAACAATTAATTAATATTTATTAAATATGTTTCACTGTCAAACTACTACACTTGTATGAAGAGTTTAAAAATTGGCGAGAAAAAATACAAGAAATTCATTGGAATGCAAGAGCAATGAAAGAAATAGAAAAAACTTGTGTTTATACGCGCTGCATGTAAATATGTATGAGAAATTTGCATATGTTAGAGATGGGAGTAGACCATAAGTAGACGAAATCGATGAGTGTGATAATAAAGTGGAAAAAATTGGAAGTGATGTAGTACTTTGAATAGAAAAGGGATAAACGTGAAGACATCAATATTGTAAGTGTTTCATAAGTTCATAAACTTAAATGCTTCAGCAGCTCAATTATTATATACATTATACTTATACGCTTAATATAAATAGTAGCCATTCATCCCAGGTGTTTCAGAAGTTCATAAAACTTAGTGTTTCAGAAGTTCATAAACCTAGGTTTTTTTTTAATCCAAAACTAAAGTAATCTCTAGTACAGTTTAATATGACTTTAAGTTCATCAATCTAAAATGCTTCAGCAGTTCACTTCTTATTCATAGATGAAAGTCATGTATCTCACCATAGCATCCCGCGTTTCAGAAGTTTATAATCCTAAGTATTTCTGAAGTGCACAAAACTACGTGTTTCATGAGTTGACTAATCTGAAACCTTAACAGTGTTTAAAACAAAAACATTGCCATAATAGAAATAGAAGTCTTGTATATCACTATGAGATTCCTGGTGTTTTAGAGGTTCATAAGCCTTAGTGTTTCAGAAGTTCATAAAACTAGGTGTTTCATAAGTTCACTAAATTGAAACCAAAATAATGCCTATAATACTTCAAAAAGAATTCAACTCAAAATTCAAAATATATACGCTCAAGATAGAAGTCATGTATCTCACTATAGCATCCCAGGTGTTTCAAAAGTTCATAAACAGGTGTTCCAAAAGTTCATAAACCTAAGTGTTTCAGAAGTTCATAACTCTAAGTGTTTCACAAGTTCACTATCTACACAGGTTTAGCCAACTCACAAAGCAACTGTACACCACAAAAAAATCCTTCACCTTTCTCATCAATACCAGAATATCAAACAAGTATAATAGCTCGCCCATCTCTATATCAGCTTATCTACAAATCTCCAATAAAATCATAAAAATCGAACAATTAATTTTGAAATTTATTTACCAGAGGATTTATGGTATTTAAACGAGGAATTTCGGGTGATGATATCATCTGATAACAACGTTGTCGCGCTAACTGTTCGCTATTGCTGTGCTGTTTTTTCAGCGGCGCGCTGATGCTCACTCGCCAGCCGCCTAACACGCATACGCCGGCGCGCATGTAGCAGTCCAGCCAATACGCCGGCTAAGAAACAATGAAGCAGCGCGTGCGCGTCACAGCAGGTGTTTGAAAAGAAATATAATTTGAAGTGAAACCACACAAATGAAACTCAATTGAATTGTATTATTGAATGCGACGCTGCTGTTGGTGGTGAGATTTAGTAGTTGGTTAGACAGCTTGATACGCCAGTGATATAGCCAGTATACCATATATACACATATCAGTTATATGTACATACATACATATGCATATAGAAAATACTATAATGTCTAATATATTTTTAATATGAAACGTGTTTGCTGCGCAACACAAACTGGGCTGGGCGCTTCGTGGATTTGATTTCCATTTATCTGTGGATTTTTGGAGGTCCATTGGGGAGCTTGTTTTAATTTGTTACGCTTGTTGGCAGCGGGCGGGCAGCCGCGCCATGCCATAGCCCATGTGAAATGCTTGGTGAAAGATGGTAACAGTGTTAGGTGACTGCTTTTTTTGTGTATGTGTGTATGTGTGCGTTTGTAATGGTAGTAGTGCAGGCCTTGTTGGGCGGTTGGAGACAGCAGAAGCTGTGCAGGAATTTCGAACAAAGATTGATTAGCATGATAAAGGTGGTTATGGTTATAAAACAATGGCATTAAAACAAAAACACATACAAAGAGTTAATAATTTGAAAAATGCTGCGAAAGCAAAGCAGGCCAACAAAACAGAAAAAAGCATTCAACTACAACCAGCAACCGAGCTATAGAGCCAAGCATGCACATTCACAACATCTTTATTTATGCATATACATATGTATATATTTATTTATGTATATGCCAAAAATATATGTACATTAAATTAATGCTGCCTTGCTTAGCCTCAATTTTCGCATATTTGCAATTTTTTCGCCAGCGATTACGTCTGTGACAGCCCAGCCCAGCCCAGTTCGGCAGTCGAACGCTGCACATCAAGTTTGTGTCTTAAGTCTTTCGTTCAATAAATGCATGATTTTGTCACTTTTTATTAATAATTGCAATTGACTAACATTTAAATTAATGGATATTTCGCTATTTTAATTGCAATATGCGCTATAAATTTCAACATTTCATATTTTTATATTTTAACTAAATCACTTTCAATTATATAAGTAAGTCAAGCATTTCAGGTTGGCAGGCGCTGTTTGGCTCTAATTGTTAGTTCGTGTACGCATGCGGAGACATTTGGGGTGTATGCACCTGGAGGTTATCTCTATCATTATATCACATGGGGATTTCTGTTGACGGCTTTTCATTTAAATATTTACGGGTGAGGTTTTGGTCAACTTTTGAAATCACGCAAGTGAAAAAAAGAGAGGAAAAATTTATTTTGTCCCAAATGTAGTAGGTTTAGGTGCGATAAGTAAGTTATAAAGAGTTTACATGGTATTTGTGAAATGTTATGGCATAAAGTTATTTGCGCTTAATTAAAATTTTGGCAAAATGGAAGGCATTGATTGCGTTCTTCAGTTCATAACGCGGAAACATTTTTGTAATTTTTTTTTTCGAGCACTCAGTTCGTATACTCTTTACGATTTTAACGGATTAGCAAGTTATTCTCGAATTTTACGTTAATAAATTAGTTTAATACCATCATTTAATAGCGCAGATACGTATATTACATTAGAGCTAGGTGTTTCATGGGTTCACTAAACTGAAACAAAAATATTGCCTAGTACAGAAGACAGTAATATTGCAGTGTTTCACAAGTTTATAAACTTAAATGCTTCAACTGCTCACTTAATATACAAAATATATCCGCTTAATGTGAATAGAAGTCATGTATCTCACTATAGCATCCCAGGTGTTTCAGAAGTTCATAAACCTAAGTGTTTCATAAGTTCATAAAATTAGATGTTTCACGAGTTCACTAAACTAGGACACATGGCTTGGCATAAAAGACAGTAATATTGTAAGTGTTTTATAAGTTCCTAAACTTAAATGCTTCAGCAGCTCACTTCTTACTCATAATGTATACGCTTACGATAAAAGTCATATATCTCAACATAAGGGCACAATAGACCTAGATCTAATCTCGCCATAGAATCTCAGGTGTTTCACAAGTTCATAAACCCAAAAGCTACACAAAATCACCAACAACTCACAAAATCATCGCTTGAAGCAGTAAACATCGAGTTCTAATTGGAACTGCATGCGTTTCAGAAGTTCACAGACCTAAGTGTTCCACAAGTTCACTCTTAACACATAATTCTCACCTAAGTTAAACAGTATCAATGGTAAATTAATATTTGTTCATATTACAATAGCAAAAATACTAACAAGTTAACCAATCTTGTTAATGGAAAGGACGAGCAAACTATAATTAAATGCAGTCTTGAAAAACAAATTTAAATTGTGAAAAAACACGACAACTTCAGCTGCACTGAAACTATAATATCCTCACAGTTGCATATTTTATAGCATGACGGCTTAAAAGGCACAAAAATGTATTTTAGTATATTGATTTTCATAGGTCAGTTTTGTATGGCAGCTATATTCTATAGTGATCCGATTCGAACAATATCTTTCGACATTCTAGAATTGCTTTGCACAATATTCTATGTGAAATATTATACTGGTAATTTTTGATATAAAAAAGTTTTTCATGCAAGAACTTGATTTTCGGCGGTCAATTTGTATGACAGCCATAAGCTAAAGTGCACCAATCTGAACAATTTTTTCGGAGAATATAGTGTTGCTGTAGTTAAAAATGTGTGCCAAATTTCGTGTAGATATTATATTAAATAAAAAAAATTTTCTTACAAGAACTTGACTACGACCGTTGAGTTTATATGGCAGCTATATTTTATAGTGGTCTGATCTGAACCATTTCTTCGAAAATTGTAACGTTAGTTAGATCAATAACCCGTGCCAAATATCGTTACAAAATATCGTAAAATAAAAAAGTTTTCTATACAAAAACTTCATACCGATCGTTAAGTTTGCATGGCAGCTATATGCTATAGTAGTCCGATATCGGTGATTCCGACAAATGAGCATCTCTTTGAAGAGAAAAGGACGTATGCTTAATTTCAGCTCAATATTTTAAAAACTGCGGCATTAATTTGCATTTATACAGACAGTTAGAGCAACAAGCAAACAAACCGATAGGGCTAATTCTACTGCACACGTCACGCTAATCATTTTTATATATGATAAAAATAGTTACAATTTAAATATAAGATTTTTATATAATATTCATGTCCAAAAAATATATTAAATTTACTTTAAATCAATAAAGAGTGAACGAAAAAACATGCCAACAATAAGAGGTCGCCAGTAGACTATGTGACTCCAGACAGCAAACGAAAACTGTCTGCCAACACATATCAGCACATACAACAAAGTCATTTCATGTACACATCAATACATACACACATATATGAAAATGTTGCTTTGCCAAGCCGTCTGCTATATGCAAATACACACACACTTGTACACATATATGTATAAATACATGGCGTGTTGTATGCTATAGAAAAATTCGCTATGCTAATTTATGCAATGACCGTAAAAAATCTTGAGATAAATAACTTAACTGTCAAGTTTTTGCATATCATTAAGCCACACAACATACAACTAAACATATGTGTAGAAGGGTATACACAGGCACACATAAACGTTTGTAAAGCTCCATTACAGCAATGCAAGTGCTGTTGGACTTCTGTCTCTTTGCCGTGAAACTAATCAGTATGACCAATCAATCGTCGACAAGTCACCACAAATATCCACTAAATACCCAGAAAATACCGACTGCGGCAAATGAATTGTATAAACGATATTGAATGATGTGAATTGAAATTGTGGTCGAATCAAATGATAATTAGTGGAATTGCGCGCGCGAGCCAGCAAATGATAAGTAGAAAAGCAAATTGCTGATTGTTGTCGCTATAAGCATATTTACATAATATTATACTATGCAGATATGTACACACACATACACATATGTAAACATATTGACATAGTTAGACAAAGTTATGCAGCGTGTGTGTTTGTAATTGTGTTACGAATAAAAATTTCTTTTCAGGCAACTGGAAAAATTTAACTAAAAATCTCTATCAGCTCTCTTTATACACTACAGCGACTACAGATTTATTAAATGCAAAGTGATTGTAGTATTTGGCAGCGCAATTTGCTGATTATTATGAAAGCAACACTTTTAGACACATTGTCTGGCGCATTGCTTGTTCATCAATTGGCTGCTAATTATATTGCTCAATATTTGATGACTCGTTTTGCCAGCAAATATTTAACATTCTTGCTGCTTAGCAATATTTTTTACTCAATTTAGCTAAAGGTAGAGTAATTTTTCTTTTATGGCGCCAAGCCTTGCCGATCAATTGGAATAAAAAACAGAAATTAATACAATGAAGTAAGCTATCATTACATTTCAGCTACAATCTTAAGCGTGTTGATGTTTTCTAAGTTAATAAGGATTTTGGAGCTATCTTAACAAAAAGCGAGATTGGATAACAACAATTAGTATTTCAGTTGCTAAAATGGTAATCAATTATTTGATACAGATATCGCCGTTATTCCGAGAAATAGCGCGTAAACTAACAGCGGATTTTCCTTTAACTCCAGGATAGCTCTTAGTCCTCTTGGCAACCAAAAAAAAATGTCTAGGGAACGAATCAAACAATATTGGCTCAAAGCCTTCCATAAAAAAAATGTACCTGTCTTCCATATAAGCGGGAGATGTGATGGGAAATGAAGAATTCTAGATACTTTATGGACAGGGCATATACAGCTACAGTCATCCAATCTGAACAATTTAACCCATGCAAAATTCGTGAAAATATCTCTTCAAATCAAAAAGTTTTCCATGCAATCAATTTATTCCGATCGCTCAGTCTGTATGGCAGCAGTATGCAATGGACACCAATAAGCAGCTTTCTCTAGAAAAAAGACATGTGCAAAATTGCAGATCGACATCTCAAAAACTGAGCGACGAGTTTGCGACAGAGAATGGAGTCATGTGTAGAAGTTCATGGAAGTGAGGAAAGTTCTCTACGCGTCATTCTCTTGGAAGTGGCTAGAAACAATTCTTTTATATATGGCTAAAAGAACTCACGACTTCCGGTCTTAGACCAATTATCCTCTGGGTAACCAAAGGACATCGGTTTGAAGCCGAGCTGAAATGAGAAATCGAACCACTTCCTACGGGTTGTGCGCTGGGTTTGGGACCTGAAACGTAAAAAACAACAAACCTCGGTCATATAAGGGAGCGCAAATTCGGTGTCAGATTGGGGAACATACCCTTGTAGAACCTCCAGAGATGATCTAGTGGCTGATACCACTGATCAACAAAAAAAAATTTTTTCTGTGTAACAAGAAAAATTTTGGCTGATTCTGTTAGGAATAAGGTCAAGTAGAGTAGAATTAGTAGTTTAAAATTTTAGATACGAATAGTTTTATTGTAATATGATTTTTTTCACTTTTATTAAATTACAACTTATTTTAACAAAAATTAAATTACTTTCAGTGTTATAATATTAAAATAAATACTTCATTATGGTTTTCTCCTATATTTCGCGTCAGGAACGTCCCTCTGTAATCCCCAGCAATAATCAACCAGCATAGTTGAACTCCATTTTCCCTGGTATCGTTTTTCTATATTATAAATGTCTTGGTGGAATCGTTCCCCGTGTTCATCACTAACGGCACCCAAGTTTGGAGGAAAAAAGTCTAAATGTGAATGTAAAAAATGTATTTTTAAGGACATATTGCAGCCTAATGCTTTATAATTCTCTAGAAGTTCCTCAACAATAGTTTTATAGTCATTTGATCGGTAATTTCCAAGAAAATTTTCAGTGATTTTTATAAATGATTCCCAAGCTGGTTTTTCCAGATCATGGAGCTGGTTTTTAAATATATCATCTTTTATCAGTTTCCTGATTTGAGGACCTACAAACACGCCCTCTTTAATCTTGGCGTCACTGATTTTAGGGAATTTTTCTTTTAGATATTGAAATCCAGCGCCATTTTTATCCATTGCTTTAACAAAGTTTTTCATCAGACCAAGTTTTATATGGAGAGGTGGTAAAAATATATCTTCAGGTTGTACTAATGGAGAATGTTTCACATTTTTTATTCCTGGAGTAAGAGATCGTCTTTTGCACCAATTTTTCTTCACGTAATGGTTCTTCCTATCCCTACTGTCCCATTCACAAAGAAAACAACAAAATTTTGTATACCCAAGTTGCAATCCTAATAAAAGCGCAACAACTTTTAAATCTCCGCAAATTTTCCATTTATGTTCGTCATACTGAATCTTTTCTAAGATAAATTTCATTGTTTCATAGGATTCTTTCATGTTAGCACCATAACCTACCGGTACGGAGGGAAGATTGTTGCCATTATGTAACAAAACTGCCTTTAAGCTTGTTTTTGAAGAATCAATAAATAAACGCCACTCTTCAACTTTGTGTTGTGTTCCCAAAATATTCATAACATCACAGACACTGTTACAAAATATCAAATCATTATCTTGTGAAAAAAAGCTTTTTAACTCTTCATCTCGATGCCGAAAAAAAAGTTATTTTTGTGTTTGGTTGCAATAAATTCCATCCTTTTATTCGAGATCGTAAAAGTTCACCTTGTTGTTTAGACAAGTGTAAATCACGAACTAAATCATTAAGATCTCCTTGAGATAGTAGGTGTGGTGTTTCTTCCTGGAGACAGATAGATGAAGAAGCAATTTGAAAATCAGGATCAGTACTTATATTATCTGTTTCCTCTGATTCAGTTCAAAGATCAGAGCGCTGAGGTGGTTTTGGTGTAGGTAGTTCTTCACTGTGAGGAATTGGTTTTTTAGCAGATGACACATCAGGATACTTAATTTGTTTTTTTGTTTTAATTGTAATGCCTTTTGTATTAGTCAGACAAAAGTAACAATTAGTTCAATGGTCTGTCGGCTCCATCCAAATCATCGGAATTCCGAAAGGCATAGATCGAGATCTTTTTTCCCAACCCGTAAGAAGTCCTACACACGTAACACAACAGATGTGTGGAACCCACACTTTATCTTGCTGTTCAACAGGAAAACCGAAATAACTTTCATACAAATTTTTTATTAAAGGTGTTAAATTTCTTCGTTGAGATACAAAAGTTATTTCACCACAAATGTAACAGAACTTGTCAGGATCATTTTTACACTTTCTTGACAATCTTTAAGAATCACTCCACTTAGCAAACACAAAATACAGCCACTTTTCAGAAAAATAAAGCACTGAATTAGAAAATAATAAGGAAAAGACGATTAATATTAAACTTTACTGATAAGTACCGGAACACGGAAACTAGACCTAATCAAATCAATATACGTATGATTTTGTAGAGAGGTTAGGTAGATATTTCAAAAGTACTGCTTACTTTTTTTGTTACAAAATTTTGTTGGTCAGTATACTCAAAGCATACTAATATCCAGCCCCCTGAATGGTGAAACGCATATCCGGCTGAAGAACAACAACACCAGGAGATGGTGAACCCATTTCCCCAATCGATGCCGATGGAGCAGACGTTCCATTGCCCGACCATGAAGAAGTTCGAATAGCAATTGCCCGTCTGGAGAACAACAAAGCGCCGGGGGCTGATGAATTGCCAACTGAGCTACTCAAACACGGCAGCGAAGAAGGATAAGGATCATGCATCAGCTTCTTTGCAAGATATGGCCGGATGAAAGAATGCACGACGATTGGAACGTATGGGTGCTCTGTCCAATCGACAAAAAGGAAGACAAAGGAAGATAAGCCTCCTTAACATCGCATATACAGTCCTATCGAGCGTAGTGTGCGAAAGATTGGTATCGCTGCAAAGCTAATACGTCCGTGTAAGCTGACGTTGAGTAATACCAAAAGTTATGTTAGGATCGAGAAAGACTCTATGCGCCGTTCTATACCAAGCGAAGTTTCAGAAAGGGAACTTGCTATTCACTATGCCTATTGTTAAAGAAAATAATACAACCCGCAGATTTAAGTGGAAAAGGTACAATCTTCTATAAGAGGAACGATGAACTGTACGAGATATACGACGACATTGACATAGTTCAGCGAATCAAGAGAATCAAGGGTTTGCCGGTTCCAAAAAATCGATGGTTTTTTTACTGTCTTATTACATACTAAAACAACTCTAGAATACTGTCCTAACAATATTTTCGGAGATACAGCCTTAAGAACTTATGCGCTCGAGGCTAGCTAGTCTCAGTGCGTCATCTTTAAACGCGTTTTTCTCGAAACTGTGTTTTTGAGTCAGTTGGCAAGATTCTTCGAGAACTACACAACCCATCTTCATCAAATTTTTCACAGGTCTTTGAGATACAATTCTTAAACACGCAGACGAAGGATTTTTTCAACGCGAAATTTTCCATGAAATTTTATTATTTTTTTTTTTGTAAAAATATCTGCCAAAATCCAATTATCAGTTTTTTTTCTTCGCCCAAGTTTTAACTAAAACACGTATGACTTCACTTTAGATGAACCTGTAAGAAGTTATCCTGCCAACGCGGCACATCTTTTTTCCGAGGGGTCAACAGAAATAGCGTTCCAAAGGCAGTGTTTAAAATATTTTTTTAATAAAATTTCAGAATTAATAACGTTAATAACAAAAAAAATTCTGATAAAATATTACATTTTTTATATGAGAAAAAAAATTTGAAAAAGGCCATTTTTTACCCGAGGAAACCCATGTAACACCTTAATAAAACAAATGTTAAAGCAACAACTTTCTAGTAACCACCTTCAGTAAGCAGTTCTCACAATTCTTTCCTCAACTACCAACATTGTCACCATCACTTGCGAAATGAGCACTTATCTATTTTTACACCCAATAAATGTTAAATTTAAATACTCACTATACAAAATAGACCTTTAAATCACTGCCTGGCAATCATTAAATCGCGGCGCACGCAATTTAGTTAAATTAACATTGTTTCGATTTGTATGCAGTTCGATTGTATCACAAATAAATTTTCATTCACTGCCCAGGCACATAAATTAAACGGCTGTAGAATAAGAAAAACGCTACAACAACAGCAACCATTATAATCATACAAGAGCGGCAAGTACTTGTTGCTGGCGCTGGTGCGGAGCGCTGACCGGTGTGGAGGGGTGTTTGCAGCGGTACGAACAACGGCAGCAGCAGAACAAGAGCTAAACACTTGAAAAATTTTAATTGCCTAAATGCCACACATGCGGCACATTTAGTGGTCAGGCGTACAACGGCAAGAATACACCAAATGAGAGACAAAACACACAAACAAAAAAAGGAAAAAATAATCAAAAATCGAAAAAAAACTGAAAAAAGTACAACAAACACAACACGGATGCACACACCGCATATGCTGAAGTGTCTGCAACATTTGCGTTGCAACAACAGCAATAGCAACAGCAGCAGCAGCAACGGCCGCAGGAGTGACTGTGGCGGCAATTTATGCGCGTTGCAGTGCCAGCGGATTTTCACACACAGCCAGCCTTACGCCCGAAACAATGGAAATTCCGCAAGCCAAACGAAGCGCTGAAACCGAGTGAAGTGGAGCTGACATTTTGCATTTCGCATTGCGCATGCGCGCATTCCTTAGGGCGCTGCGAATGGATGGGCGCGCGTTGCGATGGCTATGCGTGCCGCCATGGCATGGTGTGGCGTGGAGTGCTGTGGCGCGGCGTCGGCACAAGCGACACACGGGCACTCGCGTTACATTATTGTTGTTGCTGCTGTTGCTGTTGCTGTCGCTGCAGTACATACCTTGCAAATCCAAATGACACTGATGAGCTACACTTTAACTGCTACGCTTAAATAGTTGTTTACCCACTTTTTTCGCTGGCAATTTTATTTTA
The DNA here is from genome assembly GCA_037783105.1 of Bactrocera zonata. NCBI lineage: Eukaryota > Metazoa > Arthropoda > Insecta > Diptera > Tephritidae > Bactrocera > Bactrocera zonata. Next base: position 229,540 of record JBAWJQ010001998.1, on the reverse strand, counting down.
TTATTGTATATCCCCGCTTTTTATTGCCAGCATTGCAGCTATAATGTTTGTTTTTGTTGTCGTTCTCGTTATTGTTGTTGTTGTTGCTGCTGCTGTGCTGCGCTTATGCTGTGATTGCGCTATGTTTGCTTTACTGCATTGTTGGCAGTCGATCGTGTCCGCAGGCTTTGAAGTTGCATGTTGCATCTGGCAGCAGCACCAGCAACAACAGCGCCCGTTGCTGAGCGCTAGCGCCGCGCCGCGCGCCCGCCTCCTGACAATGCCACAAATTTTGACCACAACACGCACTCGCATTGTGGCATGTCGCGCCCGCCTCCTCTCCTGTGCGCTGCGTCGGTTGGCGAGTGTGGCAAGTATAGTGTGATGGCAACTGGCTGGCCAGCGCGCTGACCCATCCGCCAGTTTGTCTGTGTACGCGGCGCGCTGCATGGTCAGCATGTCTGCCGAGGCGCGCAGGCCAGTTGCCATTGTAAGTTCGTAAAACAATAAAGAAATAAATTACTTTCAATACTGTGCGGTGGCGCAACGCGGCGGTCCCAAGAGCAAACACACAGCCAAACGCACAACACGCCTTACAGCGCTACACAGAGAAGAAGCGTTGAAACTTAAGTAACTTTTGGAAAGCGAAAAAACAACAAAAATAAAGTTAAAAAAAAAGTTGGTGAATAAAACTATACAAGCGCACACACTAGCGCGCGCACATACACACACTCTAAACTGAACAATGCCAGCTGAAATTGTAAAATAAATGCGCAAATAAAAAATTAAGGCAAATAAATCGCCAATAACTCGCATAAGAACACGATGAAGCGCTGAAATCGTGGTTTGTCAGACGCGCGTGCGCATTGCTCAAGTAGCGCTCGTTGCTGGACAACAACAGCAACAACACAGCTAAGCCGCCCATCGCAGGCGCAAGCGCATACCGTGGCCACGCTAACAATCTGCAATCATTTTCATTTGCGCGCACTGGAAAACGCTTGAAAAAAAAGCGCAGCAAACCACCGCACACAGCACAACATGACCGCTGTACGCCGAAATTGCAATTTTAATGCAATTCGTGAGTGCGGTCAGCAGTAAAAAGTTGTAAAGGTAGCGCAGCGCACACTCACACACAAACACAGAAAGAACCACACTTTGGGGGTATAACCGTAACGGCAAAGTCAAAGTTAAGTAAAAAAGAAATTGGCGCAGCAAATATACTGCCACCAACAAAAAGAACAACAATGGCAATAACAATAATTTCCAAAAGGGAGGCCGCACAGACAAAATGGCCCACCAAAACGGCCCGTAAGTACATAAAAAGGGCCAACGAGCTGCAATTGGCGGTACAGCCAAATCGTTACGAATGAGTGGACCACCCTGAACGCCAATGATGATTGCCGTTGGCTGCCGCAGGGCACCTTGCAGCCGCAGAGAGTTGAACAATACGTGCACAGACAAACAAAAACCTAACATTTTGTTTGTATGTGTGTGCTATTAAGGCAGTGTAAAGCATCCGAGCTTTGCATGTGTGTGCGCGCTTTAGAATTCGCTGGAAATTTACATTTCATGCAGTACAATAATGATGGTTGCAGAACAGAATATTTTAATTTAAGGAAAAAATAATAATATTGTGAAAAATTGGTTTGTTAAAAAATGTTTGAGCTTAACAGGACACAAGTTATTATATAGTAGTACTCTAACTTCAGTGGGAAATCTCCATTCTGACTAAGCTAATTTAAAATACCGTTATATGAGGCCATTCTTTCGTATGTAAAGTGAGCGTATACATACTATATGTAATAAATACATGGTATATTTTGTACATATGCATATGTTAGAACAAAAAATATAGAGATATCCCGAAAATTTTCGGGATCCCGAAATTTAGATTTTTTAAAAACCCGTGTTAAAACAGTAAGTGCAAACAAACCCCGATAATTTTCCCAAAAAATTTCGGGATCCCGAAATTTCGGTTTTAAAGAAGCCGGTATTAAAGCGGTAAGTACAAACAAGATTAAACACAAACATATCCCGAAAATTTATGAGATCACTAAACTTCGATTTTTAAAAAATTCGTGTTAAAGCAGTGAGTGCAAACAAATCCCGATAATATTCCCAAAAAATTTCGGGCTACCGAAATTTCGATTTTTACAAACTCGTGTTCAAACAATAAAAACGAAAATATTCGCAAAAACTTTTGGGATCCTGAAATTTAGATTTTTTAAAAACCCGTGTCAAAACAATAAGTACAAACATAACCCGAAAAATGTTCCCGAAGTTTCGATTTTTCGAAAACCTGTGTTAAAACAGTACAAAATAATTTCGAAAACTTTCGAAATATGCGGAATATTACATATTAGACAGAAGCTGTTCTGAAGGCTGAAAGTTCCAATAGCCTTTAAATGATAGTCCTTAAAAACTACAGTTCACAAATTTTTAAAGCAATACATACTTTCTTCATATATGTATTCTCAATCGGATGGCAACGCCTAAACTTTAATCTTTAATTATAACACTGACTCAGATCGTATTAGTTCGTTAGCGCAATTCTGAAATTTAGATCATTGCCCAATTTTCATCTCCAATTTCATAAAAGTGGCAACATTGGTTAAGAAAACATATTAATTTCTGTACTTAGAATAAATTGCAGATTCTTAAAATTAATTTACATAAACTTTTTTCAGACGAAAATCAGCTGGCAACATCAAAAAAAAAATCGTATTTCAAAATAAATTTTATCTCAAATTTAATAAAAAAAGCAACATCGTTTGAATAAAAAAAAAAATTGTATTCAAAATTTATTGCAAATTCTTTAACATCAAAAAATCGTATTTCAAAATTTTAAAATAAGTCTTAGTTCAAATTTCATAAAGATGGCAACACCGTTTAAGAAAACATATTTTTTTCTATACTTGGATAAGATTGCAGATTCTTAAAATTTATTTACATAAATTTTTTCAAAATCAAACCAGGTGGCAACATCAAAAAAAAATAGTATTTGAAATTTCAAAATAAATTTTTTCACAAGAGTAAAACAAATTTAACTTTTGCAATCAAAATGTTTTGAATTTTTTTTTAATTTCAACTTATTTGCCCATTTCAATTCATGGACCACACCTTAATTGTTGAAAAATATTTTTCATAGTACTCCAACAGCGGTGCAAATTTAATCATTAAAGTTCTAATAATAACCTAGATTCTAGCTAAAACTGAATATTACAAAAAAAAAACACAAAAATTGTGTTTCATAACAAAACTATTTTAAAACATGTGGCAACTCTATAACTAATATTATTGCTGTGCCTGGAACTTTCTTTTTGCTTAGAGTATAATAATACACTTTTTATTTTCATATTTATTTTTTTTTTAATGGACAAATATGGCAACACTGTTCGCATTTTTTTTTTTTCAAAAACCCTCTTTGTTCTTACAAGTATACTCAACATTTTTTAATTATTTTTTTTTTTTGTTAATGAAAAAATGTGGCAACACTGTTCGTATTTTTTTTTTTTCAAAAATCTTTCATAGCTTATATTAGGAACTAGAATTATTTTTCATACAGATTCATAGTGATTTTCTATCATTTTATACTTAAATATGATGACAAATAAATGTGTAAAAAATATACACATATAATATCCAGTGTAGTATATACATATATACATACACTAGCACATATTTCATACATAAACATTTAGTTAAAAATCATTCGACATAAAATTCTCAACTCCCTAGTACCACTTTCTCATTCTCGTTTTACGTAGTCTACTTTCGGGTTCGTGTCTTAAGTCTTTTGATTTTAAAATCTTCCATTTGGAATAAAATTGAAATATTTAACCACAAATTAGCTACCCACATGCGCGCGTAGCAAATTATGGGCACTCGCTACGCGTGGCCAAAATTAAATGCTGAAACCACAAAATCAGCGATAAACGTCAAATTTATTAAAGCCAATCAAAGTTAATAAAAAATGGCGCAAACTGGAATTAAAGCGAAAAAATATTTAAATATACCAACTTATTGAAAAATATAAATAAATATGCATAAATAAAATATACAAAAATTAAACCGACTTTCAAAACAATAAAAAAACGACTTTATAGAATTTCTTCCCAAGTCATTAGCATGGAGAGGCATAAACGGTGGCGACTGGCGGCTACGCTACAAATAACAACTGTATAATTAGTGAAATAGCGGATTTTGCAGCAGCGCAATATCGTAAGCTCTAACAAATTAGCTGGTGAAAATTTCAAAACACACAACAGCAACACACCGCTCACTGTCAAAGTATGACAGCTGCGCGAATTTAAAATTTGAGCAAAAGCTGCTAAACGACAACATTTGCTGATTTGCCGTGACAACGACGTCAACTTAAGCGTCTTTTATAGCGTTGCGTTAACAACAACAATAATAATACTGCGCGCTCATAGTAAATACTTATATGGACAGCGTAATAATAACGTGGCCGCGCCATAAAACGCCAAGCGCAATGTAAACAAACGAAAATGGTTAAATAGACAACCGATGAGTTGCGTGAAATAGATTAACCAAAATTGGCGGTCAACAAAGCGCGCTACGCGTTAAACTCTTACATGGCTCAGGTTATATATTTTCGCATTGTTTTTGTACAAGCGCTTGCTACGAGTGGCATTAAGCGGCCAAAAACAATGAAAGAAGTTGCGCTGTGTGTGGCCCAGCTGGTGAAAGAGGTGTGTGCGCGCGCGCACGGCTTGAAAAGTGTACCGTTACATGTAGTAACTGCAAATTCAAACAAAAACAGCAAAAATTAAAAGCTAATAAAATCAAACGTGAAACGCGCCAAGCAAGCAAGCGAAATTATCGACGGCGCATATACGCCGCTTATACGCCTAAACCAAAAACCAGACACTTTGGCTCCGTAAACGCACACAGGCGCGCGCGCAACCAACACGTGCGCGCGCATACATACTGCGCTCATATGTGTGTGTAACATTAACATTATTTATTAACTTTTGCATAAACGTGGCGTGATACTTTTCATTTCTGCATGAGCGTGTGTGGATGTGCGACTTTGTTAGCTTCCCCACTACCTTGTGCGCGCGCGCTGTACGCCGCGCCGCGCTGCGCCACAACGCACCGCGCTAATGGGAGTGGCGTTGGCGTGAGGAAGTGTTGACAGCACAGCATAGACAGCAACAATTGCGAATAGCTTAAGCGTTTTTTAGCATTGATCAAGCGCACTACGGCGCGCAAGCTAGAGCGCATACATATGTGTGTGTGTGTGCGCGTTTATATTCAAATACACATAATTGGCAATGTGTGTAGGTTATATGCGAAATGCCACGATGTCTGTTTAAGCGCTTCCCACTGTTGTTGCGACTGCTGGCGCTGCTGTTGCTGCTACTTGCCGCTCACGTCAGCCAAAGTCGAAATTGCTTTATTTTGATGCTGGTTGATATGACGTTTGATGGTCAGACATTGGCAGCGCCATCGACCAACAGCTGCAAACAACAACAGCAACAATTGACGGCACATAGCTGTAGCCAAAGCACTTACTCGTACATTTATACAAATGTGTACAGACGCGTATATGTAAGCGACCATTAAGAGCGCACTTAAGCCGCTTAAGCTGTTTTCAAAGTCAAAGCCTTGACTTCGAGCATACGCCTTTTGTTTGCCGCTCCTCACACAACCGTGCTTCTTATACTTGAGCATATATATGTACATAACTGTATGTATATGTTTAAGCTTTGCTTGTGCGCCCATATATTATGGATTTGGTGCGCACCTCCAACTGTCTAACTGTCAGCGCATTGATCTTCTCATTTCAAACGCTTGGCAAATTATTGATTTTCTTTATGTTCATAATTATTTGGCCTTTGTGTGATTGTAGGTTTGTTTGAGTGCCTTGTATTTGTTGTGCTTAATTTATATTTAATATTTTTCTTTAATTTTCGTGCAGCTGGCAGTGTTGGCGCGCGGTAAATATTTGAAAATACAACGCGCGTTTCGTGTGTTTGGCTTTGTCGCGCAATTTGTTAGATCTGCAGCTAGCAATTAAATGGCCATAATTGTTGATATACGTTTCAGCAATTACGGTTATAATGCGGAAATACGAAATTATTGACAAAAATTTTTCAAGAAATGGTTTTGATATGTTTACTTGCCAGTAAGGAAGTGCTGAGTTCAGTAGAAAGAAAAGATTAGATTGCGATAGAGTAATTTAGACTTTGAGTTCAATAGATATCATTATGGCGTAACCTGATTTCTTACGAAATTGTTATTTCTTCAGATTTTTTGTTCCAGTTATCCTAAATAGAAACTCCAATAAGCTGCTGGGCTTCGAAAGGTCACTTTATGCCGAGTAAATGTGACCCTATTTTTTCTATGTTATTTACAGTAACTTAAAATATTCATCTCGATAAAAAAAATAGATTTAATGCCGAGTAAATATGACCCAATGTTTTCTATGTTATTTACAGTAACTTAAAATATTCATTTCGATAAAAAAATAGATTTAAATCTAACAATCTGGCCTACCACAGCTATTTGTGCTGTTTACAGTAACTTAAGGTATTCATCTCAGTAAAAAAATATATTTAAATCTAACAATCTGACCTACCATCACTATTTGTGCTGTTTACAGTAACTTAAAATATTCATATCGGCCAAAAAAATATGATTAAATCGAGTACTTTTCAAAGATAAACTCATTTATTTTTGACGATGAAGTCCCATCAAAGACCAGTGTATATCGATGGTATGGTGAATTCAATGGAGGCCGTAGATCACTGCAGACAAAAGATCATTCAAAATCAGTTGTTGTTTTGTGCGCAATTTGATCTTGCAAGATCGCCTTCCGGCCTGTCGTGAGATTGAGACAACTATATGCATTAGTAAGACCAACATGCATTCCACATTGCATGAATGTTTGACTGTAAAAAAATTCGTTGTCGTTGGATCCCACACTATTCATCAATCGCTCAAAAGCATGCTCGTGTCGACTGTTCGAGATAAATGTTAAAAAAAATACGATAGCAGTCTTCGAAACACATCTATGACATCATGACAAGTGATGAATCGTGAAATTTCGCGTTTGAGCCCGAAAGTGAAAAGCAGGAGACTGTATGGGTGTTTCAAGATGGGCCAAATCCGACACAAGTCCAAGCCAATGATTGCTATTTAAAAAAAAAAAAACTATATACATCCCAACCATACCACTACAACAATGTAGAACAGTAAATTCCGAGTGCTACACAACGATTTGCTTGCCAATTGTCTTTCAAGAAATCAGCAAAGCCAACCGCCAAAGACGGATAACTCTTCACCACGACAATGCAAGCTCTCACACAACGACTGAAATATGCATTGCATTTTTGAGCTGACAAGACATCGATTTGATGAGTTATGCTCCATATAGTCCTGACGTGGCACCGAAACCTTCTTTTCATTCTCGTAGGTGAAAAATAATCATAGAAGTTAAGGTTTTTCGTTACTTGAAGGGGTGGTTGAAACGTTCAGACGCTTATTTCTACAAAGGTTGGTTCAACCATAGATCTTAGATGCTTAAAGAACTAAGAGGCAACAGAATATATTACTCACTTGGCCCGCACAATAACGTGGATACGAACCTTCCAACCAACTCTTGGAGCTTCTGGTGAGTCACTATCAATCAGTGAGACTAGGAGTTGTCCTTAGGAAACACACTGTCTTTCTTCCTATTGAAAAAAATGCCGCTTCTTTCGGACTTTCCAATTATTGGCAGTACTGGTCCAAATTAGGAGATCAATATTCATAGAGATTCCTGACCTTCCTACTTAGTCAACATTTGCGCTGTCTTCTGAGATGGAAATCTGCTAAATGAGGGTTTTTATGCATTAGCTAGGGCGACACCTCTAAATCGCACTGCTTTTTGTTACAGGCCTTATTTAATGATATTAATATTAATAAATTTGATTCCAGATGGTTTTCTTTGCAATGTTTGGCTGCTGCACTAGCTGATGGTCGTATGGTAGATGGATATGGATGGTATATGGTCGGACTCGACGATTGTCATTATTTTCTCGATATTTTCAACTTTCAGACCAAAGTTAACTAACTCAGAAATGCGAAAGTGGTCACAGAGTGGGCGAGGGTTCCTTGGAGGAGGGCTTTTTAACGACCTACAAGCGGTATATGCCGTTTCTGTGACGACATAATGATAATGTGGAAGGCATTTTTCTCATCCCCCCTCGAAAAAAAATTAGCTAACTTTCGAGAACATATAAACTCTTAACTCTTTACACGCAGGTGTGGCAGCCTAGTAAAAACCACGCTCATAGTCCAAAAGTCATGCCAGTTCCACTCACTTGTCACCTAAAATCAAGATACACATCCTAACTACATACCTGCATATGCTGGAAACAAAGTATTTGAAACGCGCTTATGACACAGTGGCAAATCACAACAAATTCCACACAAATGCCTACATACCGACATTCACTTGCGAGTTATTTAATTTAAATTGAATTTAATATTATTTTCTCTATCGACAAACGTTGACATTCTTTGTGAAATATTTGCAGGTTCAGGAAATCGTGCGCACACTTTAACATCTGCGTCACTGACATTTGTATTATATTATTAGCCTCATGTCCGTATATGGGCATAGTGGCAAGTGCAGCTGGCCTGCCACTTGGTTATTTTTATTGTAATTTAATTGTCCGACTGCGCTGATACATTTTGTGCGTCATTGGTGCAGTTAGAAAAATTTTCCATTTTCAACAAATTTTGTGAAGAAATATGTGTTTCAAAACAAAATCATAAAGTATATGCGGTTGAAATGTATAAACATTTCGAAAGAGATCTGTGAAGTTCGCGAAAATTTTCAAAACTTAAAAATCTAATAGAAAGTATGCAAAAATTACTTGCTTTAACATAAATCAATTTATTTGTTTCGAAAAGCTTTGCATTTTACTCAGTGTACTTATGAATGCTGCAACTGTCATTCCAAATGTCAAACGCTTTGACAGTTGTGGCGCGTTTTGAAAATGCTATGTTCACAAGCAGGAAAACAATTGCCTTGACAAAATGCTTTAATAGGGAGCCACTGAGCGTTAGAAATAAATTAAAATTATTATAAAGTAGTTTGTGGAATTTCCGACGACAATCTTCAATGACACTAACCTCACCCACAAATTGTGATTAACAGCGAATAGTACGAGAGTGGGAATAATGGAGGCATCAGGATGAGAAGAAGACTCGACTGAATGTCAGGTGATTCAATGATGAAATTAATTGCTTACATTGTAATTGAAAGGGTGTTATATAAGTTTTTTTTTTTAACTAAAAATAAAATAAGTTGAATTAGAAATAAGAAAAGACTTTTTCGACTACCCAATATATAGTATGACACAAAATAATATGCTCACTTATTATCTGACATATCAAACGAATAATGAAAAATATAGTACGTTTCCTACATAGCGGTCAAGTCTAGGAAAGCATAGCTGGGTGTAGTCCAGTTTTAGGAGATTTTAAATTTTGATTTTCTATTCTGTATCGACATTTTACTATACTTTAAACATTTAGCCCAATGTTTGCTAATTTATGGAGCTGTTTGAACTCTTTACACGCTCATAAGAGAGTCATTAAATCTATCTTTATTCCTTCAAAATTATTTTTATATATTTCAATAACAAGCCAAAAGCAAACTTTTAAATGTGTTCCAGCAATGAAAACACTTCGCTCAAAAATCAAAAGCCATTCCAGGCCCATACACTTGTCACTTAAACTCAAGGTAATATCATAAATAGAAATAAAGTATTTGAAGCATACTGAAATATAAAAAACCGTTTGGAACCGTTTAGAATAGGCTGGAAACAAAGGAAACGAAAAGAATGGGTCTCATATGAGTTAGCAGAACAAATTTCATTGAACGAATTTTCATCCGCAAATCGGGATTGATGGTCAGGAAGAGTATTCCACGAGTTTTATAGACACAATCTATAATTCTGAACTGTAATGTCAACAAATGTATTGTTTAAAGGATACAAATATCCAGTTTAGTCAATAGGAAGGGAACTTTTTTCCATTATATAACTCCAGAACACACACTTCTATAGTGATTTGCCAGAAGCTCCGGGAGCTTGGGTGTGAAGTTCATATGCACTCGCCTTATATTCCGGATTTGACACGAAGTTACTTGTACCTGGCAATGGCGATTGATTTTGTTGATGAAAAATTCATCTCAAGAGAAACACATTAAAATGGACTGACTCAGTCTTTGTTTACAAGGATAAAAGACACCAAACCGTTGGTTTATGTACTTGTATGTATGATACTAGTAGATCCGGCTATGGCTACTTTCTAAATGTCTGGTTACCAGCCCTTCTGCCCAGTTAATAGAGTTGTCCACTTAATAAATTGTCCTTAAAAGCATCAACAAATTGTGGGACCGGCCAATGTGCATGATTAATAGAGATGCCCGCTTAATAGAGCGTCCATTTAAAAGAGCTTTCACTGTATTTTTTATTTATGAATTGTTTTTACTATCCTATCTTCTAAGTTGGTTCGAACTGTGGATGCAGAGCTTCTGAATTTAAAGGTATATAATTCGTTACTAGCTGATGATAACAGAAGAGAGGATACAAAGACCTTTTCTGTGTAGAAAATTCCGTGGAAAGAAGGGCTTGGCATCGCAGAAAATTGGCTGAGAATCTTACCAGACGCCATCTGTAGAAGCTGTGTGGAAGAAGTTGAGGTGGAAACAAGTTACTTCCTTCTTGACTGTCCCGCCTTTGGGAGGTTAAGACTTAAGCACTTAGGAGCGCATGCCTTCAGTCATCCCACCGAGTTGGCGGAGTTGCTAATTTAAAGTTCCAACACAGGAGTTCTTCTACTACATTTAGAACACGAGCGATGCTTTCATCAGCCACCTAACCTAGCCTATCCTTCCTTCCTGCCTGTAAAACATCAAATATAAAACCCCCTTCAAAAGTCGATTCTACTCAACTTAAGTGGAAGGTCCAAGCACACAACTACTGGCAAAACGAAAAATACCATTATTTGAAGGAAAATTATTCAGATAGACACTTGTATATATTGTATATGTATATATATGTACATATGAATAATAAACTACAGTAGCGCGAAAAATTCTCAAGACAATTAGCACACTGTTAACAACTTCAAGCATAAAAGCCTTCAAAACTTCAACATAATTGTATAGTGTTATGCAAACTCATACAAGCGCACATGTATGTATGTATACATATTTACATGTGTTACATGAAAATTATTTATTACGAGCATGTTCAGCAATCGTTAACAAGTTGCACGTATCGATAATATGTCAAAATAGTGACAGCTAATTGCCATAGCTGAATAATAATGCCACCAGCAAAGCAAAAACAACAACAAATACAACAATTAGCAACACCAAAAGCAACATAAGTTTACTACGATACATAATAGCAGCAACAGCAACAACAACAACAACAACAACAGCTGTATGCAACCGCTTGGCAACAATCACGCGACGAAAGCGACAAAATCATCACTCACGCAAAATAGCGCGCTTCACACGCACTCACACACACACACATGCAGCACACACCATAGCAACAGAAATAGCCAATAATTACAATAATCTAAGAAATGTAGTAATTTTCGTTAAAACAGAACACGCGTTGTGAACCAAATATTCCAACATACAAGTGTACGCGTAGGCGTGTGTGTGTGTAAAGCTTGCAGCCGCTCTGGCTGGGCTGAAAAATACTTTCGCCAACTTCAGGGTAGGGACACGATGTGCTTTGCATTTTCGATAGTTTGTGTTGGCCTGAGACGCATTTTAATGTGCTTAATTGGCAGCCATTCGAATGGTTATTTTAGCGAGCGCCAACAATTACAAATATAATAGCAACAACATGTGTAGATAAACACCTTTACAAGGTGACATACAAATGTGTGCGAATACTGAGTGATTACTGTAGCTTATGGAAATATTTAATAAATGTGCAAAGCTTTCAAGGTTTGTTAATAAATAAAGCGTGTGGTTTAAGTGAAGTGATGGTGATGGTGGGCTGCATCGGCTGACAAGAAAATATAACACTCTTGGTGGATTAATGGTAGATACTGATAATGTCTAACATAATAATGTCTAACATATATGTATTTAAGGGGAGATCCACTGCAATAAGCATCTCCCTTACATTACTACTTTTCTTTTAACCCCGAAATCCTGATAAAATCTCACCTTGAATACGAGTTCCCAAGTCTTAACATTGGTAGTCTCATAGATAGCTATGGATCGAGTTATACTTAGTATTATATACATAAACTTGCCTCATACGACTCGGCCATCCACCTCTGTTATTGCAGATAACATCGAAAAGGGTAAAGAAATAGTGTTTGAAACTAATCATTTTGGGATAAGAGAGACACCAGAAGAACTCAACATCTTTTATGGAGCGACTCATTTTAATTAATGTTTTGGGTATTAAACGTGTCCAATGCTAAATTGTAACAAAAGTCCTGCATTGTTTGCAAAACGTGGATTAGAGGTCGCAAAAGAGACGCTGAGTAGCTGAGCAGCCTACATTCATCAAACCCATCTTCAGTGGTGGCGAAATGTGGATTTATGAATATGATTTCGAATCTGTCCAAAAATTAGTCGAAAACGAAAATGCTACCATTCATTGAGAGCTCTGAAAGACATGCCAGCCCAGACTTATAAGTGTACGGAAGTGTACAGAAAATTTAATTAATCATTGGCATGGTTGTATTGACTCAAGAGCTTATTTTAAGGGCGCTAATAAGGCTTCGTATTAAAATAAGGGAAAAAATTTTTCCAGTCCGGTTCGAATTTGATCAGAGTAAAAAATATTTTTTCAGTCCGAATCAAACCTGATCAGAGAAAAAAAATTTTTCTCAGTCCGGTTCAAATTTGATTAGAGAAAAAAATGATTATCAGTCCGGTTCAAATTTGATCAGATGATCTAAAGCAACAGAGACAAAATATTGCGATCTAGTCGTGATAATACCCAAAATAATATTAGAGGTCACATTATTGTAAGGGTTGACGAAGCGCAATTGACCAAGTACTCACTCAAATGTGTTGGGAACCATAGCATCAGACAATGAGCTTTCGTTGTGGCAATACCTAAAATAGTAATTGGCCCAATTCGGAACTGTTCCCAAGTAGAAGAAGTTTAGGCAGGCTTTGAAGTTTCAAGTTTCGGTTAGTGATTTTAATTTTGATAGTTTAACTAAACTAGGCTTAGCAATAAGTTGAACAACAATAAACTTATTCAAGAAAAATGAATTTTGATACAAAAAAGGAGGTTTTTAGCAATTTGTTCTAAACAGATTTATATTTTTCTATTTTTCACTCTGGGGCCGACAAGATGTTCAATGAAGTAAGACCATAGAAGTCCCTAAAAAGCAAACATAGCCCACTTAATGTGAAGAAACATTAACTATCATTCATTTCCAAATTTCAAAACAAAATTTATCAAAAAAAAAAAAATCATTAAGCTTCCTATATTGACTGAAGCCGCTCCAATTTACATTCCACCGTTTGTGGTAGCTTTGACGAACTTGCCACAAGTATAAGCGCCGAATTATTAATAGTCATAACAAGGTTTACAGGTTAGGAGCGCCCGTACAACCGCCTTGGTGGTCCAATTCATACACAAACAAGGCTACAATTTCTTGCTCTCACACTCTCTGACTGGCAAACCATTGTTTGTGTTGTACTCATTTATGTTGCGCACGATTTGCACATTCGACGGCAATTTGAAGTATTTCAAAATGGAAAAACTCCAACAACAACAACAGCAACAAGATGAACTAAACAAATAGACAATAAAGCAACAATCAACATAATCATCATCGGCAGCAACAGCAACAACTATGAGGAGCAACAAAAGCAAAATCTTACCAACAAAGTGTGGCAACAAAAGCAAATAACACAAATAGCAACAACAAAAATATGCTGAAATGTGATTTAAGTTGCCGCAAGTAGAAAAATACCTTCTGCTATTAAAAGCGTCTGCACCGAAGCTATTATACCCTCCACAAGCGCATTTCTTTCAGCTTAAAGGGTATAAAAAGTTATTTAACTCGTTAAAATAAGCAATGCCGAATTTCATGAGGATATCTTGTCAAATAAAAGAGTTTTGCACACCAGGATGACTGACTTGATCGAGCGGTTTGTACGGTAGCTATATGCTATAGTAGTGCGATCTGAAACATTTTTATGAATATGGTAGCTTTGTCTTGGGTAATAATCTATGCCAAATTTCGTAAAGATATCTTGTCAAATATAAGAATTTTCCTTATAAGGACATTATTTTGATCGATCAGTTTGTATGGCAGTTATATGCTATAGTGGCCCGATCTGAACAATTTCTACAGATATTGTAGGACTACATTAGGTAATAAATTGTGTTAAATTTCATGAAGATATCTGTTTAAATAAAAATGTTTTCCATACGAGAACACGATTTTTATCGATCAGTTTGTATGGCAGCTATATGCTATAGTAGTCCGAAATCAATGGTTCCGACAAATAAGTAGCTTCTTGGCGAGAAAAGGAAGTATGCAAAATTTCAGATCAATATCTCAAAATCTGAGAGACTTCTTCATATGAATTACATGTATGTACGGACTTGGATAAATCGACTGAGCTTCTCACCCTGGTCATTCATAAAGAAAGTATGTGTGTATGTACATATGTATGTGTATTATAAAGGGCCCACAACAATTCATTCTAGTTGAAAATTTATATGTATATGTATATATATGTATATATGTGCGTTTGTTATAAAATCGTGATCTCTGCAACATGTTGCACGCAAATCAGTGTTGTTGCATACTTGCTGTCTGCCAATATCGTGCAATGCTTCGAAAATATATGACACAGCCATACATGACACACATATGTATTTATGTATGTGTATACATACATATATGTCACTACGAGTGCTCACTGTGCCACGAACAAAAAGAAACTACAGTCAGCAACATTGTTGCCAGCACTCACTAACTCAATTTGGTTCAACAGTGCCACACAGCCGCACTCCCCACCGCCTGAATCGCCACCGTTTTGAAATTTATGTATGTATATTATTTTAGCTATCTCTTTTTTTATTAGCCACAAATGATTTTTCATCAATGCTTTCGCTGCGCCAACTTCATACGCACACACTTGTTTATTTATTTATTGCCAACAGTTTTTTCTCAATCGGGATTTGTTTGTTTGTTGTAGCGCTGAATTGTGGGATTGTTAGAAACGTTCGCCATGTGCCAGCAGTAAAAAGCAGCGTTTAAGCGTGTTCGTTCGACTCGACGGCCGTCGCTGCTGCGGCTGCGACATTTGCAAAGTAGCTGCAACTAACTAATACGCTTTTGATTATTTCTGTTGATTTTTTCGTTTATTTGTTGTGCTTAGCGTTTGGCGCGTTTACAACGACGCCACAGAGCCACGCTGTCTCGTAGTTTGCGCTAGCTAAGCTCACGTTTGTTGTCGCTGCTGTCGGCTGGTCTAGCCATAATGGCAGCAATGGGTACAGTGGGACAATACCGTATAATTTCCGAAAAAAGTTTTAATGTAATTCCAGGCAGTCGGAACAATTACATTTCAAAACTTCCTTTATTTATTGCGAATTCTACAAATATTTCTTATATGTTAAGGAGAACTCTATAGATATAAGTAGTGCTAGTTTTTTTTTTCTCTAAAATTTTTACTCTGCTTTGTTTCGAACTGCTGCGTAAAAATAAGGCTATGAGGTGAAAAATACTCAATAATAACAGGTCATTTGAAAAGCAACAAGTATTTTTTTTTTTGCAAATTTTCTTCTTTTTTTTACACAACATAGTTCCCCTCAAGGGTGATACACTGATTATAGCGGCCCTCTTACTTTTCGATACTATTTTTGTAGTACAAATTGTGCCTTGCTTCAAATTAGACCCCAGTTTCGGCGATCACCTCTTCATTTGATGAAAATTTCTTCCCAAAGATAATTTTTTTGAGATCTGAGAACAGAAAATAGTCGATGGGGGTCCAGATCTAGCCAACTTGAACTAAAAGAAGGTTTCATACTCTTGTAGAGTTGTAGAATTGTCAGAGGTGACCCAGAGACTGATACTTAGAGCATATATAGAAGGAATACGAAAACTATGGAGGGAACACTTCTCCAGCCTGCTGAAAGGCATTGAAAGCATAACAGCAGAAGGTGAACCCAAATATCCAATCGATGACAATATAGCAGACGTTCCATCACCCGACTTCGAAGAAGAACAAGAAAGCGGCCTCAATCGCTGTTGGTGATCCTTTTGTTTTCAAGGTAGTCAGACGCAACAACCTTGCCAGATGAGCCAGTTACGCTTTTCCACGCATTGGAGCGGGTTCGCACAGAGCTCTCTCATACTCAAATATTTGTGAATGATACGATGAACATGTTGAGTTGATATCTAAAGTGTCTACAATCTCAAAAAAATTATTATTTTGTGAACTTTCTTGATGTTTTCTTCGGTAACAATCTCTTTTGGACATCCATTGCAATCCCACAGCTCTTAAATTTCTAAATGCGCTTTTTAGAGGTTAGACCTACAAAATATGTGGATTTTCATATTCGAAAAAAAGTGTTAAGGTATTTTTTCAAAACGGATATGCCCGAACAGGGGAAAAAAATAAAATTTCCAGCCCTTCATCAAAATTTATCACCATGGTTCAAGAAATGACCGTCAACACACTAAGAACGAAAAAGGTAACCTTAAATTTAGTACAAAATAATCATAAAGCCTTCAGTGACTTCCAAAATTAGATTAAACATTCATAGCTTCTCTAATTTTGTCAAACAAGTATTTGATATAAACATTGTGGTTACAAGTTATTGGTCCATATATTGGTTCTTCAGAGTTACAGTTACCCTCAAAATTACACAGACGCAGCTGGATGTATACCAAACCAATTACGTGCTCGGCTGGAGTATCAACAACAAATTAATGTGGATCATAGACACATTTTCTGATGATATATCAAAGAAACTTAATTGAAACTTGTGATAATTTTTTTATAGGAATTATAGAAATATCAAAAAAATTAATTTGAACCTTGACGCTGACTTTCTAGGCAACACCTAGACCCCATAGAACTTACTCTACTCACTAATCATCAATACAAAGATCACATGGAAGTTATCTCGTTAGCAATCTAAGAATTGATGCTAAAGCAATGAGATGAAGTCCTTAATGCGCCTAAATGTATGCTACGAAAATGTTATAAAACTGCATAAAAGGCATGACGTAATCATAAAATGTACGAGCTCAGCTGTAGTATCAAGTATAAATTTTATAAAATATCAAAGAAATTTAATTGAACCTTGAAGTCGATTTTATAAGCAACATCCATCGCTTGAACCCCGTAAAACTTACTCCACTTACCAATCATCAACACAAAGATCACAAAAAAGTTATTTCATTAGCAATTTGAGAATTAATGCCAACATCGATGAAATTATAAAGAAATACTTAATGCGCCTAAATGTGTGCTACAAAAATATTATAAAACTGACTAAAAGGTTTGAAGTAATGATCATTTGTGCCATATTCGATCTTTCTAGATTAATCAAGCACAGCTTCTAAGAGACGAACTTACTCTATTAGCCTACAGTTGAAAAGCATAACATTTTACCCTTCACACTACCTTTCAAAAACTAAAAAAAATACTAGATTTTAAGACTTTCTTATTAAGTAATAATAAAATGCACAAACTATTATATTTTCTACACAAATTTTCCATTAGCAAACTTTCATTAAAGTTAAAATTTTACAGCACATTTATTTAAAAGCCCACCACTGTGCCCGCGCGACGCTTAAATGTCTGATGCGGTAACAAAAAATGCATTAGCTTGCATTTAAGTATTATTAATGTTGTTGTTTTGTTGAAGAAAATCCAGCAAAAAAACAAACACAAAAAAAGGCGACCAGCCACGCGCACATCACAATTCCGATACTGCACATAAATATTCTCGTTATGAGTATTTACAATAATCTACGAACTTGTTAAGTGCATATTTTGTTTAGTCAATAATTACTGCGGCATTTTCGCCAATTAATTTGTTTGCTTTTCGCATTTGTTATTTTTATTAGCCTGTTGTGGTGTTAGGCAAATACGCGGCATAAGTGTTCCCCTTGTTATTGTTATTGTCGTAAGCGAGGGTTATTTACCACATTTTTTCGCAAATGCGCACACTTCTCTGCAAGTGTTTTGTGCGCGTGTGTGTATGTGTGCACATTAGCTGCATTCTTCTCTACTGTTGCTCTTCACTTCCCCACGTAATTTTAATATTTTGCATAAACATTTGACTGCGTGTGTGTGTGTGCTTGAACTTAGTTGTAGCTGTTTGCCATTTAGTTGGAGTAAGTTTCTGTGTTGTTTATTTTAATTAAGTTGAATTTATTGCTAGTTCAGGGACATTATTTAATACAAAATTATTTCTTTATGGAATTTCACAATAAATACTCAATGATTGTATTAGAAAAGTGGAAATAAACTTAACACCGACGCTATAAAGCTAACATGGATGCATTTCTTATAAACTAAAAGGGTATAAATCAACCAGATTGGAAGGCAGCTTTATGCTAAAGTGGTCCGATGTCGGCGTTTGCGACAAAAAACAGCTTCTTGAAAGCAAGAACACATTTAAAAAATTTCAGTTCAATATCTCAAACACTGAAGGTATTATTGGTTAATCGAAAAAGTCTTCTCGTATTTTGTCAATAGATATTGGTGCAGTCATACAAGTATAAACGAGTCAACAGGGTGCGCCCAGGCATCGCTCGTAACTGGATCCTTCATCACGGCAACGCGCTG
This sequence comes from Bactrocera zonata, assembly GCA_037783105.1. Taxonomy (NCBI): domain Eukaryota; kingdom Metazoa; phylum Arthropoda; class Insecta; order Diptera; family Tephritidae; genus Bactrocera; species Bactrocera zonata. The sequence continues at coordinate 210,720 of JBAWJQ010001998.1, read as the reverse complement.
TACCACACCGCCCTCAGCGTGTCCCAGTATTTGGCCTCTAAAGGGATCGCCGTGTTGCAACAGCCGCCTTATTCGCCCGACATGTCACCCTGTGACTTTTTTTTGTTTCCTAAAACAAAATCGGTGGTCAAAGGAACCCATTTTGAGTTGATTACGGACATCCAGGCGGCCGTAACGAGGGTACTCACGGACATCCCAGTCGAAGCGTTCCAGAAATGTTACGAAGCATAGGAAACGCGCTGGAATCGCTGTGTAGCTGCCCAAGGGGACTACTTTGAAGGGAATGGCAGAGTTGTAGAACAATTTTCAAATATACGGTTTTTATGGAATCAGTCTCATTACTTAATTGTCATACCTCGTATAGTGTCGAAAAGGTAAGAATTTAAGCTTCATTTAGTCAAAAAAAAATTAAAATCGGGAAGTTGAAAAAAAATTACAGCTGATCAAAAATGGGTGAAAATAATGAAGAAATTCGCTACTTTTTTAATTTTTGTATAAAAAAGGGAAGAATGTCACGCAAGCCACCAATGAAATTTGTGAAGTTTACAGAGACGACGCTGTATCAGTTCGTCTAGCACAACAATGATTCGCTCGCTTCCGTTCTGGAAATTTCCATATGAAAGATGCACATCGCTCTTGTCAGCCTATCGTTGAAAAAGTCGATGAAATTATAGAAAAAATTGACCAGGACCGTCACATAAGAAGCCGCGACATCACTAAGGAACTTAACATTCAGCATCAAATGGTTTTGAATCATTTTAAAAAGACTGGCTACAAAAAGAAGCTCGATGAATTGCCTGTGAAATTTTTAATGCACCGAATTAACATCTGCGATTCTTTGCTGAAATGAAATCGAACCATTTCTGAAGCAAATGGTAACAGGAGACGAAAAGTGAATCAAATACGACAATAATGTGCGAAAAAGAACACTATCCAAGCGTGGTGAAGCTCAACAAATGGTCGCCAGGATTGACACCTCTAAAGGCATTACCAAACACTCAGGTGGGATTGGAAAGCAATCATCCATTATGAGCCACTCTAGCCTGGTCAAACGATTGATTCTACATTTTGCTGTCAACAACTGATGAGATTGAAGCAAGCAATCGCAAAAAACGACCAGAACTGATCAACAGAAAGGGCTTCGTCTTCCATCAGGACAAGGTTTGACCACACACATTTTCGATGACTCGGTAAAAACTGGGAGAGCGTGGCTGGAAAGTTTTGATGCATCCACCACATAGCCTTGTACCATCGGACTACCATTTGTTTTGGTTAATGCAGAACTCTCTTTATAGAATAAAGTTGGCTTCAAGAGCAGTTTGTGAAAATTATTTGTCGTAGTTTTTCGCCGAGAAACCAGAAAAGTTTTACACTGATTGATAATGTCTTTAGCGGCAAAATACGGTCGACCAAAATAGTACATATTTGGTTCATTAGAGTTCATTATAAATAAAAAAAAATAAGTTGAAGTTTGATTAGAAATGCGAAAAGACTTTTGGAATACCCAATATTATAGTCGGCTCAGTTTAATTTTTTCCGATCCATTTATTAATCTGTTAAAAGCTATTGCGAGCTACACGTATTTGCTTCGACGAACTCAGATTTTTCACGGAAGCGTTTTAGTCCTTGTTTTGGATAGCAAAATCCACAGAGGCTTATAATACTAATCCAAATACAGTACCCAACAAAGCATGACAGTCGTCAAATACAAACCGTATAATTTGTCATGTGTAGTTTTCGAGCCCACTAGCAGATGTAGACCATAAAATTATTTTAATTCACTTAACAGGGAGGGCTTCGAATTTTTTGGAGAATTATGGAAGCCTAATTATATCAGTGTTCTGGATTTCAACAGTTATTCTTCTTCTTCCAAAGAAATGTGAGTCCCAAGAAGAATATGACAAAATACCGACCACCAACGACCATAGAATGAATACTAATGTTAGGTTTCACTGGCTACTCTCCTTCTTAGAGCACACTGCAGTGATAAACTACAAACTTCAGAGAAAAAATCACAAGAAACTAGACACTGATTGCCGAAAATAATTTAATACTTGAAACTTACCCATACTTGGCGAGATTTTTCTAGATATAAAAACCAATTTTTCAAACAAAGAAAATAATCGTTTTTCTCCCACCCTAATATACTATACAATTACTTACGTTATAAATGCCAAAGGAACATCACAACAACATAATTGGAACATACCTGAAAGAAAGAAAAGAAAACAAAGTTATTTTCGATTTTTGATTAAATAAAATTATATAAAAATAAAAAAGTTACACACATTATAAATAAATATTATAAATATAAACACTGACATCAAACACATGTAACACATGTAATTATGAGCACACATACATAAATATATACATACTACATCTATATAGGGAATAAATATCATTTGAGCCATTAAGCAACTGTGAGGCATTTAACTATTTGTTCACTTGTCACTTGACGCAGTTACCCCCCAGTGTGTTTCTTGGGAACAATGCTCGTAACTCAAATCGTCCATAACTTCCTTGTAATCAAACACATGCACGCACTAACACCCACAAACACCAATGCACGCATTTGCTAAAGCTCAGCTAGGCGCGCCTATTTTGAGGTTAGCTACAAGTATATTTATAGCGCAAATGCCTCATTTTTTGCAAGACGCATAAGTGTATATGTATGTATGTATTTATATATAAGTGTTGTTGTTCGTGAAGTATGAATTAGCTGTCAGTTGAACGCAACCGCTTTTCAAATGATTTCTCGGAATCATTCAATAATTTGTAATGGTTTTCAATTTTGATTTGTAAACAAGTTCATTTAGCTTGCCATAAGAGTCATTGTGCCGCATTTTATTGCCACTTGCATTGCGATGGAAAAATCTACTGAAAGGTATTTCAAAAAAACTTATATTATATAATGATGTTTTTGCTTTATTGTTAGTGAAAAGATTTATTATTTGTTGTGGCAGCGCATATATTTAATCGCGGATATTTAATGAGCAATTCAAATATGTACATGTGAATGTACGTATCAGTACAATAATATTTATCAATTATATTGAAATCCATTGTTTACATAGTTTGAGATATTTGGAGGATGGAGTCATGTGTAGAAGTTCACGCAAGCGAGGAAAGTTCTCTGATTGCCATTCGCTTGGGAGTGGCTAGAATGATTATTTTAGATATGGCTCAAGCAGCTCACGACTTCCGGTGTTTGACCAAGTATCCTCTGGATAGCCAGAAAACATCCATTTGAAGGCAAGCTAATTTGAGAAGGCGAAACATCTACTCCACAAGATTGTGCGCTGTGTTTGAGACCCGCCACGTAATAAACACTACCAAAGAAAAAGCGTAAACAGACTCGGATGAGAGATCCCTCTCTTGATGACGGCCATGGCAAACGCACTAAGGATAACGATTTAAGGGCATGATGTTGATGTCCTCGTTAGAGTGAAGGCTGACATCACCGCCGTTCAAGAATTGCGATGGATGGGACAAGGGCTGAGGTGAGTAGGTACTTGTGGCATTTACTAAAGTGGTCATATAAAAGAGCGAAGTTCTTCAACATTTCGCTGATTTGCGCCCCGACGGAAGAGAAGGAGGATGTGACCAAGGATGCCTTCTATGAGCGCTTGAAGCGCACCTTTGAAAGCTGTCCCGCCACTATATCAAAATCGTGGTAGGCGACTTTAACGCCAGGGTGGGCAAGGAAGGTACCTTTAACACAACGGTCGGTAAACTCAACCTCCATGAAAAAACATCCCCAAATGGTTTGAGGCTGATTGACTTCGCCGGAGCCCGAAATATGGTTATCTTTAGTACAAGATTCCAGCACAGGTAAATTCATCAAGCTACCTAGCTGACTCCGAATCGAGAAACCACTAACCAAATCGATGATATTGTGACAGACGGAAGACACGTCTCCAGTGTTTTAGACGTGCGTAGGCTCCGAGGTACAAACATTGTCTGGAACCACAACAGACGTCCAATCGATTTTCTACTCGACATGCACTTCTGATCTCTCAGAGCACTCGTCAGCAAATCGGCATAAGGGAACTATGGGACGGCATTTCAAGCTCCTTATGCAAATGAAACCATTGGTTTTCGGAAAGTGCAAAAGAACCGTTGGTACGATGAGGAGTGCCCGGTCAGAGTCGGGAAAAAACAGACTCCCTACCTCGCAACGTTACGATCGACCACAACATGAGAGGTATGGGATAAAAACCGAGATTTGAAGAGAGAGAGAAGCAAAACGCATTTGCAGACAAATAAGAAAGAGGCCGAAAGGCGTGAGTACGAAGAACTTGACAAACTGTCCGACAGGGGTAATGCTCGAAAATTCCACGAAAAAATGCGGCAGCCAACAAAAGATTTCAATACCGGAGCATACTCTTGTAGAACCCCCAAAGATGATCTAGTGACCGATGCCCAGAGCATACTAAAACCAGCTGAATGGCAGTGAAAGCATAACCCCAAGAGATGGTGAACCAGATTCTCCATTCGATAACGATGAATCGGACCTTTCAGACCTTGAAGAAGTTTGAATAGCAATTATACGTCCGAAAAACAACAAAGCGGCATGGCCGTTGGATTGCAGACCGAGCTATTCAAACATGGCGGCGAAGAGCTGATAAGGTGCATGCATCAGCTTCTTTGTAAAATATGGTCGGACAAAATGCCCGACGATTGGAATTTAAGTGTGCTCTGCCCAATCCACAAAAAGGGATCCTCCACAATCTGCGCCAACTACCGTGGAATAAGTCTCCTAAACATCGCATATAAGGTGCTATTGAGCGTATTGTGTGAGAGCCCACCGTCGACAAACTGATTGGGACTTATCAGTGTGGCTTTAGATCTGGAAAATCAACAACTAACCAGATATTCACCATTCACCAAATCTTGGAAAAGACCGCCGAAAAGAGGATCAACAAAACTCACCTCTTCGTCGATTTTAAAGCTGCTTTTGACAGCACGAAAGAAGCTGCCTTTATGCGGCGATGTCTGAATTTGACGCAGGAAAACTCTTGCCAACAGGTGCTAGCTCGGACTGAGTAGACAATTGAGAAATAAAGTCCACTCTCGATGAACAAAAACCAAACTCTACAAGTCCTTCATTTTTTTCGTCCTCCACTCCAGCTCTGAAAGTATTCGACGCAATACCCGCCAGTGAAAGGAGGAGAGGAAGACCTTCCCTCCGATCAAGTAGCGAAGTACCTGGCTAAACTAGGTATCTCGAATTGAAGAAGAATCACGAAATATAAAAGTCAACCCCCGTACATACATTTTCATATAAATTTTCCATTGGTATCAGCTTAGCCACTTCTAGCGCCGTCGAATATTGTCACGTTAAATCCATGTTATTTAATTAATTTTAATGAAATCTTAAAGTTGTTGCTGTCTGTATGACAATTTTTAAATTCGTTTACTCATTCCCATTGACGTGGTTGTTTGCGTATTTTTTGCTTCACGAAGCAGCGCGGCAATATGTCAGAAAAATTGATCGCTAACACGAAAAGCATGTAACATAAACATAAGTGCATTAAAGCCGCCGAATTGCCAAATGTCGAATGCAAAAACAAAAAAAAAAGCAAAAAATACACAAATACAAAGAACGCGCAATCAGCCGTTGTATGCATGTATGTGCCTGTATGTGTGTGCCTATAAACATTTGACGGTAATTCACCGCAATTGCTTTTCAAGCAAAAATCGCACGCAAAATCCAAAAGCAATAACAAGAACAAAAACAATGGCAAAAGACGCTCAGTTAAAGTGCGGATTTTTAAGAAGTCTTTTTGGCGCATTTGCATACATACAAGTACATATGTACATACATACATGTATGCGTGAGTGTGTGTGTTCGCTTATAAATTTACAACTGCATTTTCATCGCTGCCGCTTAATTTGTTGGTGCGATATGCAAATTTGCCAATCATATGCCATACACATATAGATACATAGATACATCTATGTACAAGTATTTGTATGCACTTGTGTGTGTGTGCATCTTTATATCTCGCGTTAAGCCGGCTAAGTAAATTATGCAATTTTATAGCGAATTTCAATTTGGCATTGCAATCAATTTTGCCTCAATCATATTTTACACCGACGACAACGCTCAACACTTTTATGCAAATGGCAATTCGTGTGCGATTATGTGCGATGATCTATTAAAAATCGGTTATAAAAGTCACACTTCACAGTTTTGCGTTTAAGTCGAGAAAAAACGTTCACTCCGCTTGCACCGAAGCTATAATACCCTTCACAAATATGTACAAAAGAACTTCGATCGGTAAGTTTATATGGCAGCTATATGCTATAGTGACTCGATCTGAACAGTTTCTTCGGAGGTTGCGTAATTATCTTAGAAAATTGGTCATGCAAAATTTCGGGAAAATATCTCCTCGCATGAAAAAGTTTTCATACAAACACTTTATTCCGATCGTTCAGTTTGTATGACAGCTATAGGCTATAGTCAAATATGGGCCGCTCCGACAATTGAGCAGCTTCTTGCTGAGAAAAGAACAAGTGCAAAATTTCAGATCGATATCTCCAAAATTGTGGGACAACTTCGCTTATATACAGACGGACAGAAATGGTCAAATCGGCTCAGCTCGCCACGCCAATCATATATATATACACTTTATAGGATCTCGTTCTGATCCTTGAAACCTTATGTAGCGGACTTTACCAGTGAAAGCTACGTAGAACCCAGAAGAGAGAGGGGAGCTCGGACAGAGCTGGGTAGGGCTAAAGCAGTCCGGGGGAGATAAAGAAAATTTTGATGAGCTCAGCAGAGCTAGAAAAAGCCAGAGAGAGTATATGAATGAGCACTACATAGAGCTGGAAGATCGACAGATTGCCAGGATGGGCTAGTAGTGTCAAGGACTTTCTAAAAGATGAAACTTAGGGCGATAGAGATATGATGATTATGGATCTTAAGAATCTTAGCATCTGAGATCTTTGAAGCTTTAGGTAAACTCCGCTGAGAACCAGTGAGCGCTACGTGGAACCCAGAAGAGAGGGGAGAGCTCGGGAAGAATTAGATAGGGCAATAGAAGTCCGAGGAGAGCCAAAGTAAATCTTGATGAGCTAAGCAGAGCCGGAAAAAGATAAAGATAGAACAAGACTGAACACCACATACAGCTGGAAAAAAGCGAGCCCGGTAGGGTCAGTGGGAGTATTTCTAAAAGATGGAAGCTATGGCGATGGAGATGTGGTGATAATGGATCATAAGAATCCTAAGATATTGGATACTTGAAGTTTTAGGTAAAGTCCGGTGAGAACCAGTGAGAGCAAAACTACGTAGGACTAAAGAAGGCCATGGAAGGCCATGGAGAGCCAAAGAATATCGTGGTGAGCTGAGCAAAGCCAGAAAAAGCCAAAGAGAGTAAAGGAATGCCACATAGAGATGGGAGGTAGAAAGAGAGTCGGGATGGGCAAATGGGGTCAAAAAGAGTTAAATAAAATTTGCTGTGAGCCAGAAAGAACCAAACATAATCGAGAATAGCCAAGGAGTGTTGAAAAGGATCACAAATAGTAGGGAAACGCTCAGGAGAGCCAAAGAAATATGGGAAGAGACCAAGAATTCCAGATAGAGTTCAGCCACAGTGAACGAGGCCGAAGTAATGGGCCTTTCATGGCATAATAAATATAAATGGTTCGAAGCTAATTAAAGTACGCAAGATTGAGCGTCGCGACATAAATTTGGAACTCGATAACTGGGGTGGGAACCATTTTTAATTAAGTAACTGACATATTTTTAAAAATTATTTAAAAAAAAGCTCTGGACGACTGCTGCAAGCTAACGGGGTCAGCGAAAATTCTTATCTGCTTTGGAAAACCTAAGAACTCGATCACAAATTCGGATATTTTTGGTAAGACAAAGATCGGGAACTTTTGTAACACAATCAACTCAGTTTTGTAACGCCTGAAACTTGAACAAATTTATCTCCACAGCATATACAAGAAGAGCCGCGTAAAGGTGGGGATAGCCGAGGAAGTATGGAAAAAGACCAAGACTTCCAGAGGAAGTTCGATTAATGGTTCAACGTTATTTCAAACAAGCGAGACTGAAACAAAGCAAAAATTTGGATCTCTAGCACTTTTTTAACAACAACAACGTCAACGTACCAATGAACCCCTGGACGCCTGTTTCAAACAGCTCTGGAAAACTAAAGAACTTAACCTGATCTTACTGGGTTTCTTCACTAGATGCTCGACATAAAAAGTTAGTTCAAAGCATAAACATAAAACAATAATTTTCATTGGTTTGTCTTCAAGAGAAATGAGAGGGTTTTTGGTAAAACAAAATTCGGACACTTAAATAGCAGTGTGAACTCAGTTTTTAAACTTCTAGAACGCAGACATTTTTGTCTCGACATGAGAAAAAACCACTTATTTGAAATGTTGGATTTGCATAATTTTCTAAATTTAAAATACAACATCACATTTATGCTGTTTCAAAGCAGCTATGCTTATCGGTTCGAAATTAAGCTCAATCAATGTCTGATGTCTGCCTGTTAAGCTCTTCTATTGAATTTTGCTACTCGGCCACTCACAGCTCGATTTTGCTTGAGAACCCTTCTCCACACCGCCCACCCAACTGCTTTCGCTTACAAACGAGATTTCATGATCGCAATCACCTATAAATAAACAGCAACGCTAATGAACATTTACAACAAGCGAACAACAACCAACGACAGCACCAACAACAAAAAACAATCAAGCAAAGCTGTGACAACAGCCAACTTGTCGCCAGCCATGTTTTGCCCGTTGTGCGCGTACAATTGTTGCTAAATTCTCACATAATGCCACAACAACATAACAACAAAGCGCCTGCGGCGTTGGCTTGTACGAGTATACAATTATACTTGTTTTTGTAATTATGATTGGTGTTGATTGTGTTATTTATTCAAAGATTTTTTCCTCGATTTACTTCATTTAATTGTAAGTACGTGTACTTGTCATTCGTTTTCAGTTCGCGCGTTGGTAAAAAAAAGTCGTTTAGTAATATTTCTCGAAATTTATTATTGACATTATTATTTTTTATGATTATCTTTCTCTTTGTTGTAAATGAATTGCAATCACAAATCACTCAATTAATGAATTAATGAAAATCAATTTATTTTGCTAGGTGACAATGAAGTCAATACTTACCCGTCAAGTAGGGCGTGGCGCAAATGGCAGGCGATTAATTAATGACTGGTGAGTTGAAACGCTTTGGAATAATATTACTAGAGATATATATTTACGTTTGTAATACATATGTATATATATGTAAATTTCGTAATCGTTCACAGATGGTTTGAATAAGTCACAATTTTCATTTACTAAGCTGTGTGTTTAGTTGTATTGAATATCCTAGAGGGATAGCTGTCAAATGAGCTGTCAAAGTCAGCAAATGTTTGTGACTTTTTGTTTATTATCTTTCGATAAAATAATGGATATTTTGAACTATTTTAGGGATATTTTAAACAAGTCACATTATCTATGATACTACAGATTATTTTGAATATCCTAAAGGGATAGCAGCCAAATAAGCTGTCAAAGAAAGCAACCTATTCCGACCTATTCTGTAGTAACGCTTAAAACCTACGAATTTGTTTTCCAAGACCCTGTTCTATTCGAAAAACTTTCAATTATACTCTTAGCGTCCACTTATGTTCAATGAGGAGAAGCATTTCTGGTTCATGGCATATAAAAGTGAGGAAATATGCCAGAATTGAAGTACTAACAATCTGGAAGACTCCCTTGATACCAACACAGGGTACACCTGGCTTCTTTCGCTCTTCCCAAACTGAAGATAGAGCTAATTTAACGTTACTTTAACGTTAAACCCTTAAATGAAATCTTTTTCGACTTCCTGCTTCTTAAACTATTTTGGTCACATGATTTGACTCCGTGACACAAGTCATTGTGAGAGTACATCAAATTAGAGGAGTGTTGATTAACGAGTATGATCGGCTATGCAGAAAAAGGTAGTGAACAATTGGTCGATAGGATAGCCTTCATGAAACGTAATCCCGGTGGCAATTTGCCGGTTAGGCGGAGTAATCACTAAAGACCATCAAATTTCGAATAAATAAAGAATATGGTCGATCCTAAAAGGATCTCATTTGGACAGCTCAGACGCCGGGCCAATTGTGGTTTCTGGAACTCTATAAATCGATAATACCATCATAATTCCACAAAGCGTTTTGAGCCGATCACAAATTTGTTATGGCGGTTTTAGTTTGCCAAAAGTATGACTGCCAAGATGTTTCAGCCTCAGTCTTGCAAAGACTGGACAATGGAGGATAAAGTACCTGAATTTTTCACCTAACATTCTTCTAAACAACCTTTAAAAACAAGAGTCCGACAAGATTTTTAGCCTCACCGTGAAAACTCATACGATTGCCACAAGAATAACTTTGCCAAGGACAAGCGGTTCAGTAGATCTCCTACGTTCTACTCTAGGCCAGAAGGACCTCACAGTCGCGTAGGATCCGGTCGTTGACCAACATCTGTTAGGCGCACGTGAGATCCATAGATCTAGTGCTAGAGCGCGAGATGATAACGGAGATCCGACTCATTTCCACTCCCATGTGGGCAAGGTACGGATGCCCCAGTTTGAGAGCTTATGGGCTTTATAGTTTCCAATAGTTTTTCCGTTATGACTAGACTCCCAAAGACGTCTGTTGATGAAATAGCTTGATGTTATTTTTAATAAGGGACAGACACCTTGAATAACTTTGAGCGCAAAGCTTAAGAGCTGAAGACTTATATCGCCGCTCTGCTATCGAAGTGAAAGAAGCTGCTATCCGTAGCAGTGCGTTTACTTCTACCGTAATAACAGTCACTTCTGCCCGAAAGACCCTACAGTAGTCCGGTAGTCTGAAGCTAAGGGTTAAGGGAGAGCTCCATACAGAAGACTCCCTCTCCAAGCTTCTCTCCTATCTTCGAAGCATTCCTGAAAAGCTCACGGCGTCTTTTCTCCAGCGAGTTTTTCCAGTTCACATATCCGTCGTGGGTATTTGAGCATAGAAACAGCCGCCAGGAATAGCCTCTGTAACGCACTGGTCCAAGTTTTCATGGATCCAACTGAAGGAGAAGAGAATTCCAGCGGGACCGTGTTTGGACTCGCTTATATATTCAGCTTCCCTGAGCCTTGGAGTTATGAGTATTAGTTTCCTTCCTATTCCAAAGGGTTAAGGTAGTCTGAATATTGACTCAGCGGTACCAAAGGTTGTATAATCAAAATTTTCGGAATGTACATACTACTGTGCCCAAAAAATAAGGTGACATTTGAATTTAAACTGCGCGCGTCGAAGGATTTGGAGAATTCTTTTTTTTTAGGTTGGTAGTACTGTCAGTCACATTTGTGTCAAAATATTCATTAGTGTTTGACATACGTATCGTTTTGTGAGCTGCTAAAAGTGAGTTTTTCGTTTTTTGCAATGTCGAATTTGTTGAGCAAAGAATTTGCATTAAATTTTGTTTACGGAATCAATTTTCTGCTGCAGATACGTTGAGGATGGTGCAGAAAGCCTTTGGTGATGAGGCTATGTCTAAAAAAAATGTTTACAAGTGGTATAGTGAGTTCCAAGCCGGCCGTGAACGTGGCAAAGACGAAGAGCGTCCAGGGCGACCATCAACCTCAACCGACTAAGCTCACGATCAACAAATCAAAGATTTGGTGTTGAAAAACCGTCGATTAACAATTGAAGACCTTGCTGATAAAGTTGGCATATCGAAAGGCTCAGCCAATACCATTTTGAAGGTCGGAATTGTGGAAAGACAATTCTTGGTTTTTACACCACGATAATGCACCATCCCATACTGCACTCGTAATTCATGATCAGTTCGCCAAAAACACAACCCATATCGTTCCGTAACCACCTGATCTGGCGCCATGCGACTTCTGGCTGTTCACCAAACTCAAAAGACCGCTCCGGGGACACTGTTTTTATACGATAGAGGAGATTCAAGCCGCAGCGAAGACGGAACTGAAGGCCATCCCGGAAAGTGACTACAACCAATGTTTCGAAGATTGGAAAATCCGTTGGCATAAGTGCATTGCTTTGGGAGGGGATTACTTTGAAGGGGATGTAATTGATTTGGAAGAATAAATAAAGAATTTTCAAAATAAATACAATGTCACCTTATTTTTTGGGCACAGTAGTACATATAATGAAGCAGGAAAATTCTCACATGACTGCGCTGCAAAAGACAATTTTAGACAGTGCGTCTGATATGACAGCGTTCCCATGAAACGCGTCGGCTTTGCGCTCACTTATTGTCCTAAAATACGCTTCAAACCTGTGATGTCTGTCAAACAAATGTCGCTTTATTCGTATTACCAAACTAATTTTTAATTTCTTTTAATTCTTGATTGCTTTTATTATTTTTGCAGCGCTGCGGCATCTTTGGTACTCATTGTGTCCATACATTAACGCAATTACTCCAAAAAAAACTATATTTAATTTTAAGATAAAAGGCTAAGTGTGTGTGATTATTGCGGCATGAAAAGCGAAACTATGCAAAATTACAAAAATAAAACAATAAAGCCACTCAAAAGTGGAAGTGATATTGAAAACTTTCAAAAGTTGCGCCAACAAAGCGTTGCCGCCTGTCCACTTCATTGATCAAATCTCCAGCTCGTTTTGTACAAAGTGAATTTCGAGTGCAGCTTAGAGTCGCGTAGACTTGCTGTCGCTCATCAAAGACTCGTACATCAAGACGCGTCCCATTTATCAGTCAATGTGCACAGATACACAGCGAGATCTTCATATCTTACGCTGATGAGTTCGCATATGACGAGCTTAAATGTCGTCAGTCTGTGCTACATACAAACTGGCTCTATCGTCCGATCCGTCAAGATCAATGGTACGCTGTGCGCAGCATGCCAAGCAGACATGCAGATCCGCTTAGCATTTTGTGCTTGCCGTCCGTCTGTCGGTTACTGTGTGATCCTTTTGTTTTAAGCAATCCACTGCTGACTGATCCGACTGTCTAACATCCGTGCGGCCAGCTTTTCGTTTTGCATAAATCGTAAATCCTTTTATTTCACGGCTCGTTTGATTTTTGAGTTGTGTGAATTACAATCGCGGCCGGTTTTTGATGTGACCAAAAATTCGGGGGAATGCAGCGCGATAAGATGAGAAGTGTTTTTCGGGATCTTTTTGTAAATATTTGTTTTCTTTTTCTAAAATTTTTTTCATTTGTTAAGCAGCCAAGCATTACCTGCTATTGGTTTCAAATTAGTAGCACTCAATTAGACACGAATATTCAGAGTGATTTTTCGAAGAAGGTTCTGAAGAGATTTTTCTGGAATATTTAGGTGATAAGCATGGACAGAACTTGAAGAAAATATATAAATATATGTATGTACATAAGTTCCAAAAATGGTGTATGTGATCTTGTAATAGTATGAAGGAACATTATTCGATTGATTATAATGGTCTTGCTTCGAAAAAATTACATGAAAAGTTCTAACCTTCTACTTTTGCAGCCAAAAATACCTAAATTCCTACAAACCCCCATAACTTATATATAAAAGTAAGACTCCGAAATCGCTTCATCGAAAAAGTCAGGGAATATGGACTGAAATTCGCAAGAAGCAGAAGTTGCGACGGACCATCGGATGGACGACCGACGAGATCTAGTTAGAAGAAAGAAGTTTAGACTCCGAGCTCGATCGATTATCAAGGAGAGTATTCCTATAAAGTTACGGCATTTCTGAAAGAGTTTTACAATAGAAAAGGAGCTATGATCTTCAAGAACGACGGATATCCGTTGTGTTACTTCATACAAGTAAGTGAACCGATCGGCTTCTAAGGACTGAACTGAGGCAACAAACATATTTGTCGCGTAACTTCACACAAGTAAGTGAACCGAACAGCTTCTGAGGACAAGACTGCTGAGAAGATCTATTTTCGAATACATACTGAAAATCGTGACACCCTACGCAGTTATCCTCTAGTTTCCATGAAGTTTCCCCAGAGATAGAAGAGCAAAGCCTATAATACTAGATAGAAGAAAGATTCAGTGAAGAATTATGTAAACAAAGATCCCATAGAGAGAAATAAGCTAATGAGAGTGACTTCAGAATAAATTTTCAAGGTTTCTGCTATGTAAACAAAGCTAAATCGTCACCATTGCTCAAGCAAAGCAACAGAATCAGACCAAAAAGTGAAACAATTTGACTTCGATACTCAGTAACAGAAAAAAAGAGAGAGCAACGATGATTAAGCTGCGGTCTGACAGAAACCTCGTTAGCCTACAGGACACCGGATGTGTGCCAAACCGACCAGCACGCTATGCGCATGCGTAAACCCATAAATACGCAAAATAAACCGAAAACAAATATTAAATGCAATTTAAGAAAAAAATATGGACAAAATGCCGAAACCGCGAAATGTTAAACGGATATAAAATGTCTACCGCACAGATGATGCGCATGAGTTAATTAAAGCTGTCAATACCTACACTGAACCAACTAATACATACAAACGCATTAGCTGGCATTTAGGCTTTGTGTAGCTGCCAACAGCGCTATAAAATGACAGCACTGCCACCAAAAACAACAACAAGAACAACAAGAGTAATAATTGCAACTAAAAACCACGGCCACAACTATAAAGTCATTTCCAAGTCAAGTTCCCCAGCTCTGGAGTGTGTGTGTGTGGAATGAGGAGCCAGCAAGCAGGCGACCACCACAATTGACTTCTTCAGTGATGCCCACCACTTTGGTGCGTCGCTTGGTTGAACTGTCGATCAGGTAAATTGTATGTAACCTGATTCCTATTAACTCATCAACTCGACCGACCGACGGACCGAACTCAAAGGCAACCGAAGGGCAGCAGCCCAAATGTTGTGGCTAAAGGCGCTGATTGAGCCGAAATCGATGTGCTTTCAACATTTGCTGCCGCACTGCAGCAGTTTTTGTTGACTTTTTTTTTTATTGCTAAACTTGAGCGACTTTGAAATTTCGGACGTTTGCGATGGAGTTTTGGGTGTTCGCGCGCGCACACTCCCGGTCCCAAAGCGGCAAATTAATGGTCGTGTTGCTGTGGTGTGGTCCTTTGGCGTGCGGGCAACCAAGCTGCCTCGCGCGCCTGTGTTTGTGTGTGTGTGTGCGTTCAGTTGTAGACTCGCACACCTTACTAATAGGCCATAAATAATAACCAAAGAGGTCACTTTATCATAATATCGGCTGTTTGGCTGTTGAGGGAACACACACAAGTGCTGCGTTAAATGGCAAGGAGCCTCATGTGTCTGTTTGTTTGAGTGTGTTTGTGGAATCGCCGCATGTGTCCCAGCAATGCAATGTAACAAAAAGTTATAAAACGAAATATGCGAAAAATTAAGCAAACATTAAAATGGATCGATCGAAACAGAGCAGCAAAGAAAATAAGGAACGGCTGAGATGGGCAAGCCTATGATGCACTGAGAGAAACATTTGGACATCACTCAAAGATGAACTGTTCAACGCGCGGAATAGGCCGTAGCGGACGTCAATCTCATGAAGCTGGGGTTGGAAGTGCTCTATTGAGATTTCCATATCTTAGGAGGTTCGGAAGATCAAACATCGAAACCTCTTAAGAATAACTGGATGGATAAGCAAATAACTTAGACTGTGTTAATGATTATTACAACTTCGGAAGTAAGTGAGAAAACGTCGTTCATTGTGATATTCGGGCATCAGATGATTTCTATTTTCGTTGCTTAGAAGTTAGAGTGATTTTGGATCACAGGAAGTCTTACCACAGTGCTCTCACTATTTCTCTAAGTTGATAATGGTGTTTAAAAGATAACGAACCTAACCGAAACTGAAAGTTTCTTGCGCTTTATTAGATTACCAGTATGCCTTGGCGAGCTTGTAAGCTTACCACGCTTTATTGGTACCAAAATTTTTACAGTGTAAGTCTTGTGTGGACAACAAATTGGCGCAAAACCATAGGGACAACAGCTAAATTACGTTTAATGGAGCGTTGTGGCATAAAAACCACAACACAACTTAATCACATTGTGGACCGCAAAAAAAAGCGAAAATTAAAAAATGTCGGTATCTCATGCAGCAACACAGGCTGACTTTACAGGCATTCGCCGCAATACATTTGTACATTCAGATGTACACATGTATGTACATACACACACATTTTCCAATTGACTTTGGCCACCTAATGAGCCTGATTAACCACACACATACCAAGACAATGTTGCAATTTTGCAAAATCTTGCAGCGCTGAAGAAGCTATGCGGCAATAATACATATACAGTGGAGTCTGGATATAGTGAACTAATTTCTGCAAGGCCTGTTCGCAGTATCGAGGTTGTTCACTATATTAAGGTTAACATTTTTTTTTTAACTTGGTTTATTAGCTTTAAATTCATGTTTGTTTATGTAAACAAAACAGGTTATATGTATAAAGTAATTTTTTGAAAAATACATACATATTATTGAAAGAATTTACGAATAGATGTTTGCTTTTTGATTTCGGAAATTGACTTTTGGACCGCTTTTTCGCGTAGACTTTTCAGTACTAGTATGCCAGCATAGTCAGTGGTGTTAGCTTCAGCCCATGCGATAGCTATATCGAAGCTTTTAATGGCTTCAGTAGCTTTTTTTGAATTTCCGATCTGTCCTTCGCCTTGGCTGTCATCACCAGATTCTTCAGTATCCATGGCATAATTATCTAAATCAATTTCTTCGTCAACTTGGATTGAATTCCACTTCTCAATATCTTGTTCAGTGTAGATTTCCTAAAACAAGTAATGTTCACATAAAAACTTAATTAACAGGTGTTTGTCAAGAGGGTGAATAAAATTACCTCCGGTAATACAACTTGCAGCAGACCCTGTATATCATGAACTTCTTTCCATTTTTCCCGTAATATTTTTTGACGAAGTAAGCTCAAAGGAATATCATCGTATTCATCCTCGCTTTCATTTGCTTCTGTAGTATTTAAGCATTCTAATAAAGGCTTCCAACATTTTACTATTACATTTGCCTGCAGCTGATTCCAAGCAAGCATTAAAAATGATACAGCATCCTTTAAAGTTAAATGTTTTAGAAATTGTGTGATGTCATCCTTTCCTACAGCTAAAAGCAAGAGATGCTTTTTGTTATACAGCTTAGTTAAGCGAATCACATTTTGATCCATAGGCTGAATTAAAGGCGTCACATTTGGAGGCATATAAGTCACGAATATTGATCCATCAGCAGTTTTAAGTTCATCTTCTGGAGGATGGCAAGGGGCGTTATTAAGCAAAAGGATAGCTTTGGCTGGTAATCCTTTCTGTAGTAAATACTTATGAACCTAATATCAATTAAAAACGAATAAATACTCTGCAAAAATGTCAGGAGTTGCATTATAAATGTACCTGAGAGACGAAGCAATGGTGAAACCATTCTCTGAAAATGTTGGCAGTTATCCATGCGTTCTTAGAGTTCCGATAGTCTACCGGGATGTCATAAGTCTTAAAAGAGCGCGACTTCTTGGCATGCCCAATTATTAACGGTTTGACTTTATGCTGACCAGTTGCATTTGTACATGCAAGAAAAGTAATTCTGGCCTTTTCTGCTTTTCTTCCCGGAGCTGTTTTTTCTGTTTGACTGACATACGTTCTATCAGGAAGCATTTTCCAAAACAAGCCAGTCTCGTCTGCGTTATATACTTGGTCCTCGCAAAGCTTCAATTCGTAAATAATGTTTCTGAGTTTATGCTTAAAGGGATCAGTTGCCTGGATATCCGATGAAAGTTTCTCGCCACACACTTTTAAAAGTCGGATTCCAAAGCGAGTTTTAAATCCAGATAACCAACCGGGGCTGGCATGAAAGCTACCTTCTTTTTCCAGCATTTCCCCAGTAACTGGACAATTTTTGTTTCGTTGAGCTATAAACCACTTGTATAACATCTTCTCCATGCGGGGATACTCGCCTTTTCTAAGAGTCTTCCGCTTAAATGCTCCGACTGCCTGGTGGGATATAATACTACGAGCATTTTTTTTATTCCCGAAACTGTTGATTTGGCCACACCATAAATCTTTGCTAAGGAGTTTTTGAGCAATTTCAAGTTTTTGCTTTAATGGAAGGAATTTCCTCACAGGCATGATAACACTTAATTTATTAGCACAAAGAAACACTTTTAAAAATACATACAACAGTACACATTCACTCGGAAGCGCTTTGCACCCAATAAAAGACAAATAAAGACTGGCACCAAATACATAGCAGCAGCTTTTCCAGTAATGAGCAATTTCGGGGAATACCCGACTTTATTTCTGTTTAAGTTTTTTTAACAGTTTATGCTTGCCGTTGCATTTAAAACTCTGTTCACTATTTCGAGTTATCGATAGTTCACTATTTAGAGTACTCAATGTAAATTTTTAGGCGTTCACTATATCGAGGTGTTCATTATACCGGGGGTTCACTATAAACAGACTCCACTGTATATAAAAACATTTATCATGTAGTCCCGAAATTTCGGGATCCCGAAAAATAACAGTTTAAAATAACATGTAATATCGATGAAACCTTATTCAAAAACGAGTCCTGCAAAAATACCGAAATTTCGGGGTGCCGAAAATGTAACAGTTTCAAATAATATGTAAATGTTGTTCAAATCTTATTAGCACAATTCAAAAAAAAACTGTACCGAAATTTCGGGATCCCGAAAAAGTAATAGTTTTAAATAATAAGTAGTGTTGACCAAACCTTATTAGCATTAGGTTAAAAAAATGAGTCCCGAAAAATCCCGAAATTTCGGGATCCCGAAAGAGTAACATTTTAAATTAGTGAGTAATGTTGTTCAAATCTTATTAGCATATTTGAAAAAACGAGTCCCGAAAAAATCCCGAAATTTTGGGATTTACAAATTACGTACAATATTGAGTATAGTATATATAGATACGTATATTCTGTTTTAATTTAATGCTTTTCACCGAACTCCATTTGATGCGCTTTTCTGACCTCCATCTGCTTTAGAAATTAATTTATGTTGAGTTTATGAGGGCACTGCAGAGCACACCTGGTTGGCATCTACGGTTAATGTGCAATATGTCATTTGGCTGTGGTTTTCACTTTGCATTGCTCAATTTTACAGCTAAAACTGCTTTTACTCATGCTATTCTTCAAAAATATTTACCCTGTGACTTAAGCTGCACGTAGCTACTTCCGCTGTGGCTGCGTTTGTACACTTTTACCTTTTGTGATTGTAGACCATTCGTCTTCTACTGGTTCCTTTCACCTTGCTGCTCTCCCTGTCTCTACGGCTATTAATATATTGTCTCTGCTGTCGTAAATGATGTCATTAAATCGGTTCATTTTCGCACTGTGGTGGTTTTACCGAAACCAACACCAACACTGTTACTAATGCAGCAGTTACCAGCCTGAGCCCCGATAATTTTATGCACAATGTTGAAAACATAAATTTTGCAGACATCTGCTGACAGATGTCTTAATTGAAATTTAAGGTGCTGTTGCTTTAACAAACACACCAACCGAGATCGATAGCAAGCTTTGCAACACTTTTGCTTCGGTGTAGCTGACTCTGGTGTGGTCCTCCGGCAAGGTGTGTGCATCAACGCTTTACTAGCTGGGAACCTTTTTGCACATGCTGCATTCTTCTCCCATTAGTCATGGCTACAGTTGTATTATCTTCAAAATGTGTATAAGCTTGTGTGATCTTATATACTATATGAGGATTGTGAAAGTTTATTTGGGTCAGAGATAGGTATACCTACACAAAATGAGATAAGCGTCAAACTATCAAGGAAGTTTTGATAAGACCACGTTGATAAAGAAAGTAGTACAATTACAAAGTAGAGGAGCTTAGATATTTACATTTCATAAAACTGATGAGAATTCTGAAGTCTTTATAAATTCGTGAATGAAATTATATCAAAGTCTGTGCATAAGTCAACACATACTGGAATTTCAATTCTAAAGGCCAAATAGTGTGAAGACAGAGTGCTACAAATCCGATATCCCACTCTCTTGAGAGATTTTCAGAGTCAACTTTAGCAGGAACACCAGTATGGGAGTAAAAACTTGCTTTGGGGTTTATAAATGATGAAATATCGAATCAAAAATTGACGTTTTGACATTAGAGAGATGTTAGATGCATTCAATAGCTCTTATCGATTGACTCGTCTTATTCTGGTTGTATTTGGTTTATAAGGAGAAATCAATGAAATTATTTTTTTCGTAAAAAGAACGTCGATTTGAGATCAAAAAGTGCTTTTCAACAAGTCTATATCATCATCGGGCCAAAAATATTCGGTTATCATTGAGCGGTAGCGATTTCCATTCACAGTAACATACCGGTCTTGATCATCACGGAAGAAGTACGGCCCAATAACATCGCCGGTCCATAAACCGCAGCAAATCATAATTGTTTTGGGAAGCAATGGTGACTCATGGAGTATATATGTATTGCTGCTTAACCAACAATACCTATTTTGCTTACTGACTAAGCCATTCAGCCGGAAATGAGCCTCATCGCCGCAGATAATGTCTCGATGAAAATCCGGATCATTTTCATGTTTTTACTCAGCCGAATTCACGAACAGTCAATTGTCAATTTGATCTTGTAAGAATGTAGGCCCAGATCTTTCCGCAAAATTCGCCACAAAGGCGTCACAGAGATGCCTAACTCTTCAAAACGACGTGTGAGAGACTAATTTGGGTCTTCCTCAATTGATGCTTTAGCGGCAGCAATATTCTCGACACTTCTTCGTCTCACTGGCACTGGAACATTTTGCGCTGTGCTGTGGATTCAAATTGTTCCAGTAGATGCTCAATTGTTCATCTGACAGGACGATTATGACGACCATGGATTGGACGTAGCGCTCTTAAAGTTGAGGTCACTGAACCCGAATTTTCGGTAGTAAATTTTAATAATTTCACTCGTTGTTGGATAGTATATCTTTCCATGGTCAAATGGCAAACTTTACCGAAGAGAAATATCAATAGAGCTGGAAAAAATTTGGCGTCGTTTGCTGTCCCTATCAGTCTACTTTGTAGCGCCTCTATTGAAAACCCCGTTAGTATATGCCAACTAATTCCTCTGTTACTGAGATATCGATCTTTTCTCCCAAAGCAGCTAC
This sequence comes from Bactrocera zonata, assembly GCA_037783105.1. Classification (NCBI taxonomy): domain Eukaryota; kingdom Metazoa; phylum Arthropoda; class Insecta; order Diptera; family Tephritidae; genus Bactrocera; species Bactrocera zonata. The sequence goes on along the minus strand of JBAWJQ010001998.1, from coordinate 189,633 downwards.
TCATTTGTTCGAACTGTTGATATCCACCTACTAAAGCATATAGCTGTCATACAAACTAATGGATCAAAGCCGTGTCTATGTAAAGAAAACTGTTTGACGAAATATCTTCGCGAAATTTGACACGTGTTAAAGCCTAAAGCAATGATGCAACCGCCGAAGAAATTGTTCAGATCGGATCACTATAGCATATAGCTGTCATACAAATTGAATGTTTGAAATAAAGTGCTTGTTTGACATTATTTTTCACTTAATCATATTGAGTCACTATATTCTTGTTGGCACACAACCTGACCGTTCAAGGTTCTTCTAAGGAATCTTTTGTATTTTTGACGGGTATTAGAGCTTCGCTGTAACCGAATTTAAGCTATTTTCTTGTTATTAAAAAATTCGTTTAAAAATTGCAACAAACATGCATGGCAAAATTTTCCCTAATAAACTCATCAACGCTCACATTACTTTTTCCTAACACCCATGCTACCCGGCCGTTGCATAAACAATTAGACAAGCTGAACTTGCCCCCGAGGGATGCGTTTCCACCGTGCTGTCGAGCTGCTGATTTCGCGTTGACTTCGTTATCGTAATTTATGCACTTGTTTGCTTCTAACTCGATAACTCAGCGCACAACAAAGGGCCAACCAAGTCAGCAAAGAATGGAAATTACAACAAACACAGCAACCAACAAAATGCTAGCGAAGATAAAAACACTTGAGCATTAAACAACAATAAAAGCGGTAACAAACTACACAGATCTTATCACGCGGCGATCATCAGAACCAGAGCAAGCCACAATAGCGCTGGCACACACACACACACAAACACACACAAATATGCATGCGAAGGTGAGCGACAAAAAGGTAGAGTGTGGGGGAAATTTTTGTATTAAAGGTAGCCCGACAAAGCGTTCACTTTGAATATAGAAAAGTGGTGGCTACAACAATGTTGCTTTTGTTATTGTTGTTGTTGTCACTGGTCCTACTGCTGCTGTTGGTGCTGCTGTCGCTGTGTTTCGTTATCGATGGCATGTTCTCGGATAATGGCTGAAAAGGATCCCCCATTATGCGCTACAATAACAGCTTCATAAATGTAAATTAGAGCTCGTTTAGCAAGCGATGGCCCAGCCGTCCCTTCCTCGGCTGCCTGATACTTCTTCCTCTGCAGCGCGACCAATTTCAATGGCCATTGAGCTCGTAAATAAATGCCAAATGACATCATTATCGGTTGTTCGCGTTTTGTTGCCCCCATTGCTTTTGTGTGTCGTGTTGTTGTTGTTGTTGTTGTTGTAGTTGCTATTGTAATTGTTAATGCTGGCAGAGAGAGATATTGTCAGTGTGACGGTGTCAGTGTCAATCGCATTGTTGTTGTTGATTATGTTTGAGTTGTTGTTGTGCTTTGAAATATTGTTGTTGTGCTTTAAGATGTTGTTGCTGTTGCTGTTGATGTTTTTGTTTTTTTTCAACTGCTTCTGTTTCATGTTGCAATGATTTTAAATGTTGATGCTACTGATATGATTGCAACGGCCAGCGAGATAGTGACATGCGCTGGTTGTTGTTGTGGCTGGTTGATTGTTGTAATTGTTGTTGTTTTTGGTAGCACTAACTGCGTTGTTGCTAGTTGATGGTGGCAACAATGACCGCACAATGCGACAAGACAACTGTTACGCATGTGGCATGCCACCGCCAACAGCCACACCGGCTTGTGTGTGAGTGTGTGTATGTGTATGTTCTTGATTGCGACACGCGCTCTTATCATTCGTTCACATCAGTGGAATTGGTGATAATGGCATGTAAGTACAAAATGGCTTGTCAGTACGTTGAGTCCGTCGAAGGGGTTCACAATTAATGGTGGCTCTACAGTTGGACTTATTAAAAAAAGTGTATGCATATTTGGGGTTTCACATCGAATTTCTTCGTATGAAATAGTGGTACGTCATTAATGTATGTAAGAAGTGGTTAAACAGACGAGGCATGGCAGATGAACAATCATTTCAGAGATTGTTTTGATATTTGTTAATTATATTAACCAAAACTAACAGAGAAATACATGAAGATTTCTAAAAAAAAAATGAGTTTTAGGTTAGTTTACACTAGCTGCCTGTCACGCCATACATAACGAAGTTTAATGGAGACTTGATATTTAATTTTGGTACTTCATCTGGTTCCTTGAACTGCGTAGCTCCTAGGTATATGAGCCGAGTTCTAGATAAGACCAGACATAAGCAGAGGATGTGCTCCGTGGCTCTGTCATGCCTACCTCCCTGCACTTTCTAACTGGGTCATTGTTAAAAAGACCCATACGGCTCGCATGTAATGCTAGTATATTATGATCTGCGACTAGGCCAACAACCATTCACCAGTCTTTTCTCGACTGTGTGAGTAGAAATTGCAAAAGAACAACTGGTATGATGAGGACTGCGGTGTTACAGTGGGGAGAAAACAGACTGCCTACCTCGCAATGTCACAATCGACCACAACACGTTCGGGAGGGGATAAATATCCAGAACTGAAGAGGGAAACGAAAGCATAACATCAAGATATTGCGATCCGATTCCCCAATCGATGTCGATGAAGCATACATTCCCCGACCATGAAGAAGTACGAATAGCAATTATCCGTCTGAAGAACAGCAAAGCAGCGGGGACCGATGGCTTGCCGGCCGAGCTATTCAACCACGGCAGCGAAGAACTGATAAGGAGCATGCATTAGCCTATTTGTAGAATATGGTCGTAGGAAAGCATGACCTACGATTAGAATTTGAGTTTGCTTTGCCAAAACCTCCGAGCCGTTCGATACCAAACGAGGTTTCAGAAAACGCGACTCCCTTTCGAGCGACTTCTTCTATCTACTCTTAGATTCGAGCTGCAGAACTAAACAAACAAGGTACCATCTTCTATAAGAGTGTTCAGCTGCTGGCGTACGCCGATGATAATTATATCGCTCGAAAGCCAACGCGGAGCTCTATAAGTCACTCATTGTTTCCGTCCTGCCAAATGGTGCATGGACGATGAAAACATGATGATGAGTCGACGTTGCGAGTTTTAGAGAGAAAAGTTCTGCGAAAGATTTATGGTCCTTTGCCACGGCGAATATCGCATTCGATGGAATGATATGTATGAGATAGACGACGACATTGAGGGCTACACTGGCTAGGTAATGTCGTCCGAATGGACGAAAAAACTCCAGCTCTGATAGTATTCGACGCAGTAACCGCCGGGGGAAACAGAGGAAGAGAAAGACCTCCACTCCGTTGGAAGGACCAGATGGAGAAGGCCCTGGCTTCGCTTGGAATCTCCAATTGGCACCATCTTGCGAAAAGAAGAAACGACTGCCGCGCTGTAGTTAACCGCGTAAGCGGTATATACTGATATGCTAAATTTACCAACGAGTTCGACAGCTAGCGCTCTAAAAATTTCTAAGCTTTTAAAAACAATCTGTATTAATAAAATTTATTAATTTTTTACTAAATGCACAATTTTAAATTGCAAGTGAATATTTCTGTAAAGAAATGATGAAAAAAAAACAAATCTAGTTCCTAAGTACAAGCCTTGGGCAAAACTCATAATAAAGCTAGTATTCCTATACAAAATCTACGTAAATCAAAAAGACCAAATTAAGTACTCATCTATGCTGGATATTGTTGTTGCCAAGCGAGTTCACTTCGTGCCTTGATTTATGTGGCAGTCAACACCGAAAGGCACAAGTCCGACCACAAACCAAAAATAAGAACGAAAACCAAAGCCAAAATTGCCTCACAATATTTTAGCTATAACTTTTTGGGTGGCCGCGCACGAAACAATGCGAATTGTTCTTTGAAAATCGGCAATAACGAAAACCAACAGCAAAAACTAAACTGCAAGCTTCTGCGCTTCATCTGCCGACAAACGCAGAAACACGCCACAATCCCAGGACGCATTATATTTATTATATCATTGTGTGTACATCGGCAGCGCAGATAATGCAACTGTGTGTATGAGCCTTCCCCTTCCCCTACTTCTTCTTCTTCTTTTACTTCCTCTTCTTCTTCTTCTTCTTCTTATTCTTTTTGTATACCAACCAGCAACAGAGGAGCAGACCAAGAACGGCAGCCGCAGCAGCCATCATCAACGGCGATTGACCACCGCGATCTGCTGGGCAGCCAGCCCGAGACGTAGCCACACACAAGCACGCGCACACCCATACACGCCCATATGAAGTGCTTATTGAGTAGGCGTTACGCATGCGCAGCGCATTTCAGTTTGACTCTCAGTTCTTTTCGAGGGCGAATGCGTGAAAAAAGCTCATCCATTTTAAAAGATCTGACAACTGGATACAAAACGCTTGGATTTGTTTGCTCTTTATGTCTTAATTTGCCGCGACCACCAACATAAACACTTTATTGTGCATGCATTGTGTGGTTGGTTTGCTATTATTACTTGATTTTCGTAATTTCAACGGTTTTGCTCCCGGTGTATGGCTGGTCTTTATTTTTGCTGCTTCTAGGAATTCTCAAAAAGAAATTGCGTTAGATCTTAGTAAAGCTCAATGTACCTCTTCCTCGATTCATTGGAGATATAGCCAGATGGAATATTCTTATTAAACTGCTTTCATTTGGGTTCTTAGGTTCAACTCAAAAGTGTATAGTTCGCAAAAAATAAAATATTTTGAAAAGTAAAAGGTTGAAGTTAGAATGAAAATAATAATTTAAACAGCCATATTTTCTACAGCGTAAAAAACTTGACATTTTATTACAATTTTTTTTAACTTTAAAGCTTTTTAAAAGCTCTAAATATTTTTCCTAAGGACTTCTTTCAACATAATAGCTTTAAAAAACTTAGATTTTTACTTTGAAAACCTTTTCGCACTTTAAAGCTCTCAAATCAAGTACCTAAATGAAAGAGGCTACACATTTTTGAATCTAGGGCTTGAAGCAGTGTGATTATGAAAAGCTTTTTATATGCAAGCGTAAAAGCTTTCTGTAAAAGCTCCAAGTATTTAACACTCTGAAATTTATTTGAATAATGAAATTAAAAACCTTACATTTGAGGTTAAAAAAGCACATAATAGCCTTTTTCATAATAGCTTTTAAAACTTGGATTTTTACTTTGTAAACCTTTTTGCACTTTAAAGCTCTCTATGAAAGCTCAAATCAAGTACCCAAATAAAAGAAGCTACACATTTTAGAATATAGAGCTTAAAAGAGTGTGACTACGAACAGCTTTTATTAGCAAGAGTAACAGCTTTCTGTGAAAGCTCTTCATGTTTGATTCTCTAAATTTATTTGAATAATAAAATTTATAAACCTAACATCTGAAAAGGAGGATGGAGTCATGTGTAGAAGTTCACGCAAGTGAGGAAAGTTCTCTGATCGCCATTCACTTGGGAGTGGCCAGAAACGATTCTTTTACATATGACTCAAGCAGCTCACGACTTCCGGTCTCTGACCAAGTATCCTCTGGGTAGCCTAAGAACATCCGTTTGAAGGCGAGCTAAAGTGAGAAGGCGAAATATTCCCTACTTAGGGTTGTGCGCTGGGTTTGGGACCCGCCACGTAAAAAAACGCACCAATGAAAATAACCAAACAGCCTCGGATGAGAGACCCCCCTTTTGATGACGACCATGGCAAGCGAAATAAGGACTACGAACTGAGGGCATGCACCTGGAATGTCCGGTCCCTTAATTGGGAAGGTGCCGCTGCCCAGCTGGTTGATGTCCTCGTGAAAGTAAAGGCTGACATCACCGCCGTCCAAGAAATGCGATGGACGGGACAAGGACAGAGACGAGTAGGTCCTTGTGACATCTACTACAGTGGCCATATAAAGGAGCGCAAGTTTGGTGTTGGATTCGTGGTGGGAGAGAGACTCCGTCGCCGGGTACTATCATTCACTCCGGAGAATAAACGTCTAGCCACAATCCGCATCAAAGCGAGGTTCTTCAACATATCGCTGATTTGCGCCCACGCCCCGACGGAAGAGAAGGACGATGTGACCAAAGATGCCTTTTATGAGTGCTTGGAGCGCACTTATGAGAGATGCCCCCGCCACGATGTCAAAATCGTGCTTGGCGACTTCAACGCCAGGGTGGGCAAAGAAGGTATCTTTGGCACTACGGTCGGTAAATTCAGCCTCCACGAGGAAACATCCCCAAATGGGTTGAGGCTGATCGACTTCGCCGGGGCCCGAAATATGGTTATATGTAGTACTAGATTCCAGCATAAGAAGATACATCAAGCTACCTGGCTGTCTCCGGATCGAAAAACCACCAACCAGATCGATCATGTTGTGATAGACGGAAGACACGTCTCCAGTGTTTTAGATGTGCGTGCGCGCCGAGGTCCTAACATCGACTCGGATCACTATATTGTTGCAGCCAAAATTCGCGCCCGCCTCTGTGCAGCAAAAAACGCACGCCAACAAACACAAGGAAGGTTCGACGTCGAGAAGCTGCAATCACAACGGACAGCCGAACGATTTTCTACTCGGCTTGCACTCCTGCTCTCTGAGAGCACTCGTCAACAACTCGGTATAAGGGAACTGTGGGACGGCATCTCAAACTCCTTACGTACAGCTGCAACCGAAACCATTAGTTTTCGGAAAGTGCAAAAGAACAGCTGGTACGACGAGGAGTGCCGTGTCGCAGCGGAGAGAAAACAGGCGGCCTACCTCGCAACGTTACGATCGACCACAACACGTGCGGGATGGGATAGATACCGAGAGTTGAAGAGGGAAGCAAGACGCATTTGTAGACAGAAAAAGAAAGAGGCCGAAATGCGTGAGTACGAAGAGCTTGATAAGCTGGCCGACAAGGGTAATGCTCGAAAATTCTACGAAAAGATGCGGCGGCTTACAGAAGGTTTCAAGACCGGAGCATACTCTTGTAGAACCCCCGAAGGTGATCTAGTCACTGATGCCCAAAGCATACTTAAATTATGGAGGGAACACTTCTCCAGCCTGCTGAATGGCAGTGAACGTACAACGCCAGGAGAAGGCGAACCCGATTCCCCAATCGATGATGATGGAGCAGACGTTCCATTGCCCGACCATGAAGAGGTTCGAATAGCAATTGCCCGCTTGAAGAACAACAAAGCGGCAGGGGCCGACGGATTGCAAGCCGAGCTATTCAAACACGGCGGCGAAGAACTGATAAGGAGCATGCATCAGCTTCTTTGTAAAATATGGTCGGACGAAAGCATGCCCAACGATTGGAATTTAAGTGTGCTATGCCCAATCCATAAAAAAGGAGACCCCACAATCTGCGCCAACTACCGTGGGATTAGCCTCCTCAACATCGCATATAAGGTTCTGTCGAGCGTATTGTGTGAAAGATTAAAGCCCACCGTCAACAAACTGATTGGACCTTATCAGTGTGGCTTTAGACCTGGTAAATCAACCACCGACCAGATATTCACCATGCGCCAAATCTTGGAAAAGACCCGTGAAAGGAGAATCGACACACACCACCTCTTCGTCGATTTCAAAGCTGCTTTCGACAGCACGAAAAGGAGCTGCCTCTATGCCGCGATGTCTGAATTTGGTATCCCCGCAAAACTAATACGGCTGTGTAAACTGACGCTGAGCAACACTCAAAGCTCCGTCAGGATCGGGAAGGACCTCTCCGAGCCGTTCGATACCAAACGAGGTTTCAGACAAGGCGACTCCCTATCGTGCGACTTTTTCAACCTGCTTCTGGAGAAAATAGTTCGAGCTGCAGAACTCAACAGAGAAGGTACCATCTTCTAAAAGAGTGTACAACTGCTGGCGTATGCCGATGATATTGATATCATCGGCCTCAACACCCGCGCCGTTAGTTCTGCTTTCTCCAGACTGGACAACGAGGGCAAGACGAAATATCTCCTGTCATCAAACAAACAGTCGTCGCACTCGCGACTTGGCACTCACGTCACTGTTGACAGTCATAACTTTGAAGTTGTAGATAATTTCGTCTATCTTGGAACCAGCGTAAACACCACCAACAATGTCAGCCTGGAAATCCAACGCAGGATTACTCTTGCCAACAGGTGCTACTTTGGACTGAGTAGGCAATTGAAAAGTAAAGTCCTCTCTCGACGAACAAAAACCAAACTCTATAAGTCGCTCATAATTCCCGTCCTGCTATACGGTGCAGAGGCTTGGACGATGACAACAACCGATGAGTCGACCTTAAGAGTTTTCGAGAGAAAAGTTCTGCGAAAGATTTATGGACCTTTGCGCGTTGGCCACGGCGAATATCGCATTCGATGGAACGATGAGCTGTACGAGATATACGACGACATTGACATAGTTCAGCGAATTAAAAGACAGCGGCTACGCTGGCTAGGTCATGTTGTCCGGATGGATGAAAACACTCCAGCTCTGAAAGTATTCGACGCAGTACCCGCCGCGGGAAGCAGAGGAAGAGGAAGACCTCCACTCCGTTGGAAGGACCAAGTGGAGAAGGACCTGGCTTCGCTTGGAATATCCAATTGGCGCCAAGTAGCGAAGAGAAGAAACGACTGGCGCGCTGTTGTTGACTCGGCTATAATCGCGTAAGCGGTGCCTACGCCAGTAAAGAAGAAGAAGAACATCTGAAATTAGAAATTCATATAATATTTAAATATTAAAAACTTTATTATGAAAGCTTTTTTGCATTTTAAAGCTTTTTATAAAAGCTTTAGAAATTTTTCGTAGGAATTTCTTTCAACGTAATAACTTTAAAAAGCTTGGAATTTTACTTTGAAAGCTTTTTTGCACTTTAAAGCTCTTTATAAAAGCTCCAAATATTTTTTCTTGGCGTTTATTTGAAATTTTGCTTTTTTAAAACCTACATTATTGCTTTAGTTTGAACAACTTAAAAACCTTGACATTTTATTATGAAAGCTCTTTTGAACTTTAAAGTTTTCTATAAAAACCCTAAATATTTTTGTGAGACTTTGTTTTTACATAAGAGCTTTAAAAAAATTGTAATTTTGCTTTGAAAACTTTTTTGGGCTTTAAAGCTTGCTATACAAGCTTGAATAACTTTTTACTCTTAATTTCTTTGAAATTTAGCTTTACTAGAACCCGCATAGTTCTCCATCAGTACTTATATTTGTGATTGATTTACTTTGAACAAGAAAGATTCAACTATAAGCGACATCTTGTTTATCTACACTTGTCGAAGAAACGAGGATAGCATTATAAAAACCCATCAAATGGTGGGTTAATGTGTTTCAAACTGCCAAATGCGATGACCATGAACTCATACTGTTGCCACAACAGTCGTATATACATAACAGTAACAGTTTCGGCTTTTTAAGCGACCCTCTGACTTTTAACATGAATGGAAATTTTATTATGAAACTCTTTTGTGACTTTGAAACTTTTAGTAAAATCTCTAGATATTTTTACTCGTGATTTCTTTGAAACCTGCCTTAACAGGAACCTTCAAGCAGTGATTTACATTTATGATTTTAAGCGCTAGAAGGCAGCAGATGAACTCGAACTTAGATTAAGATCAGCTGACAATCAAGGAACGACAGAAAGGAGATACTTTCGAAAGCAGTTTTAAATTTCTAAGTATATGACGGTCTGACAGTAAAACTGTAACTGGACAAAGATAGAATTTTTACTTTCTACTTTAATATCCCTTATTATACCCTAGATTTGCCACGAAGATTGTATACCCAAAAGTAAACCTGAGAGAGCCTAAGCCGTGGTCGTGAGTCTGTTATTACATATACGAATTAGTCCTTCAATTTTTGAGATATCAATCAGAAATTTTGCAAACGTATTTTCTCATCAAGAATTTGCTCATCTGTTGGAACGGTCGATATCAGAACACTATAGCATATAGCTGCCATACAAACTGAACGATATGAAAAGAGCGCGTGTATAGAAAACTTTATCATTTGGAGAGCTATCTTCAGAAAACTTGGAATATCTTATTGTCCAAGACAAGGATATAATATCTGAAGAAATTGTTCAGATCGGATCACTATGGCATATAGTTGTCATACAAACTGACCGATCAAAGTACTTGGCATTTTTAGTATATGTCAAGAGTATTAAATATAGCTTCGGTGCAGCCGAAGTCAACATTTTTTTAAATCTTTTTTTCGAGGATTTCTCAAATTGCGATTTCTATTATATGTCCCATATTGTTATTGTTGGTACTCCAGTCGTCTTTATAGTTGCTTGCTCATAACCGTTATTGTTAATGGTAGCAATATTGATGCTTGTGTAATTATTGTAGTTGTTGTTGTTGCAGCTTGTCGCTGTAAATGCCACAATATTCACTATGCAGTTATGCCACAAATGTGCAAATGTTGCAGCTTGCGCTTAACAACAAGCTGACGCGCATATGTACATGTAAAAAAGAAAAGACATTGTCACACACACACATAGAGAGCGAACTGACAAAACCACAAACACACACGCACATACACACACAAAAATGTGTTTGCAGCAAATATCAGCTACATGTTGTTTCCAGCCAAGCTTCATATGCCCATCTGTTTGTCTTAACAACACTTAAAACTGCACAACAACAGCAATAACAACAACAACAACAGCAATAATAACAACAACGGTGTTCGAGTGCAGGAAATTTCAATTTCAATTTTTACTTAACAACCAAATCGTGCAATGGCGTCCGTTTGTCTAACTCCGACCATTATTTGTGGCGGCTGTTGCAGCAGCAACAACGCGCGACAACGGCAGCAAAAACAAGAGAGATGTAAAAAAAGACAAAAACAAAAACAACAGCAAAACATAGTGGAAGCAACTGCAAACTCATCGCCAACTTAATTTGCAGCTGCAAGCGACGCAGCAAACGACAAACGGCCGAATGTGTATGCAACAAATCGAGTAACAAAAGCAACTTGCAACATTATCAACATCATTATTATTGGCAACATTTTTGTCATGATTATCATTTTTATGCGCATCCAAGTGCCTAGGCACCCCTTCACCAGCACACCACACATATTTTGCCACATCATCACACACACGCACACATAGACAAAGGCAAGTACAAGCAGTTAGTTGCTGTAACTGCCTTTTTCTGTGGCTGAGCGCACTGCTTACATATATTTTGTGGCATGTTCGCATCATTGTGTCTGCCACAGCATGAAAAATGCAATTTCAATTTTGTTTGAATTGCTTTGCTTCACCTTTTGCCGCTCCACACCGCATCGTAGTGGCAGCCAGCCAGCCAACGGCTCTTCCTGCAGCTCGGTTACTATCGCAGCCGCAACCTTACTTAGCCTTCGTTTATTATTATCTGCTCGTATTTACTTTTCGCTTATTTAAGCTAATGCAGCAGCACATCTGCCATTCAGCCGTTTGGCCATTTGGCCATTATTGCTGCAACAGACTAACAGTCGTCTCGCTACAAAATGTCTAGTGCAACATGTGGCTGTGGCTTCCAAGTGGATACATCTGCTGTACTCACATTCACATATGTATGTTAGCAGACGAGTGTTGGTTGTTGCTGTTGTTATTTTTGCCGGTGATAGTTCTTATAGGCAACATATGCCGGTTGATGCCACAACGCACATGCACACATGCATATATACAAGTACATACGAACAGCAACAGAACCTTCGTTGTTGGGTGTGGGGTACAAAACTGCATGCTGCAAGCTGGCTTGAAAGGCTTATAGACATTTAACCCGTCGATGGTGAGGTGAAAACTTTTATTATAAATTTCATTTTTAAAGGTTGAAGAATAGAAATACTTTATAAACTAACCGAAATGAGTTTGTTGCAGAGAATCTTATCGTTTTATGGATTTTTACTAGAGAATGAGTGCTGCTGTCGACGTAAGAATTCATTAATAGAGAACCCCAACTACTATCATCCCAGTCCTCAATCTGTCTCTTCGAAGAGCCACGTTCTGATTGGATTCAAAGTTGGAAGAAATCTAAAAAAATACGAAAGGACTCGTAAGTCGGAAAAATGAATCCCGCTCTCGAAGCAAGAATCCAGAAGTAGAGAAACCCAACTTCTATCAGTCAAGTTCTCGACCCCGACTGACAATAGTAGAGAAACCCAACTCCTATCGGCCAAGTCCTCGATCCGTCTTTTCGAACAGCCACGTTCTCATCGGTCCTATCGGTTCTTGACCCCGACAATCAATAATAGAGAAATCCAACTCCTATCGGCCAAGTCCTCGATCCGTCTTTTCGAACAGCCACGTTCTCATTAGATCCTGAAGGAATCTGCAAATATTATGAGAGCTCCTTTGGAACTACTTTAACCTTTTTATGGAACCAGTGGGTCACCTTCGGGGTAAAAAATTGCTGAATGAGGAACCACGGAAGAGTTATTGTGTGTTTTTATGTAGAGAATTGATAGAAGAGGCACAAAAGCAAAGCCTTTTGAATATAATATACATATATCCAACGTATCTGACACATAAGGTAGAAAATTATAGAGCCCTTCCGGCTTTTAAACCTTCTTCAAAACTACTCAAATCTTTATGAGTTGCCAAATGGACAAACACGGGACTTAGTAGTTGAAGAAGCATTATAGAAGGCTCCGAAAAAAAGCTAACTATTTGCGTTAGACAGCAGACTGTTGTCGAAGTACAACGTGAAAGTAAGAAAGAGGAAAGCCAGCAATGTTTTATATGCGTGTCGGCAGAGGCTCGGTACAACCTGGGCGCTCTCCATCCCTCAAGCACTGGTGCTACACAGCTATTGTTAAACCAATTCTGCTCTACTACCATGGAAGACAAGAGTATGGAAATCTACCCACCGGAAACCAATGGAACGGGAGCTTTAAGAACAACTCCAACAGTGCGCGGCAAAATCAGCAGTATGACTACTGGTTGCGGGAGAATTTAAATATAGAACCTTCGGGCATAGCTCGGTGGGTAATGGTGGTTGGGCAAACACCGACTACATGAGCCCACTTTTCAACTGGGAAAGAAGGTTCAAAGTAAACATAGAAAAGAAGGCTGGCGCAAAGGTATGCTAGCCACGCGTAACACTCTAAACATCTGTTTTGATGGCGCGAAAATGGACGATGGAGTTGGTGCGGAAATATACTGTCCAAAGTTAGACATAAGGCAACCTTTTGAGTTGCCGGACCATTGCAGTATATTACAAGCTGAGATCTTTGTTATTGCGAAATCAGCGGAGCTGGCCTCTAATTCCAAGAATCAACTGCGTAGACAGCAAAATAGCAAGCAAAGCAGTAACCTCATATCGCATATCGGCAAGATGCGTCTTGGGAAGCAATGCAGCAGTGGTCACTTCTACTGGATGCCAGGCCACAAATGCGTCGAGAACAACGAAATATTGGAGTACGTCTACCATCCGGAAACGTGATCAACTTTGGTCAACCCATGCATTGTCTATACAACGATTTCGACAGAAGCATAATGAAGAAAATCAAAACCTGATGGAACGTGCTACCAGGGTGCAAAACTGCAAAAATCATCATCAAACAGTAGATCAGAAGTACATAGAATTTCTATTGGCACTCGATAGAAGAGACTGTAGAAACATGATAAGAATACTAACTGGTCTGTGGCTGGTGGCGACACAGACCCGCAAGATGGGGCTGACTGATCGAGAAGACTACAGGAAATACCTAGAGCAGAGCACCAGGGAAACAATGGAGCATCTCTTGTGCACTTGTCCCGCATTGGCAAGACTACGCTGTAAGCATTAAAGTAATAGTAATTTTCGAACGATCTGAGGTCGGGAAAAGGAAGGAGGGAGGCGTGTTTAAACTTTTAAGGGCTCAGAATGGTTTATCTTGATTTCCGATGAAACTACGGGGCCTACAGAGAAAAGTTTTATGACAATGTTGTAGGTAATGAAAACATCTATAACTCTTACATAGAGACTTTTTTCGTATAACCAAAAATTTATCAAATAACCAAATTATAAGATAAAAAACTTTACACCAACCACGAATGACCCGCCCACGTTCACCATGGTGTTAAAGAATGCATACAACTGCTTATCCACATGCTAGACCACCACGGAATTCTTGAGGCTTGTAAGTGGCGTTTGCAACAAGTCACTGCTTGCTTACCATCAAATTGTTATTTTAATTTATTTTCTTGTATTTATTTAGCTTTTATAAGCACTTGTTGTTATCCCTGCGCCGCATGCCAGTCGTATCACCTGCACACACACACACACACGCACACTCATATGCATGCTAGTATGTCGGTGGGGTTTTGTGCACTTTTGTACATTTGCTGCCTCTTACAAGCGTTTAAGCACAACATTCTCTATTCAATTTATTTCTGTTTGCATTTCGACTTTTGGTTTTAGCTTTTTGTACAACTCAACAATTCAACTCAATCGACCGCAGAAAGCAAATAACATTATAAACACGCAAGCGAGAGAGATGTAGAGAATAGTCGAAGGAGACGAGGGAGGGGGCGAGTGAGTGTGGAAAAAAAGGCCGCCACATCGAGGGACACACGCGTAATTGCGCCCTAGGGCCGAGAGTGACAGCAGTTGAGGGCGCAGCAGCAGCAGCAGTCAAAGGATTGTGGTAAGCACGATGGTGAGGGGTGATGAACGCGGAAAGCGAAGTGGCCACTTCAGGCCACAGCAGCAATAGCAACAGCATCGACTTCGATTCTATTTGTAATTCTCTGGCATTTGTAATTCCTTCCAGCTGCTGCCGTGACGACGGCTGACGCGCTTGGCCTGTTGTGGCATTATACACCAGACAAAAGCAATATGAGCAACTTCAATCCTGGTGAATCTGCAACTATTTAAAAGCACTGCTTTGTCTTAAACCATGTACGATTATGTGCAGCTAAGGCAATAAGCATGAATATAAATTGCATTACAACAATTACAAAAACAATTACGGCCAGCAGGGTTGCCGTGGGTTCGGTAATTTTTTTTTTAATAAAATTTTTTCGAAGGATTATGGATTTTTGTTAGTGTTTTGCTTTTTCTGGTTACAGCTGGCAAAACTTTTGTAATATTTATATACTTTTATAATATAGTAGTAGAAAGGTAGTATAATGTATAAATAAGTAGTAGAATATTTTGCAAATATACTACTAATTAATAAAAAAAAAAACTGAGGTGTGTGTCTTGGATAGACGACAGAGAAAAAGTTAAAGCATTCGCCTACGATGAAAGCACGAAGTAAAAAAATTGATGTCTGAGCAAAAATGTAAATTTGTTGATAAAAAAGTAGTAGAATAGGAGTAAACCACGTTTGCTAGAAATTTTTTACACCTACCAATAATTCCACATAGTGTGTACATAGGTAGAGAATATACTACTATTTTATATACCATCTGATCAAATTTGACCCGGACTCCCAAGCTACAAGCTTGCTAAAATTAAATGCAATTATTCATACTCTTATAGCCTCGACTGGGATGGCATTCAGTGCCTTTGGAGAATTTTGTTTTTTTTCGGTTCATATTCAGGGTTCTTAACTACGTTGTTAAGTAACTCTTTTGTGACCTCAAGGCTACGTTAGGTCATGAGGTCCATCCTAACAAGGATCTCACTTGGATAGCTTAGAACGCCGGTTTGTTGTGGATTGTTGGATTCATACCCAAAACATGGCAGTGGAGTCGGCCCATAAGAGCACTTGAGATCCTCTGATGTCTCTCTGATGCCAATATGATGGCTTCAGGACCTTAAGTGAATGCTTTCTGCTGCCCAGATACTTGTGTTCCTGATAAAGGGACTTTCGAAAATGCTGTTGTCATATTTTTAACGATTTTATTGCCGTGATTCCATCGGTAACACACAATTTTTTCTTTATTTAGACTCTTTTCAAACCGTATAAATTTTTTGTAATAAAAATAAGAGTAAATAAGACTTAGCGGTATTACTAAGGCATATTAATAGTTCTCATAATATATATTGCAGACATGGCGAGATTTTAAATAAATTACTGCACCCAACAAAATACTAAAATCTTTCAAAATTTCTATAGTGGTTCATGTCTAGGCTAAGTGTATTAAAGGTGATCACAACTGATGGTTGGGATCTACGCTTGTAAAGAAGCAGAATATCACAGCTGATTTCTTAAAAAAATATTATATAAAGAACACATTTGGGTCTGCTAAGAATAGTAGAGCAGGATCATGCATCCAGACTCCTTTTTAGATATGCTAAGAGACCCTGTATAGATCACGAGAGCTACTCGCCACATTTACTACTTTTGATTAAATTAATACCATAAAGTTGTTTTCGATATATCCGTCTCTTTCACCCAATTTTTATTATTGCTGGCAACCCTTATAGCAGTAACAACACTAGCAAAGGAATTTTATAAACAGAAAATGTTGCTGACATACAGAAGCGGGCAGCATTATTTGAGCTACGCTAAACTAGTACCACAACAACTTGAATCAGAAGTAAACAACATAAAAAAACAACAACAACTGGGGAAAAATCAAAGTAAACAATATTGCTGCTGAAACAAGAACTAAAAGTTAATGATGCTTTTAAGTTGGCTCAAATGGCTTTGAAAATAATTATGTCTGCAGAGACTTGTGGCACACACACACCGAGGTTGAAATGGAGACGAATTTTTGCGGCTGGACATGTATTTATATAATTGTAGTTAAGGGGGCTTGACGCAAAATCAACTCTTATAGCAGCAAACTTCCTACTATAAAAAATTAAATAAAAATTATAGCAGGAAGAAAATATAGAAGATCTTAAGTTGAAGATATCCAATCAGTCTTAATTTTTCATATCCCATACGTTTCAACCAACACTTCATTTAACTTTACACAGAAGAACTTAAGCAACACACGAGTATTAACCAGAACCAGAACTGATCAACAATAAGGGCTTCATCATTCATCAGGACAACACTAAACCACACACATCTTTGATGACTCGGCAAAAACTGGGAGTGCTTGGGTGGGAAATTTTGATTCATCCACCATATAGCCGTGACCTTACACCATGAGATTACCATAATTTTCGGTTAATGCCGGACTTTCTTAATGGAATAAAGTTGGCTTCAGGAGAGGCCTGTGAAAATTACTTGTCGCAGTTTTTCGCCGAGAAATCAAAAAAGTTTTACACTGATGGAATAATGGCTCTAGCGGAAAAACGGCAAAAATTGGCTACATATTTGGTTCATTAAAATTCTTTATAAATATAAAAATATGTGTTAAAGTTTGATTAGAAATACGAAAAGAATTTTTCGACTACCAATGTATGGAGAAACAATTAAAATTGAAGCTGCGCGAGGAGTGTTTAAAACAAATGCGTAGTAGAAACAGATAAAAGTGTATAGATACATACATATTTTCATACATTCTATTAGATGTATACGCTTCTGGGGCCAAAGCGTCTGCATTACATTCGCAGGTAATTAATATTTGAAAGCAAATTACGTTGAAAATGAAGTAGTAAAAAACTAAATTGAGTTGAAAAATAAAAATATGTCTATGGTACACGCCCACTTAGGTCTAGTAATTGATTACAGAAGGAAACAGAGAACTCTAAAAACAAAAAATTAAAAAAAAAAAAATTAAAAAAACGAATTGAGCGCTCAACCGCCGTCAAAATTTGTAAATGGGAAAATGATAAATGAGAAGTGAAAATTTATAACTGAAATGAAATGCAAAGTAATCTTCCGATGCTTCGGTAGCGACACTAAACAACGTGATTAATTACACATACCAAGAGAGGTTGAAATTTTCCAGGAGTTGCATTTGCCTTCCGCCCTTCACACACTCACACACACACACGCGCACGCACATTCTTCAAAAAGCGCCGCATTGCATTAAACAAAATATAGAAAATTTAGTGGAAAAATATTAAAAAAAAAAATGAAAAAAAATGAAAAAAAAACAACAAGTGAAAACTAAAAGAAATGAACACATTACACAACAATAACAACAACAGCAACAACAAGAAAATGATGGTCATAATAAAAATAACAAACAAAATAGCCATTAACTGTTCGATAATTTCACTGATTATGCGCAGCTAATTGCCCCGAAACTACCCCAAATAAAGCGTGGATATGGCGAGCAGCAGCGCAGCAGCGGTGGCAGTAGAGCGACAACAGCAGGCGCCGGAATTTGGATTGTGTCAGGTGCGCATGCGATTCACAATGCTTATCTATTTGTGTGTGCGTAAGGCCAATCATTCTATGCATACCGCTGCTCGCTCCCTTTGGGTCTACTAATTTAGTTATATTTTTTTGGCTTGAAGTGAGCAGCTCAGTCATTTGTCTTGTGGAAATTTTTATTTCCCAGAGCCTTTTCGTTTTATATTTTTTTTTTAATTTTTCATTTGTTTTGTCTATTGGTTGTTTTAAGCGTGTAATTTGTGCGCCTAAGTGACCAGCGGAAAATTGAAAAATGAAGAAACACACACGGTGAGTCAGCTGTGCGGGAGAGATGTGTGTGGCAGCACGTTGAGTAATGAAAAGGAATTACGTAGCGCACCTATACATACATATATATTGGGTAGTCGAAAAAGTCTTTTCGTATTGCTAATCAAACTTCAACTTATTTTTTTTTTTACTTACAATGAATCCCAATATTTTATTAAATATGTACATATGTATACGTATTTCTCTAAAACGCTTCCCTAAACATTTTATTTATATGTAAATACAACACATGGAACAACCACTTTGTTGCCTTTTACGCATTTCAACCGCCTGCGAGTCTTATCAGCGCCAAAGATCGCTTAATTACTTAATCATAAAATTCTCGACTCGTTTGCTTGCCGTTTTCTCTTTCGCCTTTGTTCCTTTCTTTCACTTAAATTTTCAACATTTTTTCCCCATATAGCAGTCACTAATTTACTAATTGACTACCAATAAGATGAACTGATGAAATTAATTGTTATGAGCTTGCAGGTGAAGGTGACATTCCTGGCGAGACAGTGTCCCAATGAATATGACACGAAGAGGAAGAAGAAGATGATGAGGAAATATGCATATGAATAATATAGATACGTGTGAGTACAGGCTAAAATAAGTCTCAGGCGACACGAAGTTAAATAAACTACAAATATAATGGCTTGCGGGGCAGATATAGTTCTAAATATAAAAAAATGAGGCTCTTCTTATATGTTAAAAACCTGAAATACTGGAAAAACCTCGAGACGGCATGCTATACATTCTACTCGCAAAATTTACGAATCAATAGAGCATGAATATAACTCATTAAAGTGGTATAAATACTTAAGACAGAGAGTTATGCCAGTATCTTTGCATTGTAACAAATGTTTGTTCGATTCACCACTCTTAAAAACCATCTGATCAAATTTAACCCATAAGAAATGCGTCACAATATATCTGAGGATCCTAGATACAAAGAGCCTCATTAATAGTGACAGGTTCATGAATATGACGTCGAAAGTGTGCAACACTCTAGCGAATAAAGCTCCAAACATGCGTCGAAACCTAAAAAACCAAATTCGCTAAAGATACTGAAGACCTCGCAGCCGAAGCTTGAATATCCTACTTATCCAGAATCGACTCCGACGTACTATATATATTTATATATATGGTACATGTGTTCTGTGCAATGAGGAACCACATGACTCTAACCACCTCTTTGCATGCCCCATAAATCCCATTCATCTATCATGGCTCTAACTATGGTCCGACCCCGTCGAAAAGTTTCCTGGGTCTTTCATAATATGATTTCGATAACAGTTAAACATCGCATTGTCACCTAAACGGAGTATAGTTAAACGCTAAAACAACAAAATTGTAATATCTCTCGGTTTACATACTTAGGAATACACAGTCCGGGTCAAATTTGATCAGATATGGTATTCATATTTTTTCTGTTGTGAACTTTGTGTAAGGAAAGTTGTGACCGAATCGGGTTCAAAAATTCTTACATGGTCGAGTTTTCAGTTTTATGAAAACTCACTCGTAAAAATGCACCCTATAATATCTATATCTGAAGAAACTTTTACGTTCTTAAAGAGCAATAATACCAAAATGGCGCAAAATTGTTTTATCTCTCAGTATACCTGGGATGACTCAGTCCGGGTCAAATTTGATCAGAGAGTATTCATATGGTATTCACATTTATACTGCTGTGAACCTGGCATAAGGAAAGTTCTGACCGAATCGGCCTCAAAAATTCTTAAATGATCGAGTTTTGAATTTTATGACAACTCATGGACCCCATCATATGAATATCTGAAGAAATTCTTGCGTTTTTAAAGAGAGTTCAAAGATCTTATTTTTTTATCTAAATACAGTTAAGCTCAAAATAGCACTTATTAGGACCTGAGAAATTCATGGAATCAAACTGACACTCTCTCAACATAAAATCTGGATTCTCTTGTTTGCAGAAGCTAATGAAAGCCATCAAAGGACGTGCTAAAGCTGCTTTTACAATTAATTTCTCTTTCAAATCTCCAATTTATGCTATACATTATCAGAATCTCAAAATAATCGCCCCAGAAAACAACTTTGCGCCAACTTAGAATTTCTAACCTCAAAAAAATGCGTATAACTCAATTCTACAAAGTAAGTCTGCTTACAGTAAAGCTGAAATTAAAAAGAAAACCACCAACCACTACCGCGCATTTGGCCCTCATCATTAGCCAAGTGCGCTCATGTTGAAAATGCCGAAATGATTTCCAGATAAATTGCATGTCAAACAAACACACGAAATGAAATTGTTACAAAACGCAGCAGTGGAGCAACAACAAACTAACCGACAAGCAAACAGAAGGCGCGGACAGACTGCGCGGCAGCCAGAGATATAGAGATGCCAGTGAATAAGCAGCAAGGCACGCAGTGTGCGCCCATAAAGCAGGGCACCACCGAGCAAAGGACTACGAACAGCGAACAAACAGACGCACACAAATTCAAGCGCAAGTGAATTTCAGGTTATCTTGCGCCATTAGGCCCATTAAAACAAATAAAACGTAATGCGATCTACAAATGCCATAATGGCTACGGGCCAACTGCGTCATGTGATCCCGCTAATGCGAGAGCGATCCAGCGAAAAGCAAAAGCAAATCTATCTTTTTTAGCTACAGCCAGATTCACATCAACAACAAAGCCACGGGAACCTCCCAAGCGCACCGATCCCGTCTTCTCAGCTACAGCTAAGGCTAAGGTTAAGGCTGTGCGCCCATGAATGACGCGAACTGCGACGGTGACCGCGAGTTCGCCTCACTTTATGATCGCGTATCTCAAGTTTATCGCTTCATTTTCCATGTTTTATGCGCATTTTATGCTCGCTGGCAAAAACCACACACATACACATAGGCACAGACAACTGCAGAGGCAGAGGGAGCTGGCCAAAGCTGCCACGGCAACTGTGTACCATCATGTGCCGCACATTTGCCGCGCCGCACCTTACTTTGCCCTTCACTCTGACGAACGACCGCAACCAAACTGTCTGCCATCTACGGCTGGTACGGGCGACTGGTGGCCACAGTCGTGGCAGGGCGAATGCTAGTCACAGCTAACAGCCGCAGCAATGCGCGCATCCACAGCTATTATGTATGCAGGCAAGTAAAGCAAAATGAAATAACCGAAAACCGAAATAAAGTTACAGTAGAAATTCACACTCATAGAAAAAACGAAGTTTGTAACTCAATCCTCACATTTGGTTGAGATTTTGGTGAAAGAAGTTGCTCATAACTTTATCTGCGCGTGTGTAAGTGTGCTTTGTGTGCATGTGTGTGCATTTTCGCACAATAACTCTGTGTGATTTCAATTTTTGTTTTTTTTTTTTTTTGGCGCATAATAAAGTTGGCCAACATGCGCCGTCATCTGCCCCTTGGGGGTGAATGGTGAATGAAATGTTCGGACCCACCAGAAGCACCAACACCACTTTACATATTGAAATGCACTAATGCAAATGTGAAGTTAGCATTGCAAGCACTTGCAGATCGTGTAAGCTCAGCTCTAAAAATTTTAAGCGGAGCTCTTCATTCTTCATTATTTATGTATGTAAATAAATGTACTGTATGTACATATTGATGTATAGTTTTATGGTTTCGATAGCCAGCACATTTTATGCCTTCTGTTAAGATACACTACAAATTATTGAAGAAGCTTTACGCATACTGCACTTCTAGGCAGTAGTGGACTTATTGTCAATTCGTACTTTTAAACGTACAAAACCCTCTGAAAAATGATTTCTAATACTCAGTGGCGCATCCAAAATTTCTTTTTAGGGGATTCTGCAGAAAAAAGTCTCCTTCCAATATATTTCTAAAATTAAAGCCACTTCTTCTTCACTTTCTTCTACTAAATTTGAATTAAAATTATGTTCCGCGAAAACCCTCCGTGGATCCGCCACTGGGAGTACTACATCATAGAGAAATATGCGGTGATGAATTACCTGTTAAGCTTTCTATATGAATACGGGGTAAAGACATTATTCTTTTCAATCGAAATAATCAAGAGAGACCGAAACTTACAATTCAAAAGGAAATCAAAAGAATTAGGCTGTAAATTAAAAAAAAAAGTACTAATGAGTGGTCAAGAAGAGACCAAACATATTACCAGAAGTTACAGCGAACCGAGGTGGAGTTATGAAGGCTCTATCATAACTGGCTCAAACGCAGCAGAAAAATTACTCCGGACTCGGCTTGGACTCAACGCCAGTGCGGAAGAATAGACAGCAATCGTTCCCACGACAGTCGGGTGTGCGTAACCGGAACGAACCCGGACTTTTATCCGACCAAGGACTATCAACTCGGCAGATTTCTGCCGTTACAACAACTATAGAATACACAGCACCCCTGTGGCTAGGTATTGCTCTGAAAGTGATGACTTATTAAGCTATTACTTGCCGGTTAGATCCACGAAATAACAGGCATTGGCCAAACAAAATCCAGGTCAATTTCGCCATCATAGAACCGGCTGTTGTGAGAATTGCTTCATTGATTCCCTGCCAGTGAATGGCGTAGTTGCAGTCCAAACACCAACCAAAGCAGAACAAGAGCTCGAGTTGCCGCGAGAAACAACTGTGGCCCAAGCGCAACTTCGAGCTTCTACTTATCTTAAACTTATTCTACTTATCTTAAATAGGCCTTGACATACATCTGTGTTCTACATGCAATGCGTATGTAATAATCACTTCTTTGCATACCCGATGCAACCAACTCACTTAAATCGCTAATGGTCCGAACTTATCGGAACAGCTCGTTTCCTAGGCCTACTTATAAGTAATTTCCATGACAGTTAAGCAAGCAGGGTCTGAACAAAGTTAAAACAACAACATAGTAGTTATCGGTTTGAAACGATTTGTTTTCTATCACCAGACTTGTCCTTTGAGGAACAAAAAGTTCCTTGTGCCTTGGTATGATATCATGTGATTCAATGTTATATATAATAATTCAATAAAACAGGATTTGATATGACACAAGTGTTGTTATGTGATAATGGAAAAACAGCTGATTCAGAGGAAAGTGTAACAAATGGTTAATACGATCTGCATATGATGAGATGTGTGGTTCATATGATTTGATATGTGAAATGTGATGTCATGCAATATGTCATATATTATTATAACATATATAGCACTATTGAAACGGATAGAGTTTCAAATGATGTAATTTATTAAACAAAATTATAAAAATGCAGAAAAGTTTTTTTTCAGACAAAAAGTGTGATGAAAGCATTTGACAAAATGTGAAGTAATGAGATATAATCGAACTTAATATTATGAAAAAAATTCCTTAAACACCATTTCGCCTTAAAGTCATGTGATATGTAATATTTTATCATGGGATGCGATGCGACATCACTTGACTGCAAACGACTTTTAACAGATTTTTTCGGCAGTATAAATCACGTGACATAAAGTAGTAAAATGGACATTGTACAAAACATGAAATCGCTTTATATCACGTGATGATAAGGCTCTTCAATGTAATATGTTACAGACGATGTGATATCACTGTACTGTACAAACGATCTTAATAAAATAATAAAATTGTAAAATCACCATTTCGCTATAAAGTCATATGATATGGTTGTGACATTAACATATGATGTGATATGACATCACATGATTACATACGAAGTTTTACAATTTTTTTCAACAAAAGTCACGTGGCATAAAGTAATATAATGATAGCTAATTTTAACATGTCATGTGATGTGACATCAGTGATTGCATTGGACAAAAATCACGTAACATTAAGTAATACAATGAACAGCTATATAGTATATATATACGTACAATACACAAAACTTGAATCTTTCTTTATGTTTAGTGATGTGATAAGAAATGTAATAAATTACAGATGATGTGATGTCTTTGCACTTTCTTAGCAACGATGCATAAACATGTAAAACTATATAAATCTTCAACAAAGCAAAATATTTACAGTGTACTCGGTGAATTACAAAAGCAAACATTGAGTCACTATCAAAAACACGACAACTAGTCTACCAGCATCCATCCGCAGTCCAAACTTAGCACAGCCACCAGATCGATGGTTAGTCACCGCCGATGAACAATCGACGAAAGAACTGTGCAGTGTGCGCGTGTAAAACTTGCTGGCCCAACCTTATCCTTAGATAGCACAGCTTGGCATTGGGCCACAATGTTACGGTACGATTTTCCATGGGCAAAGTGTTTATTTGTTTTATGGATTTTCCCAGCGAATGCTACGCTTCTTGTGCGGTTCTTCCGTAAATGGAAGTATTTACATTAACATGGTTACATTTATATACAAACGAATCGTAAGGAAGATAAATAAAAGGTCTTTATATACATATACATTTTTGATGGAATATATTCGGTAGTCGAAATAGTCTTTTCGTACTTTGTTAATAGATTTCGTTCCAGTCGAATATCTTCAGTGCTACCAACCACATTGTGTTATACCACGTAGTGTTGAAGCGATTCTTTGCTGAAACGAAGAGAAATCGAACCATTTCTGAAGCTAATGGTAACAGAAGACGGAAAGTGGATCAAGTACGACAATTCTGAAGCGAATGGTAACAGAAGACGAAAAGTGGAGCAAATACGAAAATAATGTGCGAAAAAGATCATGGTCCAAGCGTGGTAAAGTTCAACAAATGGTCACAAAGCCATGATTGACACCTCGAAAGGTTATGCTAGGTGTTTGGTGGAATTGGAAAGGAATCATCCACTATGAGCTGCCCCAGCCTGATCGAGCGATTGATTCTACATTTTACTGTCAACAAGTGATAAGATTGAAGCAAGCAGTCGAAAAACACGGCCAGAACTAATCAACCGAAAGAGCTTCGCCTCGCATCAGGACAACGCTAGACCACACAACCTCGGCAAAAACTGGGAGAGCTTGGCTGGTAAGTTCTGATGTATCCACCATATAACCCTGACCTTACACCATCGGACCACTATTTGTTTTGAGCAATGCAGAGCTCCCTTAATGGAGTAAAGTTGGTTTCAAGAGAAGCCTGTGAAAATTACTTGTCGCAGTTTTTGGCCGAGAAGCCAGAAAAGTTTTACACTGATCGAATAATGTCTCTAGCGGACAAATGGCAAAAAGTGGGCGACCAAATGATACATATTTGGTTCATTAAAGTTTATTATAAATACCAACTAAGAAGAGGAGAAGGTGATTAAGATACTTGGAAGTAATTGAAATTGTTTTCTAATACACCTCCTTTCACTAAAGTAACTGATTCTCTCGTAATATTTTCTGCCTCTGAATCAGAAGAAATGTCTTCGTGGATTTAAGGATTTATAAAGAGGAACCCGAACAAATTCATATCAGAACAGCTTTGAATAATCTCAAAAAAAATCGTACTAATCTGTATTTCATACTCATAATCCCTGTAAATGGAAGTGAAATCACTATTTCTAATATCAAACCTTGAAAGAGTCCAACGAATGAGAAATAAATTAAACACATTATCAAAGAATGAAAATTATATACTCAGTTAATATATACGCATGTATATGTCAGTGCCATAACTAGGTATATATGCACATACTTATATACATACACAATTGGCTGTCAAGCATTCCTGCGAGCCATTCAAAACTTCAACACTACCGCCCATTCATTTTCAACTAACCGCAAATTTATACTGTTTTTTATGGGTAAAGGAAATGGCCAAAGCCATAAAATATCTGCAATACCACATTCACATATACAAGTGTGTGTACATATTTATAAATAACTGCATTTGTATGTGTGTATAAGTCGACAAAATGGCTAACAAGCTGCTAACAATATGATCATCGTCACTGATACAAAGCAAATTGCCAAACAAACATATAATGCTACTCATATTAAGAATATATATGAGTTGTATGTATGTGTATGGGTGTGCCATCAAGCATCTCCTACGAACGATTGGTGCGCATGCGCAACGCCATAAATACTGATTAAGGCGGCAAATAAAACGCAGCTTACTCACACGCACATACCAAAGGCACGGAGCAAAAAAAAAAAAAACGAACGCTAAATGAGCAATATATGAAGGAAGAGACATTTATTGTGTTTCACCTCTTCTTGTTTGGCGTAATAATTAACGAGTTTGTTCAACAGTTCCAAAAAAGGACCACCAGCGAATTCAAAAAATAAAAAAATAAAATAAAAATAATAACAGGGAAGAGTTGGAGCACATATAAACACACATGTGTATACACACATATAGAGACACATGTCTAAAATTCCTCTGTTGCAGGATGCGCCACCAAACGGAAGCATCTGTGGCAATTTTGAAGCAGCTACAAATTGTTTCTACCAATATTGATCTAACAAGGCGTAAATATTGTTGACAACTCGTTTGACCGTCTAGAAAGGTTGAAGAACAAACCGAAATCAATATATAGAAGAAATACACGCTGATGTGACATTTTTTTTTTTGCCTTGAACCAGTGTCTCATCTGGTAGTTCTAACTGGAGATTGGCTGGCACCAAAAGACAATCTGGTTTAAGTAAACTCTATTTGAAAAAAATGTTCATGTCGCTAGACTTTTTGATAACAAAAAGCGTTATTTCTAAGCGAAATTTGGAAAATTCACAAAACTAGAAATATAATAGCGGACCTTCCACCAGAGTTACGTCTCATACGGATCAAATTTGGAGATAATTATGATATCGATAAGCTTTCACATGGTTAGTCATGCTAGAGGTAGTTAGTACGAAAACTTCTTTGAGGCCTGTTAGACACTGTTGTTGTCGTCATCGTTCTGTATTCTATTTTCATATCGGTTCAAAACTTTCTAGAGATATAACACGTGATCCAAGAAGAGATACTTTTTCCAATAACCTTTTTTTGACAGATCGCGCGTGAGTAATGTCAAGTTGTCAAGTTATTTTAGTTCAGTATTGTTTGGCATTTCATCAAAGAAAGACTTACGCTTGAAAACAGTTACAAATTCTTCAACTATATTACGAAAATTTACGTTCTGTAAAGAATGTGTTTCGCGTGCTTCACTCAACTTATGGTCAACATAATCGACCTACTGAGCGAACTATTCGCAACATCATCACTCATCTTGAGACGCAGCATTTATTATTGGATAATATTGGACCGAATAGACTACGGCCAGCACGCAATGAAGAAATAGCAGCCGTGTGAGAGATCTGAAGCCGGTTAACCTTCTCAAGCGACATCGATTCGCTTTATGGATTCACGAAAAGTGCCATGAAGATCCAAAGTTTTCGAGCCAAATTTTGTTTAGCGATGAGGCCTCTTTCTGGCTCAATGGGTATATAAATAAACCAGATAACCACCTTTGGAACGAAGAAAAACCTGACGACCTGCCATTTTATCAAGTAAATTTGTTTGGTTTTTGTGTAGTTTGTGGGCCGATAGAATCAACGGTCCATATTTCTTTAAAAATTATGGCGGTGACAACGTAAAATCTAAGCTCGTGATCTCGGCGACATTTGGTTTCACATCTTATCAATCAATGGACTTATTGAACACTTCGGTTAGCAGTGTTAGCAGTGATATCACACCGTTAGACTTTTTCCTGTGGGGATATGTAAAGCCTAAAGTCTATGGGGAAAATCCTGCTTTGATTCTGGCTTAGAAGCAAAACATCACGCGTGTCATTCACCATTTATTAGACGAAATGCCCAAACGAGTCATCGAAAATTGGACTCAGCAGATGGACCCTGAGACGATCCCTTAAATGTAAAAAAAAAAGTCATCTAACAGTTGAAACCGAATCCTTAGACAAATTTATATAAAAATCTGGAAAAAATTACTACAAACTCAACAAAAACACACTTCTCAGGAAGAGCAAAAGTGGTACCTTTCTGCACGGGAAAAGAGGCATTTCTACACTTTGGTTTTTTGACTTTCGAAGCGAAATAAAACTCTATGCGCCAAGGCGAACTCGGACAAAATCATGCCGATGTGCATACGTAAATATATTCTAATAAATATGTGCTACACACATAGCTTCAACAATGAACTTCAATCAAGCAAACGCCCCTTCAAAAAGACTATCCCTTTCACCACTCCTTGCCAACCAACAGCAAACACAGAGCGCAACTATTTAAGTATATTCGCACAAAAAGCGCCAACCCAAGTCACTTCACTCACACAGCCAAGTACAGCCGCCAGAACACAAACACACATAGATACATACACACAGGCGCACAGCGCTACACGCCGTCAAAATGCGAGAAGCTATCATCATTTGGTGTAGTGTTTTATTATTGTTAACCAGTCAGCGAACGCAGCAGTTGTATTGGCATTTAATACAACAAACAAGCACTTCAAGTCAATGGTGGCGCTTGGAATTCACAGCGCCACCAAAAACAAAACGAAACAGAAGTTATGAGTGGCACAAACCCACATACACCAACCTAGGTATGCAAGTAATATACAAATGTAGTTGGGTGTGTGTGCGTGTGTGTGGCTGTGAAATATATTAAAGGATGGACGCTGATGGGTAGCGGTTACTAACTGCGTTTGGGGCTCTTGCTGCACTGTTTTGTGACTCAATGATTTGTTTAAGCTCCGCTTGTTATGTTATTGTGTTTGTTGTATTTGAATTTCGAAATTCGTTCTGGCTTGTTAAGAGTTGTTAAGATTATGATATACAGCAGTCTGCGGTCGATGATGCGCGCCACGCATAAGCACGGCACATACAGACACAGGCACTCGTAGTTATATAGGTGTGTGTGTGTGTGTGTGTGTGTGTGTGCTTAAGGCTCAACGCATGCGGCGAGCGGCCATTATGGCGCACAGCAGGCTTGTGGGAAACCGTATTTGAGTTTGACATGGGAATCGAAATTTTTATTAATTTTTATTTCACTTTTTTTTGCGTTTTTTGTTGTATTTTATTTTTTTGTATACCCTGAACAAGGTATCTCGGTAGGTCCCTCTGTTTTATATATGTGAATTAGTCTCTCAGTTTTTGAGTTATCGATTTGAAACTCTGCACACATACATATTTCTCGAAGATGCTGCTTGTTTTTCAGAATCGCCGATATCGGATCACTATAGCATATAGCTGTCATACAAACTTACCGTTCGAAAACAAGTTTTTGTATGAAAAACTTTTTCATTTGTGGAGGTATCTTCAAGAAATTTGGTGGGAATTATTATTGAAAGAAGCGGTATAACCTCCGAACAAATTGTTCAAATCGAGCGACTATAGCATATAGCTGTCATACAAACTCAACGTTCAAAATCATGTTTTTGTATGAAAAACTTTTTCATTTGTGGAGATATCTTCAAGAAATTTGGTGTGAATTATTATTAAAAGAAGCGGTATAACCTCCAAA
Organism: Bactrocera zonata; assembly: GCA_037783105.1. Classification (NCBI taxonomy): domain Eukaryota; kingdom Metazoa; phylum Arthropoda; class Insecta; order Diptera; family Tephritidae; genus Bactrocera; species Bactrocera zonata. The sequence goes on along the minus strand of JBAWJQ010001998.1, from coordinate 160,036 downwards.
CAAATTGTTCAGATCGAGCGACTATAGCATATAGCTGTCATACAAACTTACCGTTCAAAAACAAGTTTTTGTATGGAAAACTTTTTCATTTGTGGAGATATCTTCAAGAAATTTGGTGTGAATTATTATTGAGAGAAGCGGTATAACCTCCGAACAAATTGTTCAGATCGAGCGACTATAGCGTATAGCTGTCATACAAAATTATCGTTCGAAAACAAGTTTTTGTATGAACAACTTTTGCATTTGTGGAGATATCTTCAAGAAATTTGGTATGAATAATTATAGAAAGCAACGGTACAACCTCCGCACAAATTGTTCAGGTCGAGCAACTATAGCGTATAGCTGTCATACAAACTGCGCGTACAAAATCAAAATCTTGTGTGAAAACACCTTCATTTGTGAAGGGTGTTATAGTTTTAGTGCAACCAGAGCTGACGGTTTTTGTTTCGTTTTTTATTGCTCATTCAGAAATGTGTCGTTTTTTTCTAATTTGAATGCAGCGCATATGATTTGTATGTTTATACGTATATGTGTGTGTGTGTTAGTTCAATATTTACCCTTTCGACGCCCTGTTGCTGCTGTTATGTTTGTATCTCACAGTTGCAACATATAATCGATTTATAATTTTTTTCCATGCGCCTCGCTTCGTTGTTAGGCAGATTTGGACTGTTGTTGCTATTGTCATCACCATCATTCTTATTGTTATTTTTTTTTTAATATTACTCTTTTATGGATAAGGGGGTATGCAGCGCGGGGTGTTCTATGATTTGTTTCATTATTTCTTTTGCTTATGCCTTAGTGTTGCTTTATTATTGCTTTTGTTGTTGTTGTTGCCTTGACTTCCACTATTGGTTTTGGACCACCGGCGCTGCTGGCCGCTGCTTCAGCTTGTTTGCCATGTTTTATTAAGCATTCCTCAGCCGACTCTTGTTACCTTTATTATATGATTGTCCATTTGTATGCATAAAAATCAAATGTTGTTCTTGTTGTTGTTGGTGATATTTTTGGTTTTGGTGCATTACAAGCGTTTCATTCGCCAGCACTTACTTTTAAATTACTCTTGTTTATGGTAACATTTAAATTGTGTGTGAGCGCCTGCGCCTACGTCTGGGCCTCGGTCCAGCATTCTCAACCTGTGCAATTGATAATCACGCTACTTTTATTTGCCTGCTTATACATATTTTATTTGACTTTTTTCCTCATTTTGTTTTGAAATTTATTTCCAGCTCCCTGGGTAGTCAGTCATTACGGCGTTAACGAAAAAAATCTCTGTGGCATTTGCGTCGATAGCACTAAAGTGCTTACGTTCCTGCTCCAACCACTTTTTCTTCTGTCTCTACCATTGCTGCTTCTTCTTTCTTTCTTACCGGCTGCTGCTTGAGTAGTGTGCGCAGTATGTGGACATTGCTGGTGGTTTATGAATAATCATTGGCCATCAACGGCATTTCATCGTCGCAATCACTCTTCGACAAGCAGCACCATTTCGTGCTTAAGTGTTAATTAAAACCATTATGGAAGTTGTACGATTTCTAGGAAATGCATTTCTTTATTTCAGCACATTTTCTGAAGGAGTTTTCGGTTGAGATTTTGTCGTTGTACAAATTTTAAGTGCCGCACAGAGGTTAATACCGTGCTGTCGGGAGTTTATGGCCGCAGAATGTGTAAGTGCCGTCACATTTGGGACTTCCTGTAACTAACTTGCACGGAATCAAATAAAGAGTTATGTATTTGGAACCAAAAAGTCTTGACTAAAATCGAAGTAGATCGTAAAATACTACCTTAGAACAAGCAAAGAAGAGCTGAAAATTTTGCAACACCACTTCTAAGCAACCAAAATCTTATAATAAGTAGCCGTTCCAAGGGTTGCAAGCTGAAAAAAAACTTTCAAAAATAGATTTATCTAAATGTGTGTGTAAAGTTTGCAAAACCTTCAGCCAGGCTCACAATTTTCAACCACCAGGCAAGTTGAGGCAACAAAAAAAAAACTGTTTTCTCATTAAATTTTTCATTGCTCTGTAATTCACGGAGCCTTTTTCGTCAGCGCGTCACATTTATAGCATCATTGTACAGTGAATTACCAGCGGTCCGTAGCCCCATGGTTGAAAGGGTTGACTGCATTTCCCTCCCCAATTGCAGCAAAGCAACAAAAGCAAATACCAATTCTCTCACCTTCGTGGATCATTCTGCGGTGACTTTTCTGAGCGAAAGCTTCTGTCACCGCTACCAACGCAGTGTGAAAGCGCCGCAATGTAATAGACTCTCTAATTGCGGTGAAAGCACTCGGTGGCGGTCCCCCAGGCATATAAGCCCCAATTCGCTTCTACTACTGAGCAGAGGCGACAAGAAGCATAAAATATGTATGAATAAAAAGTAATTAAATAAAATACTATAAACAAAAAATCTCTCATATGAATTGCAAAAATTAGCAAACAACAAATTAAAACAACATTAATTTGCCGTGACCCTCTCAAGGCAAACGGTGCCAATGGGAACTACGAAAAAATGTGTGATCGCTTTTTTAGAAAAATTAGTCTAGATATAAAATATAATTTGAGAGCACAAATGCTTATTCTAAAGATGGTTGGTTTTGGAGCTCAAGTCTACCGTAAACTTTTCTTAATTTTTTTTCTGACAGGCAGAAAAGCTCGAAAGTCTCAAACCCGAAATACATATGGCAACGTCGTCCTTTCTCTCTCCTTTGCTGTTCACTAACGTCCTAGACGATGTGATAAGCATGCTCACTCCACATAAGAAAACAAGAAAGCTCTGGAAACTTAAAAGACACTCGAGGATTTGGACATTGCGACAGGCGGGAAATGTCAAGAAGGCAGTCGACCTTGCACGCTGTGTCGGACTTCATATATCCGTCGCCAATATGAAGACCATGAGAGTCAATCACTTCAACAGAAGCCAAATAAAGATTGGCAATGATGATATCCCAACAGTTTTTGCTTCCTCTGTACCATTGTAACAATTGACTGAGGAACAGGATCGAATGTCTACTGTAGGATAAGCAAGGCAAGAGCGTTGTTTGGACGGCTGCAATCGCTGCAGAATATTGAGCAACATTTGAGAAACCGGTGCTGTTGCAAGGAAAATAACTCCATCACTCAGACACTTCAAGCATTCCTCAACAAATGCCAACGAAACATCTGCAGAATTATCTGGCCCAACACTATAAACAATTAAACGCTGTAGAGTTTAAACGCCATATGATACCAAACAAGGTTTTAGACAAAGAGACTCCGGAAAATAATACCAGCGACAAAGCTAAGGTAAAATCTTCTGTATAGCTGCTGGCGGATGCCGCAACAAATGCGCCGTTAGTTCTGCCTTCTACAGACTGGATAAGAAATCCAAGCGTATAGGCCTGGTTGTGAACGAGGGCAAGTCGAAATATCTTCTGTCATCAAACAAAAAGTCGTCGCAGTTGCGACTTGGCTCCACGTCACTGTTCACAGTCATAACATTGAAGTTGTAGATACTATATTTTCGTCTATCTAAAAATCAGAATTAACACGAAAACAGTATAAGCCTTGCAATTAATCTCAGTATCAACAGTACTGAGTGGGCAATTGAAAAGTAAAATCCTCTCTCGACGAACAAAGACCCAACTCTACAAGTCCTTCATTATTCCTACTCTGCTATATGGTCCCGAGGAATGGACAATGAGATCATCTGATGAGTCGGGCTTTGGACGGTTCGAAAGAAAATGTATGGTCCTTTGAGCATTGGTGAATACCGAAGTCGGTAGAACAACGGTACGATAAATACGGTGACATTGACCTAATTCAGCGAATCAAAAGACAGCGACTAGGCTGGTTAAGTTATATTGTCCGGATGGATAAAAACACTCCAGCTCTGAGAGTGTTCGACGCAGTACTCGCCGGGGGAAGCAGAAGAAGAGGAAGACCTTCACTCCGTTGACTCAGTGTTTTCTTCGACTATCGTGTGAAGTTGTACTATCTTTGCTTTCAGGTAATATGAAAAAATTACCCGGAATTAAAACAAAAACAAGAAAAAACGTTAACTTCGGTTGCACCGAAGCTAAATACCCTTCACAGGTGCATTTCTGTTAGTAACTATGTGTCCAGTTTGTATGGAAGCTATATGCTATAGTAACCCGTTCTGAACAAGTTTTTTAGAGATTACACTGTTGCCTTAAAAAATAATCTATACCAAATTTCGTAAATATATCTTGTCAAATGTGAAAGTTGTCCATACAAGAACTTGATTCCGATCGTTCAGTTTGTATGGCAGCTATATGCTATAGTTAACCGATCTGAACAATTTCTTAGGAGATTACATTGCTGCCTTAGAAAATAATATATACGAAATTTCGTGAATATATCTTGTCAAATGTGAAAGTTTTCCTTACAAGAACTTGATTCCGATCGTTCAGTTTGTATGGCAGCTATATGCTATAGTTAACCGATCTGAACAATTTCTTAGGAGATTACATTGCTGCCTTAGAAAATAATATATACGAAATTTCGTGAATATATCTTGTCAAATGTGAAAGTTGTCCATACAAGAACTTGATTCCGATCGTTCAGTTTGTATGGCAGCTATATGTTATAGTTAACCGATCTGAACAATTTCTTAGGAGATTACATTGTTTCTTTAGAAAATAATATATACCAAATTTGGTGAAGATACATTGTCAAATGCGAAAGTTTTCCATATGAGAACTTGATTCCGATCGTTCAGTTTATATGACAGCTATATGTTATAGTGGTCCGATATCGGCCGTTCCGACAAATGAGCAGCTTCTTGAAGAGAAAATGACGTTTGCAAAATTTCAAAAGGATATCTTAAAAACTGAGGGACTAGTTCGTATATATACAGACAGACGGACAGACGGACAGACAGACGGACATGGCTAAATCGACTCAGCTCAACATACTGATTACTTATATATATACTTTATAGGGTCTCCGACGCTTCCTTCTGGGTGTTACAAACATCTTGACAAACTTAATATGCCCTGTTCAGGGTATAAAAAAAACAGAAGTTCTCAAGACTGTTCCAAAGTTCTTTCCAGACGTGGCTTGAAGTGTGTTAGTATGAAGAAGAATATTCCCCGGAGACAACATTAATACTGATAAATAATTGAAAAGACTTTAAAAAAATTGATATTTTAAAGTCATATCAAACAACCTCAATCTGGCAGTGACAAAATGGAAGCATTAAGAGCGAAAATATTTAGAAAATACCTACTCTAGCGCTCATTACTTAATGACTCATTCAACTTAAACAGAAAATGTTAATAACAACCATACAAATATGGGCTATTTAGTGTCACCACTTTAATATTCGTACATATACATGTATGTACACATGTATGGCACTTGCGCACAAACTGCACATTGCTTAGGCACAAAACGATTACACTTGAAATTCTCCAATTAACCAACTTGGAAAGGCAAAAATTCCCACCAGCGCAATTAACACTAGAGCAACGACAACAACTCAAATGTAAACTGAATGCGCTCAAATCAACACTATACCGGCCGTTAAAGGCCTACAACAACTGCATTTGTACTTATGCCCAACTATGCGCCAGTAAGATTTCACACTCCAAGTATTATGGACTGCCATCTAGGTCCAAAAAAGGCACTCCGCTTGCCGCATTCCATTTAAAGAGTTAATCACGTTTGCGGTATGTGGTAGCAACGCCATGGCATGAGGTGTTAAATGCTAGTCCCACACACCCAAACAAACAGGCAAAACATATGTACGAACAACATGTTGCAACAACATTTAGAACACTGATGTTTACAATCGTATACACAGCGTTAAACAGCAAAATAAACACATATATACATGCATATATATTTATATAAGGGTGTGGTTAGACATGGCAAAGAAGAGGGCTTTTTCAACAATCGAAAAACAGCTGTAACTTTTTGTCATCTTCCCCGAATTTATTTTTTTATGGAGCTTAAAATCTCACCTTTCCAACACTATATGGTATGACATAATGTGACTCCAACGACATCTATCGACAAAATACGAAAAGACTTTTTCGACTAGCCAATATTAAAATGTTCGAAGAGAAAAAACAAAGTTTCAAAATTATTTCCATACATTTTTGCTACTTCAAACAAATTTCAAAAGTCTTCAATGCGATAGCATACCACTTGCTTAGTCTGAACACACCTTAAACTATGCATACAAATAAAAGAATTCAGAATGGTTTTGATTGTGAGAGCGTTTAGCTATTTTAGAAAATTGTAGCAATGAATTACGCTTCAAAAAACTTTCAAAAAGAACTGCCACAGCGTGCACATAACTTAAAATCCCCCTAAGGATAAGCGCCGTAGCGTGTAGGTTATCCTAGTTGCATGTAGTCGCATGTCAACATCGGTTTGTGTGTAGAAAAATGTACGCTATGGCGGAAAAAAGCTGCCTGCGTTACGTCGGTCTACGCTTGCGCTTAGCAGGAACTTTAATGCATTAAAGTTCCAATTTCAGTTGAAATGAAAAATTCCAAAACACAACACCACATACTCACGCACGCCGTTTTTGCTCCTGCCAAGTGCGCGCCACACACAGGCCATAAACAATTTGACGCGCTCGCCTGATATCTACGAGCCAAGGATGCTTGTTGCCGCTACTTATACACAGTTTGGTAGCAAAAAGCATCTTAAAGTCCTAAAAATGCGCACTTGATGTGACAGTGACAGTTTTCACATTTCAAATTACCTGACAATTATAGTTTGTTAATTTTTTATGGCTGGCAAGTGGAGCGAAACGAAATGTGGTGCGGTTGTTGTTCGTATCGCCTTGGCGTGTTAACAAATTGAAACACTCTATAATGTGTTGGCTTTAAGCCAACTACTGGCTGCTGCGCATGTGTGTAGCGTGTGGTTGGTTGTAGTAAAAATGTTTAGCAATTTATTGAATTGGTGGTTATTGCTGATGTGCAGTGATCATAAGTTGGTTAGTTTATTAGTTGTGTGCTTGATTGTGTGGCGCAGGCGCTATAGTGGCACATTAAGCTTCATGCGTAACCATTCGTGTAACACTTGTTTCTAACATGAGCGACAGATTATGGAATCAGTTGTAACATATATAATGTATACAAATATGTATGTGTGATAAATAAAAGGCCTTTGAAAACACTGTGATTATTCCACGATCTACAAAAAACGATTTCAACCAAAAAAATAAGGTGGCATTGTATTTATTTTAAAAATTCTTTATTTATTCTTCCAAATCAATTTCATCCCCTTCAAAGTAATCCCCTCCCGATGCAATGCACTTATGCCAACGGATTTCTCAATCTTCGAAACACTGGTTGTAGTCACTTTCCGAGATGGCCTTCAGTTCCGTCTTCGCTGCGGCTTGAATCTCCTCTATCGTATAAAAACGGTGTCCCCGGCGCGGTCTTTTGAGCTTGGTGAACAGCCAGAAGTCGCACGGCGCCAGATCAGGTGAATACGGTGGTTGCGAAACGATATGGGTTGTGTTTTTGGCGAAATGATCACGAATTACGAGGGCAGTAAGGGATGGTGCATTATCGTGGTGTAAAAACCAAGAATTGTCTTTCCACAATTCCGGCCTTTTTAGGCGGATAGCGTTACGCAAACGACGCATAACGTTCAAATCATATTCCTTGTTGACTCTTTGAACGGTTGGAAGGAATTCATAATGCACAACACCACGATAATCGAAGAAAACAGTCAACATGAGCTTGATTTTTGAGCGACTTTGGCGCGATTTTTTTGGTATCGGTTCTCTTTTGGCACGATATTCGCCCGATTGATCGGTTGTTTCTTGGTCGTAAGCATAGATCCAAGTCCCATCGCCAGTTATAATGCATTTCATGACACCCCGGTAGTCGGAAAGCATCATTTCACACACTTCAACGCGACGCCTTTTTTCCAAAAAATTCAATGTTTTCGGTACCAGTCGAGATTTGACGCGCTTGAGGCCCAAAACATCCTTCATAATGGTATTGGCTGAGCCTTTCGATATGCCAACTTCATCAGCAAGGTCTCTAATTGTTAATCGACGGTTTTTCAACACCAAATCTTTGATTTGTTGAACGTGAGCTTCGTCGGTTGATGGTCGCCCTGGATGCTCTTCGTCTTCGACACGTTCACGGCCGGCTTGGAACTCACTATACCACTTGTAAACATTTTTTTAGACATAGCCTCATCACCAAAGGCTTTCTGCACCATCCTCAACGTATCCGCAGCAGAAAATTGATTCCGTAAACAAAATTTAATGCAAATTCTTTGCTCAACAAATTTCGACATCGCAAAAAATGAAAAACTCACTTTTAGCAGCTCAGAAAACGACACGTATCTCAAACACTAATGAATATTTTGACATGAAATTTGACATAAATCTGACTGACAGTACTACCAACCTAAAAAAAAATAATTCTCCAAATCCTTTGACGCCCGCAGTTTAAATGCAAATGTCACCTTATTTGGGCACAGTAGTATATATACATATGTGTTCGTGAAAATAGTAGAGCAACAAGGTCCACCCACTTCCAAGCGCAATAATTATTCTAGATATTCTATCAAAACTTTTAAGCTGAACATTATGGTATGGGCTTGCATTTCGTACATAGTGTCGGTCTTATACACTTGATCAATGGCATCTTAAACCGGGCAGAGTGTATTGAAGTAGCATCCTGAACCTGATTCCAATCGAAAATTTCTGGGGATATGTTGAACTTTCCAGTACATAAATCAAGAACCAATTAATATAACGGATTCAATATTGCACGAAGTTGACTTTTGTTCGAAAAATAATTCAATAATTGAAATTCAGGGATAGACATACAATGGTATATCTGTATGTCAAAAATGGGTTGAATCGGACCAATACTTCCCTCAGCCCCCATATACCTAATATAAAGATAATCGAACTTCCAGCTGACGTTGTACCGCATATATCACTGGTAGGAAAATGAGCTAGCGTGTTTTTCTCATAACAGTGTCTTTGTACCTAAAATAGATAATTTAAGCGAAAACTTGACATACCCCCATATAACTAATATCAAAATTTTCCGAAAAATGCGAAAATACTTTTTTGACTACCCAATACATAATACATAGGATATGCTATAATCAAACCTCTTATACCAATTTAAAGTCAATTAAATAACAATGGCTCTCAAAATGTTGATTTTGGAATTCCACTGTTCACACTTACTTAACTGAGAATAGTGTAATTATAGCAGTTAAACAGTGAATCCACAATAACCGCCTAAAAGTATGCAGATATTTATTTCCACACACCTTATTGCTGTAGGATGTGTAAACCTTAATTAAGTTGCTAACAAAAATTTTTTGAAGCTTCACATTAAATTTATTAGTTCAAATAGAGAACATAAAAAAAATAAGAAATCATAAAAATAGGAGAATAGAAGATCCTTCTGTGTAGAAAATTCCATGCGCAAAAAGGTCTTGTATTCAACCGGCTGTCAATTGGCGTAAACTAACGAAAAGAATAACATGATTCAGACTATTAAAGACGCGGACAATAACACTTAAGAGGGTTAAAACACCAATCAAGTGGACTTCCGGCTACTAGTCTATAATGTGCACCTGAAAAATAATTGTTATCATATTTTATTTGGATACTAAGGAATAATAGCAGTAACAAACACAATTCACTATAATGGCTCCCAAACTATCAAAATAAATCATTCGCAACTCACATTTGAAAAGGATTATTGAACAATTTTGAAGCATAAGTACTTGCAAGCGTACTCATAATATCAACAGTTTGAGCGCCACCGACATTAACTGCAAGAATGATGTGGATTATAAAGTATGGAAAGTATTAAAATATCAACAAACAGGATACTTTCTACAAAAGCTCCTTTCAATTTAGAAACAACGAAAAAAGCTCATCAAAGCAAATCAAGGAGGCACAGCAGCGAAGTGTGCGCAGCTTACAAATTTATGGGTACACACCTGAAAGGAGTCTCATATCAAAATTGAAGAGGAAGTCTTATCACTGCACAACCAATGCTGACGTTTGCTTTTTCTTTGTTTTTCAACAACACTAAACACTTTCCAACCTTTTCTTTTTGCAAACGCACTGCGACCACTCACCACACTTACACACTTTCCTAGCGAACCAATAATTACACATTTTCCTAACAAACCTATAAGAAAACACTACTCACATTTATTTCATTTAATTTATTTCATCTAATTACACTATCGAACACTTCACTTTCGATTTTGAAATAAAAATTTTCAAAACCAAAAAACCCCGCGTCATAGAAGACCTTTTCAAGCTCGAGCGTGTTTTTCTGGACTTTAAACTACATAACAATTACAAAATTGTTTGTAGAGATAAACCTCAAGACTTGTCATTAAGTAACATAAAATAAAATTGCTGGTAACACTGGTAACTATCACAAAAAATCGGCATCAATAAATCACTGCAACCTGTCGCAATAGATTCCAACTGGCGCTCCTCATACAGTAAATGTTATATAATTATTAGCTCAAGAAGTTTACCTTACTGTGAGTTATGAATAAATGGCCCTATGAAACGATTAATATCGCCTTAACACACCGATTTAAGTAATTTTCTTGAGTTAACCGTTCGCGCATACTTTTCACCGCAGTGATACGAACGCACTTTATTTGATACCCGAAAAACCGAGTGATAAATGCCACAACTACTTTATTTACAAATTAACACTAGCTCTAGCACTTAAACTTGCACCGAAACTATAATTTGTACTAATATGCTTTAGGATTTTCACAATCTTTACGGATTTCAATACAAGCGGCGGGGAAATAGTTTCAGAACTGCTTACAACTGAAAAGTGACGCCGGAAAGTTTCCAATACGCAGAGTTGTATTTATTGTCAAATTGTTAGACGTATTCTATTCACAGTGAAGTGCTAAACTAATTATTTTTACAAATATGAATTGATGAAAATTTTAAATTTACATTTGTGATGATGTTGTAATTGTTCATTCCTTCGTGTATGTCTTAATTCCGCAAAAACATAGTCGATTATTCCATATAAATGCGATTGCTTGTGATAATTATTATGGTGCCACCTAGCGGCGACTTTTTTCTAGATTGGCTCGCCTTCAATTTATGAGCAAACACATTTTACGACAATTGATCATTCGATCCTGGTGTCACTTGGTGAGGTAAATTTTAATAATCATCAATCCATTTTATTAAAAAAATAAATAAATATAATCGAAACTATTGTTTTTATATTTTGATAATTATTAAACTCTAGCGCCATCTATTTTTTATATTTAAGCTCTCTTTCAGGCCGCAAAATAACCCACTCTTCATAGTAAATGGCAAAATTTCCAGTTTTCCATCGGAAATGCAACACAGTGCTGTGCCATGATCCGCCGCCATTAAGTCAGTTCCGTAAAAAATTCCGTGCGCGTCGGATGAAATTTGGTTATTGTCGTAAATAGTGAAAAATATAAAAGTTTTTGTTTCAAAATCGAAAGTTAAGTGTTCGGTAGTGTGCAATTAAGTGAAATAAATGTGAGTACAGTGTTTTCTTATAGGTTTGTTAGGAAAATGTGTAATTATTGGTTCGTTAGGAAAATGTGTAAGGGTAGTGAGTGGTCGCAGTGCGTTTGCAAAAAGAAAAGGTTGGAAAGTGATTAGTGTTATTGATAAATAAAGAAAAAGCAAACGTCAGCATTGGTTGTGCAGTGATTTCTAATTCACGGTAAGTACTTCCTCTTCAATTTTGATATGAGACTCCTTTCAGGTGTGTACCCATAAATTTGTAAGCTGCGCACGCTTCGCTGCTGTGCCTCCTTGATTTGCTTTGATGAGCTTTTTTCGTTGTTTGCAAGTTGAAAGGAGCTTTTGTAGCAAGTATCCTGTGTGTAGATATTTTAATACTTTCCATATTTTATAATCCACATCATTCTTGCAGTTAAGGTCGGTGGTGCTCAAACTGTTGCTATTATGAGTGCGCTTGCTTCAAAATTGTTCAATAATCCTTTTGAAATGTGAGTTGCGAATGATTTATTTTGATAGTTTGGGAGCCATTATAGTGAATTGTGCTTATTACTGCTATCATTCCTTAGTATCCAAAAAAATATGATAGCAAAGGTTTCTCAAGTGTGCATTATAGATTAGAAGCCGGAATTTAGAGCGGTTTTTGATGATTGATGCGAAGTTAAATGATTTGTTTAATATCATTTTTATTTATATTTCAAGAGCACACAAAAAAAAAAAAAGTGACTACTCCAAAATGAAAGGTCTATTTTTTACGAATTTTAAACTTTCATGAAATTTTTAAAAATATTACTGATTAGTACTCAGTTTATGTTCAGCCAGACGATAGAGAAAAAATATTAATTTCATTGTTCAAGCAAATCGGCAGATTAGAACTGGAGAAAGCTTGAGAAACCCCCCTTTAAAAGTTTAGGTGTTTTTAGGGTTTCAGAGGTGCTAATATTTTTTTTTTTTACTATTTTTCAATATTTTATATATAATCATATATTTTATTTCAACAATTCAGCATATCAAAGTTACATACTTAAACAATATTTTGTGAAATTGTATTTAAAAGTAGCGAAAAGTCAGCCTTTGTAACTTGCGATAATATTTATTAGCATTTTTTATAGTTACTTTTCTACACATTTTGTTAAAAATACAATTTTTCACTCGCGAAAAGGAAGCTGACATATAACGGACTTTTGGCATCCGCAGCTTGACAGCGACGGTGTTGCCAGCAATGAAATCCTCTAGATGAATTGAGTGTAAGTTTTAAAGTGGTAAAAACAAACAGAAGTTAAAATATTTTATTATTAAAATATACATATATAAATAAAACATATAATCGAGCTGCATCATAATGAAAAAAATATTTTTTGTAAAGCGAGAAATTAAATACTATTGATTTGCAGGTTGCTATTGAAAACCTAAGCAAAAATAACATAAAATAGGGTTTTAGATATAAAATTAAAGAATTTCATAAATAAAAAGAATTAAGTTAAAATTAATAATATGTATATTTAAAAATATATTTAAAGATATGCCAAAAAAATTATGCTGACGCAAAACAAAAGCTCGTGTTCCAATAAAATAAAAAATCATATGTCTTGATTTGACATTTGCAACTTTCAATTATTTGCAATAATTCTTAAAGAAATAAACATTTATTCGCATTAAGTAGTTTTTTAAAACAAAAATCGAATACAACAGCGTATAGTGTTCATTTATTTACAAAAAATGTAAATTGCTTGCATTTCAACAGTTTGACAGGCTTTACAGCCAATTTAACATCAACTCTCCATATTGTTACGAATTTACTGCTTGCTAGTTTACTTTGTTAGGTTCGTATCTCTGGATTGACAAATAAAATCAACACTGTTTAATTTAATTCAACAACTCTTTATTTCACAACTCGTCTACACTATAGCAGTTTACTCTTAGCACTGATTGATTACGTTGGCGCTGCCACGGCTTATATAGCCACGCACTTCTCGCTAGATGCCGATGTGTCCTTCTAGAATATTGCGTCTAGAAACCACCAGAACATACTGCTATACGGCGCCAGATGTCGCTAGATGCCGATGTGTCCTTCTAGAATATTGCGTCTAGAAACCACCAGAACATACTGCTATACGGCGCCAGATGTAGCTATTGCTTCGACAAACAAACAGCCGCGGCGCCAGATGTCTACAATAAGACAAATGCTATTCCATATACCTACAGCTATTGTTCATAATAATGGATGCATATAGCAATACAAATACAACTTAATACTACTTTTGTAACACTGCCCTCCACTAAAGCCTAATCGTCCCGATTAGGCACAAATCCTCTTGAACCAAATGGGGCGAGCCTCTCCAAATGTACTACTTTCATTTTACATCGTGCTTTCCCATTTCTTTGTATGCGGTATACCACGTCATTAAGTCGTTTCATCACCATATAGGGTCCTTCCCAGGCTGTCTGCAATTTCGGGGACAAGCCTTTCTTTCGAAGTGGATTGTACAACAGGACCAGATCACCTTCTTCAAAACCTTTTGAATTTGCCGCTTGATCGAACCGGTCCTTCATCTTATTGCTCATCAGATGCGTATGCTGTCTTACCATTAGATGCAATTCATTCATTTCTTCCTTTAAGGCAGAACAATAATCTCCATCATTTCTTACAGCTGTAGGATTCGTTCCAAACTTAAGATCAGCGGGGAGTCGCAGATCAGATCCGAAAATAATCTTTGCTGGCGTGTAACCAGTTGTCTCGTGCTTCGCTGAACGATACGCCAGCAGGAACATCTGGATGCACTTGTCCCAATTCCGTTGATCTTTATCAACGATTTTCCGCAGATGTTCTTCGAGCGTTCGGTTGAATCTCTCCACCATTCCATCTGATTGTGGATGTAACGCTGTCGTCCGTGTCTTGTGGATGCCCAATAATGTACAGACTTCTTGGAAAATGGAAGATTCGAAATTCCTGCCTTGATCTGAGTGTAATTCGACGGGCACTCCGAACCTTGTTATCCAATTTTCTACAAACGCTTCGGCTACTGTCTTCGCTTCCTGGTTTGGTAAGGCATATACTTCTGGCCATTTACTGAAATAGTCCATGACAACCAGTAGATATTTGTTTCCGGCCGTACTGGTTGGGAACGGACCTGCAACATCCATTGCGACTCTTTCAAATGGCGATCCCACGTTGTACTGTTGTAGCCTACCGCGACTTTTGGCTTTAGGACCTTTAGCTGCCATGCACTCTACGCAATTACTTATCCATTCTGCTATGGAATCTCGACAACCGATCCAGTAGAACCGTTGTTTAATCTTCTCTATAGTTTTTGTAATTCCAAGGTGCCCTCCACTAGGTCCATTGTGATATTCTTTCAATACTTTTGGGATCATGGACTTCGGTACTATGATCAGCAGACGAGACTGTTTGCCATCTTCGCTTTCCCAGGTACGATGAAGGTATCCATTAACGAGGTTTATGCTGTTCCATTGGGCCCAATATGCTTTTGCAGTTGGACTCACGCTACTTATTTGTTCCTTTGGTGGTCGTACCCCATTTTCTTTGGCCATTATCAGCTTTGCAAGATCAGGGTCCTCCAGCTGATTGATTCTGATGCGGTGAGGAGTCCAATCATCTTCAGGTTCTATATTCAGTAATCGCACGTCGATTATACCTTCTTTTCCCTCTGATTTGGAGCAATGTTTACATTCCAGTGGACAAGGGCGATGTGATAATGCATCCGCATTTTTGTGGTGAATCCTCTTTCGGTGTTCTGTTGGTTGTTTCCATTTTGATGGGTTTACTTTTATCTTGCAATTTCGGGCAAAGTGACCCGCTTTTCTACAGTTGAAACACCTGCCTGTTGTATTTACTCGCTGTGCAGCAATTGTCTTCAGAGTCTTCAATATTTCCTCCATCAGCGCCGGTTGTTCCATTTCAACCCTTTGTACTTTGGGTGCTGGTTTACTTAGTAGAGAAGCTGTTTCCCTCTCAATGTAATCCACAGGTGCATCTGCATTTGCCAAATGAGCCAGTCGTTCTATTTCCGTTGCGAACTCTTGCAATGACTCGTTCATCTTCTGACCCCTATTTTGCAGTTCGATCTGGTATATTTGTTTCCGGTGCTCACTACCATATCGTCTTTCTATCGCACTCATCAATGCCTCATAGTTGTCCCGTTCACAGTCTGGAATAGTCTGAAGGATTTCTGCCGCAGGTCCTTTCAATGATACAAACAAGGACGCTACTTTGTCCGCTGCATTCCAGTTATTGGCCATTGCTGTCTTTTCAAACTGAAGTTTGAAAATTTGAAATGGAATACTTCCATCGAATGTGGGTGCCTTCAATCTTTGATTATTTGTTGATGGTGCAGGGCCATGCAGTTGCAGTTCTCGCACACGATTACTTAATTGAAGAACTTCTGCTTTTAAATTTTCTTCGTCATTTTTTAAAGTGCTTAATTCGTCTTCAAATTTTGAAAATTTCTCTTGCACTTGTTTTTGTAGTTGTGTAGTATTTTCCGTAATCTGTTGTACCAAACGATGTTGTTGTGTAAGGCGAGACTCTAACTGTGATGTATTTTCAGCTATTTGCTGTGCCAGACGATTTTCGGTTTGCACTGCATTGTCTGCTATTTGTGATGTATTTTCAGCTATTTGCTGTGCCAGACGATTTTCTGTTTGCACTGCCTTTTCTGCATTTTCAGCTATTTGCTGTGCCAGACGATTTCCTGTTTGCACTGCATTTTCTGTATTTTCAGCTATTTTCTGTATAGCCACTAACAGCATGTTCATGTCCACACTCGATGATGTTCGTTGTTCTTCTACTTTTTCTTCTACCTTTGTAGAAGTTTCTGGCCCAACAAATTCGAACTCGTCCACATTAATTCCATCCGCTTCCATTGCTTCACGTAATCGTGCCTGCAGATCCGCCTTTTGCCCGCTTATCGGCAAATTACGCTCCTCCAGTTCCTTTTTTAATTGCTGAATTCTCAATTCTCCGAATTTAACCATCTTGATTTTGGATTATTTGACAATCCCACTTCTGACACCAATTGTTACGAATTTACTGCTTGCTAGTTTACTTTGTTAGGTTCGTATCTCTGGATTGACAAATAAAATCAACACTGTTTAATTTAATTCAACAACTCTTTATTTCACAACTCGTCTACACTATAGCAGTTTACTCTTAGCACTGATTGATTACGTTGGCGCTGCCACGGCTTATATAGCCACGCACTTCTCGCTAGATGCCGATGTGTCCTTCTAGAATATTGCGTCTAGAAACCACCAGAACATACTGCTATACGGCGCCAGATGTCGCTAGATGCCGATGTGTCCTTCTAGAATATTGCGTCTAGAAACCACCAGAACATACTACTATACGGCGCCAGATGTAGCTATTGCTTCGACAAACAAACAGCCGCGGCGCCAGATGTCTACAATAAGACAAATGCTATTCCATATACCTACAGCTATTGTTCATAATAATGGATGCATATAGCAATACAAATACAACTTAATACTACTTTTGTAACAATATTATAAATTAATATTTGTGATTATGAGAATGCATGAATTTTTTCTTACCCTTGCAACAACAATAACAATAATAACTAATACAAATATACAACACACATTCTTTATATTTGCTATAAATATTTATTACTTCTTTTCAATTATTGCATAAAATAAATGTAATCAAGCTACATACTCATATAATAAGGCGTGATTTATAAAATAATAAATTTTAAATGTAATGTTTGCATATTTTTATGTATTCCCATGCAACTCAGTTACATCTGGGCTTTTATTTATGTTTGTATATGTGTAATAAATTGTAGAAAACAAGAAACCAATGCCTACAAAAAAAAAAGAAAAGGTGCTATAGCACTGAGAGGACATTGTGATGGTCATAACACGCCGCCAGCACCACAATATTTGCAATTTATTCGTTGATAAAAAAAAACAAAGTGATAAATTAGACAAATGATCAACACTACACTCTTTTTTCCGTTTTTCACCGTTCAACAGCATTTCAATTTGGCGTGTACCCTGTATCTGCTTTGCCGTTCCTAACTCAAGACTGGCGCCTGTATTTCTCTCCCCAATGCCGATAGCTCTTTGAGGAAAAGTTTCGCATTGCTCAGCGTCGATGCGCCATAGATGATGCGCTTATTGACATTCGCCGTTTGCTTTTGCTTGATGTAGTCCACCAAATTTTGGTATTCAATATAATTGCCACCGCCTACGATGAAAACGACCGCATCTTGGAATGGTGCGCGATTCTTTGGTAATACATCGCCGCCTTTTAAGAGTTTCGGATCCAAGTAAAGATAATCATCGGTTTCCGAATTGCTGCGACATTCCATCACCTGTTCGGTGATTTTCGTTACCGGCAGACTCTAAAACGTGGGAAAAGGGAAAGCGTTTTCAATTTATAGCGCTCATTACATATATTTTCTGTACATACATGTCTCTTGACGACCAAATTCTTGACACCCTCCATCACAAATGATGAGCCTTGCGATACCAATTTCGAGAACATAGAAACGGTACGTGTACCACCGCCCTCGTATTGAGCAGCTTGACTGAGTGCCGGTGAGCGATTCATAATACCCTTCCAACGCTGTACATATGCAAGTGGCGAAAGATCACAGCCGGCCTCTTGCAGGGCTTCTTTCATACGTTCAATTTCAAATTCGGGTACATTTTGCGCACATATATAATAGATGATGAACAGTCGCAACTTATCTTCGGGTAAGCCGAATTCCGGATCTTTCAGCAATTCCAACAACGGTCGATCGAGGGTTTGTTTCGACATGATTTTCTCCTCTAACTCAAAGAAAGAATCTAAACGACGCGCTTTTATATAGTTTAAAATTGCAGTGGCGATTTTTGTGTGCATATCTATAAGACGCTTCTTTTCCATCAGTTGCGGCAATGAATTGACAGCGTTGGTGAGACGTGCCGTGGTATCGTTAACCATGGAGAATGCCACTTCAGTTTCACCATCAATACCCATAGATGTTTTCAGGCGTTTGATTTCGTCCTCTGAATTGCGATAGGATTCTAATTCTTCTTGTATGGCTTCGGCCACTGTAGGGAATGGACTGCCTTTGTGCGTCACCCAAAAACGATCATTGCGATCAAGATCGCAAGCTTTTGGTTTCTTACGTGTACCTAAAAGAAACAATAATGTTTATTAATAAAATAAACTCAATATAACGAAACTATAAACAAATACCCGTGTTTGTTGCACTGTCATCCTCGACGTATACTAAATTTAGACCCAATTCTAGTACATCGTGCACCAACGCTTGATAAGACCATGTGTGATGTAATGGTGTGGCTAAATCTAAATTTCTATCCAACAATAGCAGCACAGGACGCTGGAAACTAAATACACCACCACCGGCTTGCGTGGCATCCATGTGGAAAAGATTGGAGCGCGAATCCCATAGGTTCTCACGCAATTTCTTCTCCAATTTACGCGCCACCATTTCTGCAGCGCTATTACGCGGACAACGGATAATTGGCACGTTGCCTAATGTGACAAATACGGCAAATAGTGAATCCACTATAGAGTCCATTAATGCCTCCATTTCCTCATCGCGTGTATTTGCACGATTTATGGAATAATATGACAATTGCTCACTCTTCTGATGTTTCAATATGAAAAAGTCATCTTCTAAACTGATAAAGTTTACATATTGATCGTATACACGATGTATGTTAGCTACACAACCGGCTTGCAGTGCGGCTGCAGCCAAATCTTCAATTTTTTGTCGCGTTATGGGCGCCAAAAAATTCAAATGGTAAACATCGTACAACCCGTTACCAAAATCCTGCTGAATACGATCCAAATTTTCATCGGTTGGCAAGCAAAAGTAAACGGCAGGCACATCTGGTATAGAGTCACGGTCGGAATGTAGTTGTCTAAAATGGAATTTGTATAATGTGGATTTTTGTTGTGGCGCCTCATAAAATAATGTTTACTGAACTCACACATGTAAAGTCACGCCCAGTTCGCGCAACTCTTTAATGGAAATTATAGGCGAAATGATGTCCTGTCCCACCCGATCAAAGATTAATATTTTCCATACGGGCTCTGCAGCTAACATTTTCGGCTGCTGTGTATTCAGATTGAGCATCTGCTTTATAGCATCTGAAATGGTTAATTATAAACTTGTATTATATATGTGCAAAATATATAATAGTGAATAGAGACTCTATTTTGCTAGTTCATCCTTCTGTATACAAAATTTCTTTGGAGGTTTTTGTATTATAAACTTTGTCTCTGTGACCAGCCACTTACTTATTTGTCTGTCACGTAAAGTTAACATGTTTTATGGATTATTACGCAGCTTTTAAAATATAAAATATATACACTTTTATCTAAAAACAATTACTAATCACCAACCAATAAGTTTTTTACTTTTAAGCAACTTTTCACATATTTGATACAGCTGTGAACTGTCAAAACAACTATACCACGTATTCATTCTAACAAAATGCATGGTTGCATTATGGCCCGTTTAAGTTTTTGAAGAATTCCAAAATGTTTCTATTGAAATCTTGAACACTTTTTCTGTACAAATTTTAAGCGTTACTGAGAATAACATGTATTTAACGAATGAACATTAATTTCTAGATTTAAAATGATCCAGCATCAGTTTAGGAGAATACTGGAATCCAAATATTTTCCTAGAGTTATTGTTGGTATGGTGGATTTTTTATATATCTTTAATAAAATTGAACAGAACATCTTTCAAACGTATACTGTAATGCACCATTGGCTTTTCTGATAGTTTTTGATTGATTTATCAAAACAAACATCGTAAAAATTATGCGAATTAATCCTATTTTCCCCTTTATAGGTTACATGATATGCAAGCTTTAACACAACGAAAAACGCAGAAGTCACTACTCTTTAGACACAGGCATAAGTGCTGTAAATGTAACTAGATCATATTTATTTCAAATATATATTCAGAGTTTTGCCCTTTCCAAAATCTTTTGAATTAACTCGAATATATTGTAGTATTAAGACAGCAAATATGTCAAACACTTTACGCTTTCGAAACGCTTCCTAATAGTTACAAAACATAGCCACTTGGCAGCTATCTTTTACGCTAGTGGCTCTCAAACTTTTATACATGCAATTTGGAGACTTTTTAAAGGCTACTTCGCATCCATTGCAATTTCCTGCCAGTCTTTTGGAACATGGCGGATTAATAAGACGTAAAATTATTGTCGTGAGCGTTGCGAAATTCATTAAAGATGAAGAAATAAATATAAAATTGCGAATTTCCTTAACATGTGCACGTAGTTAATTTTAACATACGCTAAATGTAATAAGTTAAATAAAGAATTGGCCGTAGTAATTTTAATTAACGAAATTGTGGTGAAATGCCAATTATGGTTGTCTCGTGTTAAGTGACGCTCGTGCACGAAAGCAATGCTTCATTGTACTGTGTAGAATTAAACGCCGTTAATTCGGGAAAAAACGCCGTTAGTTCGGGGAAAATGTGTGTTTATTACTTTGCTGAATCCCAAGTGCGCTTTCTACAATAATACCAAAGTAAATTACCAATAAAAAATATTCATAAGACAGTGCATAACTCAATGTATTTTCGATAGAAGAAATAGTACAAAAAATTTGTGTTGCGGTTATTATATGCATACGTATATAGTAACTATATAGCTGTGTATAAACATGTGTTTGTGTATAGGCAGTATATGCAGCATCACCCCAGTAACCAGCGTGCTATGTCTGCGGAATGGAGTCCAATTCAACTTTATGTTGATAATATTTTTGAATCTTTTGCTGAATTCCCGCAGTCAATTGCTCATCAATGTACAAAATCAAGTGGGTTGTGTGAAATATTATCAATTTATTTATTTCTTAACAAATTTTTTTGTAATATTTATGTACGAACGTACATAGGTGATATGTTTGAAATTTTTATTTTTAATAATTTGCCGATAACCATGTATGTTCGGTCATAGTTCGACTGTATTTATATTTGCTTCAAAGTAATTAACGGAATCTTGTCTATACATGTTCCAATATATTGTTTTGTGTGTTACATATAGTTTTTGTAGCGGTAATAATAGTGGAATAATAAAAAAAAGAGACGAGTATCTCTCAGCTGACTGCGACAATAGCGCAAAGTTTCCAGCTCTCCAATGCATGTAAAAGTCTCCATAAATTTGCCGAACTGTGTATATTGACGAAAGAGAGGCATAAAGCAAATTGCACAAAGGAATTTAGACCATTTTTTTTAATAATAAGGAAAAATAAATTTCTATACATACAAGTATTTAAATAAGTTTTATTTCATCCACTTTTTCATTTGCTAATGCCATCTGCCTATTATAAATGCTAAAAGCCAGCTGCCAATTTGCCCCCTTTCAATTCTTACCTACCTATTGTCCATTCAGGTTTGTGGTTCTTATAGCAGTACAAGGGTAAAGTGTTGGGAATACAAATGAATGCATATGCATGTTGTCCTTGAACTTGTGCGATTTTAAAAGGTTTTATATCCCCGTTTTCAAGAAATTTCTAGCTAGCTGACATGGAATATAAGGGCTTGTGTTCAGCATTTACAACAGTTCTACTATTTTGTTTTTTTTTTAGAATATATCGTAAATATATTATTATTTTTATCTTAGTATTTACATCGTCTTAAATTAAAAACTGGTGACTGTTTACGTTCAAAATGTGAAGTTTTAATTCAGTGATATAGCACGAGCTAATTTTAAATATGAGTTCGTTTGATACAATAGATTATATTATGCAGTGCAGCAACAAATACAAATAAATCGTATCCCCATTTAAAGAAACATTTACGCACTCTTCAGACTTAAAGCATTATACATATAACTTTCGCTTATCGCATGTAAAAACTGCATTCAAGGTTAGCTTTTCTATATGCAATGCCTTCCGACACTTTTTAAGCTTAAGATTTACCTGATTTGCTTGCCTCCGGCACGTATACAAACATTTGAGTTCTATAAGTCTTACAAAGAGCAAGTACATGGAAACAAGCAGCCATGAACTTTGCGCTTTTTCGCTTTTCAGCAGTTCATTTATTGCATTTGCTTATCTGGTAACGCCTAGTATACAACGCCTGCTGCCAAAAGCCATTAGTTTGGACCAAGCCATGTGCTCGCGGCTTTCTAATGAGCCTCTTAAACACACACAAAAGTTTTTCCTTCAGCTCCTTGTGTCTTTTGTTTAGTTGTTTCGTTGCTATTAGCTGTTTACACTAGGGTCAACTTAAATTAATAGTGAAATAAATAAGTTCATTGTAGTTTCCACATGAAAATGTGGCAAATAGTTTTTTGTAGATATTACATATTGATCTCAATTTTCTTCTAATACAATGACTAATTTATGGTAACCTTAATCGATGAATCCTTCTGTTTTATATTTCTCCAGTAATATTTTTATAAAAAGGTAATATTTTTTAAGACTAAATTCAAGTATTAAAAATAGAGCAAATGTATTTGAGCTTTAGCTTAATGAAACAAAAATTGAGAAATCCTTTTTATAGCATCACTTCGCAAAAATTAACTTTCAAACTATAATCCCGCTGAAAAGTATATTCAAAAGAAATGTTTTATTTGGGAAAATAGTAATTCTAAGTAAGAGCCTATTATCAATTTTTTTCATTCCAAAAACTTTCCGACATTCAAAATTCAGTTTTCATAAACCCGGACAGGAGGAAGATTCAAAGTAGTGTATAAATGTTTTCCAAAAGTTAGGTATAATACAATTTAAATTAAATGCCGCCTTTCCTTTCTTCCAGCATCTTTAAATTTTTCTTTACTTACACATTTTCATATTCAGTCTTTCATTTTTATCGCCATGAATTAAGGTACTTTAATACCCTCTTTTGTTTCGCTTTCTTTTTATACAATTTTTTCCTAAGATTTAGTTCATGGACAAGTGGTTTGTTTTGTTTACCTTTTGTTACCACTATGTTGATATTATATTTAACTATACGTCGCAGATTTTGTGCATATATAAACTTGTGTATACTTATGTATGTTTGACCTTTAGCTGCGAGTTTGCTCGAAATATGTATATATTTATCTGCGTATGTATTTAGGAAAAATACGTAGTGCAGCTTTAATTTGTTTCCTGTGGCAAACTTGCGTTTTACTTTTGTGTGAGAAATTAAATTTAATCTGTGGTCTACTCGTTAGAGCCTAAAAACGATTTTTTCCTTTTCGCCGAATGAAAGTTTTTGATTATACACAAGTATTACAAGTCTAATTTCTATAATAAATATAAATTTGTTCGACAGAAGTGATTTTTTTAGATATTTTGAATTTTTTCGGGCAGTTTTTGTGTCGCAATATTTGTGTATTCATAAATATTCCAATTTATTCTTCACATTGCCATGATTTATAGAAAATATTTTTTTTTTTATTGCTTAACTATTGCAAAGTTAATTTGAAAATATTATTTTATATTAGGATATTGATGGCCTTTGTTCCATTCATTTGAAGCTATTTGTATTCTACAAATTGATATTTTATATAAGTAATTTTTTAATCAATCTTAGAATTAATTTTATTTATTTATTTTTTTTCTGTTTTCTTTTCATGAAAAGGGTGGTGAGGTCATACAAGAGAGCATCACTTCCAATGTCAGCGAAGACATAATTACTTTAGAGTTTCAAAAAACAGATGGCACGCTCATCACACAAGTCATTGATTTTCGAAATGTGAGTACTCGTACAGTATAAACGGTATCTAAATATGCAGTAAGGTACTAATCCGTTCATGAATATATGAAAAATGCAATAAAATTGTATTTATGGATAATACTTCAAACTAGTAAGTTTTGTCTATTGTGATAACTAAAATCCATCAATTAAAATTCTTCTGGTAACGCCTTTTTTAAGTAAAGGGGGTTTTGCAAATTACACGTGATAATTACAAAATTTATTAAAAGCGAAACTTATAAAATGTGTATCAACGGTTTTGTGCGTTAGTATAAAAGAATATACAAAGTGTATTCTCGTGTATTGAATATTTTTGACTGCTGTGTTGTTGTAGCGGCAGCGTAATGGCGAGTTGTGACAGTTCTTGGCCGAATGAAAAAATCCTGTTCCGTTTCGGTTACGTGGACCCGACTCTCAGGGGAATGATTTTTTTGAGTATTTGTGAATGGTTTAGTCTCTTAGTGTATATTTATATCTAAAAAAAAAAACAAGAAAATTGTATTTAATAAGAATTTACTATTTGTCGGCATTTTCTTTTTAAAAAGGAGGTGAAAATCGTGAAAGCGCTCGTACTGGGCGAAGAAGAACGTGGCCAAAGTCAATATCAAGTCATGTGCTTTGTCACGAAATTTAATAAAGGCGATTTCATTTCATCTGATGCTATGGCAAAGTTGCGTCAAAAAAACCCCAGTACGATACGTACGCCCGAAGAGGATAAGGGACGAGAAACATTTACGATGACATCGTGGGTGCATCTTAATCGTTCATTGCCAATAACACGCCATCTGCAAACGCTATGCGCGGAGGCGGCAGATGCGACATATGTGCGTAGTGCCGATTTGAAGGCGTGGTCTGAATTGCCAGGTGTGTAAGCTTTATTTAACTGTAAATTTATATCTTATATATTTGTTAGATTTTTAAAGTCGTTCTCTAAATGTATATATATTTCTTTAATTTGGTTTAGTTTGAGTTGACTTTTTATAGCAGAACTCTAAAATACTAACAATGTTTATCGACGTTATATATTTTTTAATATTTCTTTTTTTTTGCATATTTTACGCTCTGCTTTCAGGCTCCTCCATATCCAGCCTCGAAGCGGCAACTGAGAAGTTTCCCGATACACTTTTCTCGCGCTGCAATGAGGTTAGCGGTCTGTGGGCACCCTGTCTTTGCACACTCGAAACCTGTATTGGGTGGTATCCCTGCGGTTTGAAATATTGCAAAGCAAAGAATGGCGCCGGCGACTCGTCGGCTGCACAATCCAACTATCGTTGCGGCATAAAGACGTGCCGCAAGTGCAGTCAATTTACCTATTACGTGCGACAGAAGCAACAATGTCTGTGGGATGAATGACGCGGGCTGCATATGGGCTTTGGCAGTTACTGCAATCATAAAACTTGTACAGTGAATCAGTGGCCAACGACACCAACGCAAACAGCGGCAGTAACAACCTCAACAACAACAACAACAACGACAACGGCAGTAGTAGCAGCCGCAGCAGCAGCAGCGGCGGCGGCGGCGATGGGCAAATCGTTACCGCTGTCCGTGTCACCACATCGACACTGGTATGCTAATAAGAATATATATTGTGGCAGCAATAAACACTGCGTTTCGTACAACAACAATCGAGACTTCGCCACTGCGGTGACAGCCAATCAAGAACAAATGTTTCTGCTGCAATTGCCATTGCTCTTCGTAGTATCGTCTTCATCGGATCCCGCAGCAGCTGCGACGACAGTAAACTATTGAAGCTGTTTTCGAAAACAAGTAAACCTTTTCTTTTCCTTACATTTAAATAGTTTTGGTTTAGTTGCTTAGCATAGTGTAAATACGTAGTTATATACATACATATAAGTAGTTATCTATATAAGCAATTTTTAGTATATTCAATAAGCATCGATTGATTTCTGATTACGCGACAATTGTGTCATTTAAAATGCATATTTTCTAAAAATTTTCGTGTATTCCTTGAAACGTCTTCTTGTTTAAATCCCAAAACAACAAAATCTATTCAAGACTGTTAATGTGTTAGTGTTATATAGTATATGATAATAAGTGATATATCATTTGCGTCGGTTATGTAGAATATCCCAAAATTCGAGTATTCCTCTACGCACACAAGTTGAAAATTATTTTGCGTATTTTTTTGTGTCTTTTATAACATCTTTCCTTTATTTTATCTAACCTAAAAACTTTAGCTTTTTATTTCTTTTTCCAATTAAAAAAAAATTCTTCAAACTGGCAGCACTTGTGATGCACCTGGACATTCTAGGTGCATGCCGTTAATTCGTAATAATTAATGCGTATGCCATGGGCGTCATCAAAATAGGGGTTTCTCTTCCGAGGCTGTTGTTTCATTGGGGGGCCTTTTTCACGTGGTGGGTCCCAAACCCAGAGGGGGGATCGGCGCGAGGACGGCACAGCGCGTGCGGCGCTGCGCGGACGGCGAGGCGCGAAGGAGAGTAATCACAGACGCCGCAAACTATCCTGATATACTCACATTTTTCCTTTTAAATAGTTATATCGAATAAATTGTGAAATATTAAGTAACCATATATTTATTTTATTAAACATTAACAGAAAAGTCTAACCGTATATTGGAAAGGAGTCTCTTATAACTGCTCGGCAAATTGGACATAACGTTTTTATATGGTGATCATTTGCATGCTGCTTCATATTACAAAACAAAAACCAAAACATTGTTGGCAATAATTTCGCAATAATTTCGCAATAATCACTAAATTTTCAATTGTCCGATATATTCTATTCTTGTATTATAAGAAACACGTGGCTAAATTACCTATTAGAACAGATGTTCTTCGAACTTACTGCTCACCAGCTGCATATAATTTTATCAAACGCATGTGGGTTGCCATGTGCAGTGTTTTGCTTTATTGCTCAATTGTCAAATTTATTAGTTTGTGTTATTGCTCAACATAGAAGGAAATATTGCAAATTTGCGTTATTTCACAATCAAGTGGGAAATAACACAAATTTGCATTATTGCCGTTTGCCTTATAGCACCCCGCCGACTGATCACTTTGTAGCAAATCATCCCTCGCTTTATACAAAGCTTTTGCACGTACTTTACGATTAAATATTTTTTATAACAAATGTCTTACGAAATATATATTGCTTGATTCACTAAAACGATGTGTAGATGATTGAACTTATAATGATGTGGTCCGATCGTTTGCGATATGCACGAAAAAAGAACAACTTATTTCCGTTTATAGCGTGGCTAGAGTGTTGGCAGTGCATTGGCAATTTTATAACCGTGTGACTAGAGTGTGGGCAATGCATTGGCAATCCGTAACAACTATAATAATACCAAAATGTATAATATTGAGTGCACCGGTTTTGGATGTTGCACCCCACGTTTATTACCTTGAGGACTGATCTATTAAATCAGCCCTCACTTTACACACATCCTTTGTACATTGATCCTGCGTTGTCCGTTCTCTGGCCTGAGCTCTAAAGTTTGTCATCCTTGTTTCGTCACGTTCAGCCTTCTTTTGGGAAGTAATAGCCTGTTTCTTCCTTCCTTTAGGCGACTTCGGAGGCTTCGACGGATTCTCCTCTGCGACTTCGACAGCAGCGGTCTTCTTAGTTGTATTCTTTGAAGACGTAGCGGTAAGTTAAATTTTTGGTGTTTAGCGGTATCGGAAATGCAATGTGCTAAAAAAATATTAAAATTTCAGTATTATTTTCTAAAATTGTACTATCCAATTATTTATAAGAACCTTTTCTGCTTCAATTTGATTCCAAAAAAAATACTTGCACGCAATCGCTTCATAAATTACGATTGCATACTTGCACTCATCTCTAATCAGTTAAACTAAACAGCTGATTGCTTGCCCGTCTTTTCACCATACTATTTGGTGAATACTTCTGTATCTGCCAGAATAGGGAACGTCGATGCTCGCACCATCAAATGCTGCAATATAACGCATCAGGTTGGTCCTCGGAATTTTGTGTGCCGTCGCAGATTGTCGAACGCTGTTGTGATGTATTTTCACCGACTTGATCGCCTCCAAAATGTTGTCGAAATCAACAATTTTCTCTTGTTTGGGATAGTACCGTGGCATAATGACTAAAAAAAATTTTACGGAGCACGAAACTATCAGGAAATGTTGAAAAACTATTGTGTTGTTGAAATTCTGCACGAAAAATCACTTATACACGTCAAATATATGAAGTTAGCATGTCAAATATAAAAAACTATGTGGCCCGACATTCCCCGTAATAAGTGGCCCGAGATTCCCCAAACGCTCATATTTGCAAAATGGCGGTGGATAATGAACACAATGTAAATTCGTGCAAAATTTCTTTTGTGTGTCGAAGGCTAAAGGCTCAACTAATATTATAAACATATTTGCCTGGATGAATTTATTGGAAAATGTGAAAAAAAATCAACTGTACACAGAGTTGAAAAAAAACTTTCGGAGTGTCGAATTTCTTTTTGTTGTCGCAGAGAGGTTATAACACGTGTTCACAGCTCGAGTGCTATATAGAAACTGAGCTTAGTATGAGACGAGCCGATGACAGTTGGTTGCAGCTGTCAACCTATACTAGGGAAAAAAATATCGCGCTGGCCCGGGATTCCCCTAAATTACGATTGTGATAATTAGAGACACAATCGTGACGAGCAGAATACCGGCATAAGTTAAGTTTTTCCTAATGTATACCCTCCTGTTGGGATGCTATTTGCAATATCCAATGATAATTTGGGTATTTCCATTTCATTAGACCAATGTTCATTTTTGCCCATATTGAAAGTGTTCATACGTTCATAATCCCGTGCCCTAAAAGGCCTTTGAACGCGTTGTTGTTGTTGTTGTGTGGTTTTCCACCGCTGTAATTATTATTACAGTCCCTGGCCAAATTATTAGACGCACTATTGATTTTTATGCAAATCTCAGTTATCAGCTCGTAGTGTTCCATATTTGAATAGTTATTACCTATTCTTTTAACTGATATATATAGTTTACTTTTTTTAAATGTTTAGAATGCAAATAAAACTATATATTAAATGGAAATATATTTTTTTTTATTAATTTTCAAAACAGAGTATGGAAATACTACTTATAAACTTCAGTACTTTGTAGTTCCACCTTTTGCAGCTATGACAGCTTGAATCCGGCGCGGCATGCTGTCGATGCAAGACTGGACCGTCTCCTGCATTTGAGGATGATGATTCCACACATGAATGATTTTTTCCAAGAGCTGTGTTTTTGTTGTGATGAGCTCTTTAGCCACCTCCCTTTTCATGAGCTCCCACACATTTTCTATGGGATTCATGTCGGGACTGTTGCCAGGCCAATCCAACAAGGGGATATTTTCTTGTTGCAAATAACTTTTAATAGATTTGGTAGTGTGGCAAGGAGTCCCATCTTGCATAAAAATGAATGGTTCCCCATTTGGAAACCACTCTCTGACCTGTGGCAGCAGTCGAGTTCTCAAGACTTCCTTGTACTGATCTTGTCTCATGATGCCTTTCACAACGTACAGATGCCCTGTGCCCTTGCCGCTGATGACAGACCAAATCATGATCTTTGTGGGGTGCTTAACAGTCTGAACGATGCAGTCTGGATTAAATTTTTCGCCTTTACGACGACGCACAAATTGAGCTTTGTAGGCTAAGATTTCAAAGGTGCTTTCGTCACTGAAGCAAACCTGTAAAATTCACAAAAAATATTAAAAATAAGGCAATTCTGAATTCTATTTATTAAATATGTAACCGTCAGTTCCCCGAATTCAAAGTTAAACGCTTACTTATAACGAAACCTAGTGTATTTTAATGATAATCCAAAAGAACATATGTATGTATATAAAGTACGTCCGCCGCTGCCGTCACACGTCCGCCTCGGAGTGTGGTTGATGCTCAACTGCCCTTACTCATTCGGTGACAAATATGTATGCATATATATTATTAATAATATAATTCAGCATAAATTACCGATCTCGAGAAAGCGACATCCTTGTCACGCCACTGTTTAGCCCATTTCAAACGTTTGGCTTTCATTGCAGCTGTTAGTTTAGGTTTTCTCGCTGGTCGGCAGGCCTTAAAACCTAAGTCATTTAATTTTCTGCGAACAGTACGCTCAGAAGCATTTTTCTGAGCATCTTCCAACTGCGATTTAATCGATTTGGTGGTAGCAAATCTATTTTCTGCGCAAATTTTCTTAAGACATCTTTCTGACCTTGGGGTAAAAATCGGTTTTCGGCCGCATTTGGTTTTTCTTTTCGGACTCAAATCTTCACATGATTCAACTTTTTTCTTAATACGTCGCACACTAGCTTCAGACAGCTTCAATCTTCGTGAAATTTCACGGTTTGAAAACAGTTTTGTATTAATGAGAGCCTTGACTTCGGCTTTTTTGCGTAGTGAAAGGTCCCCCACTTTACCCATCTTAAAAGATAAGAAAACGAAAAAAAAAATCACGTTAATAACTTTTCTAAACAAAATAAACACCCGAGAAGTCAAAAGTCACGTTGCAAATACAAAAACGATACTGAAACACATCCACACTGTTAGTAATCACGCACGCAACCGGATCATGTTCAAACATGAATGCGACTTCTCGCTGTCATAACCCTACCTACCTACTATTGGAATGATGATATTTTTATGTTTGAAATACAACTTACTTTAACTTTGTTGAAATGATGATATATTTACATATATTTGAAATACAATTTAATCTCTTTATTAAATTTTGCCTTTTTTCTTCGAGCACACGTGTTCTTATTTCTTGTGGCAGAGTGAGTGTGTATAATAGTGAGTATGTTTAATTTAACATTTCAATCATAGATGGCGCTTTTCATATACCAATCATGTTATAGATTATAATATTTACTAAATTACAACAATTATTGTTACGTCTTTTTTTTGAAAATAAGTAAAGAATACTATTAGTCAAAAAGGTTTGGCTATAAAAATTAAGGTTTGTCTCATTATTTTACACTAAAAAAGCTATTAAAATAGGTAACTACGAAAAATCAGTGATGCGTCTAATAATTTGGCCAGGGACTGTATATAATATGACCATCCTTGTTCCTTTCCTCTGGCTAATGGGCCACCCATTAGCGCCAGAGAGACTAGGTGTGTCATATCTATTGATGAATCCAAGCTGTGCGAGTGATCCTTTAAAGGACGTGGATTTCGAGTGGGTGTTGTTGGGGCTCTTCGATCCTGATAGGAGCTCGAAAATCTGAAGGAGGATTGGTCGTAGGATGGGTAGTCCAAGAAAGGTCTGATCGCAAATAATCCTGGAGCGTGAGATAGTAGGTGAGTAAGTTGTAATCCTTGATATTTCCTATGCCGTCTAGGTAATATCCTATTTTATCTGGTGTCGCTAGAGAAGGGAGCTTCATTTCCAAGCCGTTATATTCATTTATCCCTTCGCCCCTCTCCGTTCTGACAAATTTTAGTCTCTTCCATAAGGGCATAATATAGTAATATTGATACCCTGAGAAAGACAGGAACTTCTGGTGAATTCGATCTAAACGAGTCATGACGTTATAACTACTTCGTACTATTTGTATCCCTTGTACATGCACACTCGGTAGCTCTACATATTTTGTCCATCCACTAAGATCCTAATCCACGCATCGGTTCGTATCCCATCCTCGTCGCCAATGTAACACTCCACTCACTCAGGCTGTAGCCAAATGTAATAAAAATTTGTAAATACAGTAACTTTAAATTTTATTCCTTTTGACTGTGATCTTTACACATGTACTCTCGTATTGCTGAATCCCCAGACTTTCGGTTTTACGTTTGTAGTGTCTAACTTTAAGACATATTTACATCCTTACTCGGTTATAGCCAAGTTAACAACAGCGCGCCAGTCGTTCTTCCCCTTTCACTATTTGTGGCCAATGGGAGATTCCAAGTGTAGTCAGGGAACTCTCCCGCAGTTATAAACCTGTGTTTTATTATTTATTTGTGTAATATACAAAGCACGAGGACAATAACTATTATTTACTAATACTAATATTATTTGATTTCTTAAAATTATTAGACGGAATAGAAGTCATAGAAAAGCAATTAATTCCAAGACTTAGTCATACCTAGGGTGACACCCTTATCAAGATCTCATTTACGTACACAAAATTTTTTTTTCTTGCCTCTTTCTATAATGATAGTCAGATTACTATAAGTTTATATTATGTACAGTTTTTAATTAATGAAAAAACGGTGCTTGCAAATGCAATTTAATTTAATTTGATTTCAATTTATGGTCAAGTTATGGAGAAAGCAGTTTATTTTTCGATATCCAAACTCGTTTTTTACATACAAATTTCAGCATACTTATTTTTGTTTTCGTCGATCTGATTGGCATTTTTGAATGCGTATTTTTTATTTGATGCAATTTCCTTCAACATTTTAGGTTGCATTTTTAAAAATTCAAAAAATTCCTTACAAGTCATTTTAATGTTCTGTTGAAAATAGATGCTTCCATAAGAAATTAAAAAGAAAGTTATTACTCCACGCTTTCGCGACATTTTAAAAAAATAATACAACGTACACACACACTATGGCGTCGCTTCCACAATATCACCTGTCAGCATAAGTTCCACAAATTGTTGGTGGAAAATACATGAATAAATGTAAACAAGAAGAGCTTTAATATATGTAATTTCTCTTTAACACGGACAAATACAATAACAGCATTCCACAAACGGCGTTGCCATAATGGCGAGTTTAACATAGTTAAAGCTGGGTGAATATATTTAATTTGCATTAGGGGTATTCATTCCATCGTCACGAGTGGGACACAATTGTATAGCAATTTTTTTGTTGTTTTAACGCAAATTACGTACATCAATATTCTCCGTTTCAATTTACGTACATTTTCGCTAAAGCTTCGGTACACGGTACATGGCTCCAAATTTACGTACTGTACGTGTCATTTACGTACAGGTGGTCAGCATAGCGTTACATATATGTAACAGTGGGTAATTAGTTCACCCCTTACTTACTTATAGATAATTTCTTTAGCACTTACACCTTATCACCCACTCCGGAATAAAATGCCCTTTTTGTTATGGCCAAATGATTGCCTTTTAATTCAGGAGGATATTCACAAGCTTCACAAATGCGTTTACAATATTTTAACTATAATGTTAAAGAAGAAAATCTCCCTGGTCGGATACCAGTGGAGTGACAGTAAATGTATGGAAAAACTGAATTGTTGGGCTCCTTGGTCGGAGGCTGCACCAAGTGCATATATAAAACGAATCGAAACTAGGTTGGATGAGCTGCTATGCAAAGATCAAAAATGATGACACCCGATGGTTGTTAAAAACTGTGAAAATTGCTGCGCGCCGAACTCAAAAAGGATGACGCACGATGGTTGTTAAAAACTTTGAAAATTGTTGCGCGCCGAACTCAAAAAGGTCCGCTGATGTTGCTCGCTCGTATGTCGTGATCGAAAAAAGGGGACGCTTCTTTCAGAACGAGCCGTTTTTTGCTCGTTGGACTGTGGAGAGTGTGGTCTCCAAGTGTGGAGAGTGTGCCAGTGTTGCTTTTTGAGTGTGACAGAGTTGCTTGATGAGTGGTGTGTTGTGTGGTGTAGTGGTGTATGAGGGCGGAAAGCTTAACTCATTTAGCAAGTGGGCTTGAATGGGTTAATAAGCATACGAGTATGCGACAAACGAAAAGAAACGGTACATTTTTGTTGTTTTGCTCAACTTTTATTAATTTATGTATTTATTTCAAATTCAATAATGTAAAAGTAAGAGCGCAAAATAAACACACAAATGCACTGTAAACTTAAATTCATATTAAAGTAACAATTTTACTATAAAACACATGAAAACATATTACTGCACTTACTTTTTGTATTAAATTGTGTGGATATTTCTAACCACAATTTATCCAAAACGAACCTGTTGTGGTGGTTTGGATCTTTTTGATCCCAGATTGCTGGTTTCAAAAATACTGCACTTATTAAGTCTTCCGTGTCCCTCATCGATAAGAGCGAAGAATTTAGTGACCTACAATTTCTACGCTCTTATCGATGATAGCCAGCAAAGAGTGAGTTCGCGCGCTGCTCCGACATGAACACTTGTATTAAATTACATGTATCAATTTTCTACGCTTCGCTCTTATCGACAGCCTTAGTCACATCAATAGCGCCAGTGCGCTGTATGTGCAGCACAACGACAAGCTTGTATATTGCCTATTAATACATATGGTATGGTTTCTATACATTCAATTTTGTTTAGATCATCGTTGGTGCACTCTTCGTAGGCTGTAATGAATTTTATTTAAATATAAACTTTAGATATTACGGGTCTTGCTAAATCTGTGTAGATGGAATGAATTACTTTATCGTTGTTCAGAGATTGAAGCAGGTATTTGACGTAAATGAACAGGTTGGAGGTAGTTGATCTCCCACAGACGAATCCATGTTATTTACTGGGGATGATCTTTGAGAAGAAAGCATTCAGTTGACGAAGAACTATCTTTTAAAAAAGTTTAGCAAGAGCAGATTGAATGCAAATTGGTCTATAGTTGGGGACATCTGCCTTTGGGCCGTCCCTATGAATAGGACACACAAAAGAGATCTTCCAATCAGTTGGGAAAGTACCATTGTGAAGCGAGGAACTAAAGATATGTGTGAGATGTTCACTGAGGCTAGTGGCACAACTTTTGAAAAAGAAGTTTGGTAGGCCATCAGGGCCAGCTCCTTTCTTGGTATTCGGAGACATTAGACATTTGTGGACTTCATAGATACTGACAGCAAACTCATAAAGATATGTTGTATGTCGCGCTGACATTCGTTGCGTCGTTATTTAAAGTACTCGAAGCTCTGCTATTCGATGAATCGTCTTTTTCTGTCACATCAGTGGCGCCGCCTACTACATTGCTTGATTTAAGTTGCACGATCATTAGCTTTAACTGCTCGACTTCTTTGGTCAGGAGCTCATTCTGCGTCTTTAAATCACGTTCCGCTGCCTCCTCCAAAGGTGATTCATCAATGCCCACCGATTCAACCTCCTCGCCAGCGAAACTAGGACAATCGCCACGCTCAATTGCAGGCACATCGCCCAACCTTATTGCCAGGGCACTTTTGTTGCCATGAGTCGGGAGCCCCAACCGCTTCAACCACTCCCGCAACTGGGCCGCCGTATATACTATGTTTGTATCGACGCACTCCATTTTTATAAAAATTTTTGCAAAAATTTTGTTAAAACTGTACTTTGCTACTGTGCCCGAATCCCACTTCTGAGATTTTGTAGGAAGACCGATTCGTTTCGTGGTTGCGTCCAAACTGAGCTCTTCTTTATTTTTTCTCACTTTCAAGTTTAAAAATTACATCAGGGTTGCTTATTCGAGCAACATTAAAATAATGGAGGACGATGACTAAAGATTAGACCAATCTGTGTTTAGATAAAAATTATTGAGGTTGACATAGTCAGCATTCTTGAAGTCTAAGTAAGGTGACAATGTAGACTTAACCCTCTAATGCATGAATTTTTGTTTCGACTGTGATTTTTATATTAGACTATATTCAGGTCTGTGAAGACGAATCTGATGTTAGTTTTTCGATTTGTCAATTTGTGTACCTTTTACAGGTAAAATAAAAATCCCGCCTCAAGGCGGACCTATGCATTAACCCTTATTGTTCATATAAATTTATGTTTTCATTTCTTCTTTATTGTGATATTTGAAAAAACAATCTTTTGCCGTTGAATTGCATAAATTAATTTTACATTTAATGCAAAATGCCTGAGTTTCTGATTTGCATCCACGAAATTTGCACATTTTTTTGCCTGAGCGGTCCAAAAACTTACACCAGTGTCCTATTTGATCGTATCTTATATTTTCTGATAGGTGATACGTCTTTTTAGCTTTTGGTGGAGGTGTTAAAGACGATGGACGACCACGTTTTACAGGTTTTGTCGAACCAATCAAACAAAGTGTTTCTGCCACTTCTGATCTGAAGTCAGGAAGTTTACACTTTAGGACGTCCTTATTTAGTCGGTTATAAAGACAATATGCATTCACCATACTCACGTCCAGCATGTGGTAAAATAATTTATTTGTCCATTTTCTGGTTTTCATTTTTATGTGGTATCGACCAATCAATCCGTCAACCAAATCCACACCACCCATATGCTGGTTGTATTCTTTCACAATAGCTGGACAATCCACCTCAACATTTTGTTTCAATTTTCGATCCCAACGATTTGCCTTTAAGGAATATGAACTTTCATTATGTACAATTGCATCTGTTCCTACGTAGGTGGATAACAGACGAACTGCTCTTGTGTCGTACCACAAAACGCTGCTTATGTCTACTCCAAAAACACTTCCCACGTATTCTTCATTATACCCACGTGCTACTTTTTTTGATTGCAGCTCTGCGTCTGTGGAAAGTTTTATATTTGGTACTCGATTTCCTCGCACTGTACCTAAACTGTGAATTCCGCGACTTCTCATATATAATAGCAATCCCAATGAGGTATAAAAGTTGTCAAAGTAAATAATATGATTGGCATTGTTTGGTATGACTTGTGACAACCTAACTACAACATTGGATGCAGCACCAAGATCTGGACAATTTGGCAAAATTTTGTTATCGCCGGCGCCACAATAAACTTCAAAGGAATACGAATATCCAAAGGAATCGCAAATCACGAATAGTTTCGCTCCCCATTTGTGAGGTTTTGCTGGCATATATTGCCTCACTGGGTTTCCACTCATTTTCGTGGCACACATTTGCTCATCAACGCAAAGTCTCTGCCGCATTGGAACTGAAGAAAAACGTTGGTTGAAATGTTTTACTAGCGGCCTTATTTTATACAAGAGGTCATAACCAGGTTGACCTTTCTCTATACGAGACGCATCATTATTGAAATGCAAGTGGTTTCTAATTTCTTCAAATCGATTGCATGTCATGGATAAACGTATCGGATCTAATCCGTATTGTCCCCAATATGAGCGACTGTTAGGAAAGCGATAAACAGACGTAAACAACAATATTCCCAAAAACTTACGCAGCTCTTGGTGATCGATACAAAACTTTGAAGATATATCTTTTTGCTTGGCATACAAGTTCATCTGTAAGGCTATTGCCTGCAAAATTTTTATTAAAAATTTAATAAACTGTTATATATTAGAAATTACCTTCAGAAAGTCTTCGGTCACAAAATATGCAAAGCAGTCGTAAGGTGTTTTTAAACATTTTAAAAAATCCGGCATGTCCTGGCCTTGAAAAGCCAAATCTGCAACACTCAGCTGAAGTTTTTCTTCTTCCAAAGAATCGATCTTATCGCACTCATATCGTTTCTCAAATCACTTGCAGCTGGTAGGACTCCGATTTTTTCTTGCGATTCTAATGCTTTGTGCACAGAACGTGTCACTGTCGACGGTAAGAATACACTAGAAGTAACGTCACAAACAGGCAATGGAGGAATCGGTGGCAGCTCAATTATTTCAGCATTTTCTTCAAAGTCTGTCACATTCAAACTGCATTCGATTGCGTTTCGCATCATTTCTGAGGAGTTTAGCATTGCATCAATGATCGTATCATTTTCCGGTAGTGAGTAGGTTGGATCCATATCAGAATCGTCACTATCAAAATCGCATTCATTGTCGGAAGTATCAGTTACCAATTGCGACTCTTCGAAATATTGTCGAATTTCTTCATCCGTCATATGGGTCTTAGAATAACGCGACATATCTGATTATTATTCAATAATAAAATAAGAAAAATTTTCAATTGTATCACAAATATTTCATTTTACTTGAAAAAGGTAGGCAGCGCAATGCATGAGTCCGCCTCAAGGCGGAGTTCAATATTTTCGAATTTACTCACCTGCTATTAGTTTTTTTATTATAAATCGAACACTATCATAAAGAGCACAAAATTCCACACCCGTAAGTATTTTTTTCAACTTGAAACGACACAAGAATTTATATTTCTTGTTGTTCAGAAAATTGTGTTGATTGCAAAAATAATTAAATTGGCGGGAAAGTGCTAATCTGTCACTTCAAATTGACAGTACGTCAAAACTAGAAGTAGTATTGCCAATCTGAAAAAACCATTACGTAAGTTGAACTTTAAGCGTTCTTTTGAAAAAAAATCCGAATTTTAATATTAAAAGAAATATTTTATATCTGATTTTGAAAACACCCCGTCTGTAGGCAGGCATATGCACTAGAGGGTTAAGACTCGGTTGAAGTTCAATTGAGATATCCAAAGCTGGATGATACCGATCTATAATAGTAATTTCCTGGGTTAACTTACTCGTCCCCATTCGTAGGCAGTTCTGCTTGGTGGCCCTTAACAATTTAACTACAGTGCCACACTTTCCCAATATTCTTTGGTTTTGAATTTATTGTTTCCAAATTGTGGCTTTCCTCTTCCTACTTCTGGAAACTTCTCCATTAACTCCACCAATTTTTCGAATTTTTTTTGTTGTAACTTTTTTTTTCTAAGAATTTATAAAAAAAATTAATTAAAATTAATTTAACATTAATTAAAATAGTTATTTTACCCGTCCTCCGTCGAGGAATACGCACGGTTGCAGAGTGTGTGCTGCACATCTCACAAGATGTATATTAGCGAGTTCAATAGAATCCAATTAATTCAGAAGATTTTCATTTTCTATGCCTTCTTCAAAAAGGGATTCCTCTGTCGCATCATTTAACACTTGGACGGTTTTTATCATGTTTCGCCCGTTATCAGACGTAATGCTGTGTACATGAATATGAAAATTTAAAAAAAAAAAAATCACATATGTATTAAAATTTCCAGGCGCTTCTTTCCCTTATTTCCGAAGACGCCACTTTGGTACTAGTTTCCAGTATCGCTTTTGTCAATTCATTCATCAATTTAATCTTTTCAAGCAGTTTTAATAGTAATGTATTTATACTTTTATTTAACAAATTGTGATTTTGCACCATCTGTGCGGCTAACAATCGCAATGCTTGTCTTCTATCCACTTTTGTTTTATCAAATTGAAAATGTTATTAAATGAACGGGGGTTTTTTGATTTTCCTATTAC
The DNA here is from genome assembly GCA_037783105.1 of Bactrocera zonata. NCBI lineage: Eukaryota > Metazoa > Arthropoda > Insecta > Diptera > Tephritidae > Bactrocera > Bactrocera zonata. The sequence goes on along the minus strand of JBAWJQ010001998.1, from coordinate 120,791 downwards.
AAGAGGCTTTAATTTCATTGCTCCAGTTGCATTTGAGCAGGTAAGAATTGTAACTCGTTCCTTGGACATCTTTCGGCCAGGTGCTCTGTCTTCATTAGCGTGAACTAGAGTTTGGTTCGGCAACATCTTCCAGTAAAGACCAGTTTCATCAGCGTTGAAAACTTCATCAAGACTTATGTCATTTTTTACGATAATTTCATTTAATTTTTCATTAAACGGTGCTACTAAATCAGCTTGGGAGGACAGCTTTTCGCCAGATTCTTTTAAAATTTGGATCCCAAACCGTTTTTTAAATTAACAAAACCAACCATTACTTGTTTCGTGGATAGCATTCTGACGTCGCGTTTATCTTTCCACTTTAGAGCAACTATACCATAGGGATCTTCTCTAGCCACTACTTCGCCTTTCTTTATAGGAGCAACCATAACTTCTTTTGGGAAATGTTTCTTGTTGGCACGGAGTGTACCGACCACATGTGTTTTTTGATCTAGCATTGAACGAGCCAATTCATAGCTTGTGTAAAAGTTGTCTACATATAAAGTTCGACCCCTACCTTTCAAATCAATGATCAGATCCTCGCAAACAGTTTTAGCCAAACCGACTTCTCTCAATCCACTTGATGACTTTCCGGAGTATATTTTCACTGACCAGGTGAATCCTTCTATTGCAATGCCTTCATCCTTTAAATGTATCGACTGGTTATTCATCATCAGTTGTTGGGCTTTAATTTCTAAATGGGCTATTTCATTATCAGAATACTCTTCACAGAGTAGCATATTATTAGTATGTGTTATATGTTGTGGAATGTCGACTTCTAATTGATCTCGTCTTTTCTACATGTATTTAAGAGTCATTAGTACACTCTGATCCACCTCAGGTTTGTATTCAATATTACACGTTTCAATATTATTATTACTTTCATTTTTATTTTTAAAGAAATATGGATATTTAAAAGTCCTATCACTTTGAGTGGGACAAAATGTATTATTAGAACGACTTATTAGGGTTGGGGCAAAGTTTATGCCAGATGCAAATTCACCGTCTGTAGTAGACACGGTGTGGGAAACTACTTTATCTGGTATACGATAAAGGACTTCGTCAACCGGATTCGATTCCTGGGTTGCGGGAAATGGGGGAAGTTTATAAACATCAGTGCATCGTGCACTGGCATCACTTTCTCTTCGTCCAGCCGGGTTTTCCACTGGTCTGGAACGGGTAGTGGAGCTAGAGTGAAGCCTTGTGGTAGGTCTAGATCTAGGAGGGACATCCGCTACTCTAGTCTTCGGTTCGTATCCCATCCTCGTCGCCAATGTAACAATCCACTCACTCAGGCTGTAGCCAAATGTAATAAAAATTTGTAAATACAGTAACTTTAAATTTTATTCCTTTTGTCTGTGATCTTTACACATGTACTCTCGTATTGCTGAATCCCAGACTTTCGGTTTTACGTTTGTAGTGTCTAACTTTAAGACATATTTACATCCTTACTCGGTTATAGCCAAGTTAACAACAGCGCGCCAGTCGTTCTTCCCCTTTCCCTATTTGGGGCCAATCGGAGATTCCAAGTGTAGTCAGGGAACTCTCCCGCAGTTATAAACCTGTGTTTTATTATTTATTTGTGTAATATACACATCACGAGGACAATAACTATTATTTACTAATACTAATATTATTTGATTTCTTAAAATTATTAGACGGAATAGAAGTCATAAAAAAGCAATTACTTCCAAGACTTAGTCATACCGCCACCCCCCTTCTGTGGACAGCCAGACCAGCGTGTGTTTTTACGGCGAGTCAAAGAAGCGAGCGCAATTGGCGTGCCAGGCGTTGTCGATCTGTACGGCGGTGATTTGCACAGTAGTGATTTGTACGACGGTGATCTGTACAACGGTGATTTCCACAACGGTGATTTGCACAACGGCGATTTGTACGGTAGCTCCCCCCTGCCTATTGCTGCTGGTTGCGACCGTCCTCGCTGGAGAGCTGGAAGAAATGATCGCATTCGGTGTGAAGTGCTTGCTTATATAGCAACATAGCGTAGCTTTCGTCAGTGTAGTGGGGTGAGTTGTGTGCGTAGCTTTGGTCAGTGCGGTGAGGTGAAGTTTAGTACGTGCAGGATAATTCTGGTATGGTGGAAAGCTCTACGTTGAGGTCTGGTGAGGGTAAATGATGTACAGTGTTGAAGTAAATTATTGTAAAGTGGTGAAAGCTACGCTACAAGTGAACGAAAAACTCAAAAGTAACAAGGCTTCTTTTTAATGCTCGATCAGTCGCGCTCGCCGTCTCGTCTACTACTCGTCGTCCTCAATTCAGTGAGATGATGCAACAGCTCGCTCAGTCAGCTCGGTCGGGATAGAGTTGCCATCCCACAATAATATACGGCTGCGGTCAATATAATAGCACCACGCATAAATTTATACTGACTCCGTTTATATCTCTTTAACTCTTGGGCCAATTCAACTCATAACAAAATAATAAATTCTTTGATGCTAATAGTTCATTATAATAAAAAAATGATTTGGTTTTTTTTTAACAGTTTATAATATGTTAATGAATTTAAACAAACACCTTAAAAACTACACAGTCAAAATAATAGCACTTCAATTCATTTTTTAACAAAAATAATGGTCTTTCTTAAAATAAATCAACAATTTTAGTCAGATATCTTTTAGATAAATTAATTACAAATTTTCAGTACTTTGTCGTGTGCCTTTTGTTTGCTATTACAGCGGAACAACGCCTTCCCATGGAATCCACTAAATGCTGGCATCTTTCAACTTTTATGGAGCTCCAAATTTTCTGCACAGCCTGCCAAAGCCCTTCAACAGTTGTTGGTTTTATTGTAGATACACCCTTCTTTATGTCGGTCCACAGATTTTCGATAGGGTTCAAATCCGGGGACTGTGCAGGCCACTCCATTACATTGATGGAGTTCTTCCTACTGGTGTGCCAGCCATTTTGCGTTTTTAAACAGTAAAACTGTTATCAAAAATCCAAAAATTGATGCCTATGTTCGAGGCAATCTCCAGCCTCGCTATACCACTCTGGGTATTTCTGTTTCGTAATTGCAGTAATCTGGGCTAAAATCATCGATTTTATACCCACTCTGCAAGAATTTGCTATAAAGAGTTCTTTATAGCAGCTCATTTGTAGGCGGCTTATTTCGAAGACTCTATCATCGGGATTAACCAGCCTTAGGTCATCTGCGCTTTTATAATTTTTAGACCTTATAAGGCTTCCGATGAGTCTTCCAAAGAGCTATCAGTATTTCGCATTAAAATTGCACATTTGTCGCACTTCAATCTACATAAAACCTTCTGGTATATTGCATATCCAGTATAGTAGCGACGAACCTGTATCTCGGCTGCTTTTTCAGTCTGAGCAAAGTGCTCATCTGGAATACATATTTGTTCCACGGCAAGTTGCTCAGACTCTTTTAAATTTTCTTTCAGGTCGTCTTCCTGGCCAATATTCCAGTCAAGGTTTATATCGTCGTCTTCTTCGCAATTGCTGCCTGTTTGCGAGAAGTTGCGTCGCAATATATGCATGGACACTAGCCTTGCAACAATATATTGCATCTCGTGTGCTGATGGATGATTATTACATCCTAAATTTGCTCTTATTTTGTAAAAAAAAGTTTTCCAATGCATCCTGGTTCATTCTCCCTAAGAGTATAAAGGATACATTCGAATATTCTTCGAATATATCGCCGCTCAGTGCAATCATTGCATTTATTGTTAATACAAATGAATCGAGGCACAATATTTGGCTGTTGGGCTTTTTTATATTTCTTATATATTCGATGTGATCTTTTAATCTATTAATTTTTTCAATACAACCCCTTTGTATTGGCCGTCTTCGCAAAGCATCTTGCAATCCAATTCGTCAAAAAGATCATTCATTCTTTTCACCAGCAGTTGGGTTGCTTTAGCGCATTTTTTTAAGTGCTCATCGGAGCCCAACAAATTTTCGTTTATTGTCATCTCATTTGCCGCGGCGACCGAATTGCTAAATACTTGTGTCGCTCTTGACACTGACATTTTTTCTAAGCTTCCGGGGTACACATGCGAATAGGTTAATTTAGGGCACTTTTTAAAATTAACGTTCGCCTGGTCTATGGCATATATTTTTCGGACAACTTTAAAAGTTGTCAGCCCATCTTGCTTTTCAACGTCATATTTTAGGAACATATTGCGCATGCATTTTATTAAATGGCATATAACATCATATATATTTTTCTTTCATTATGAAGGAAATATGGCTTTTCTGTCGTAGCACCTAATAGATGCCTCAATTTGGCATTTTGTGCACCTTGGTCGCACACTATTGATTTGATTTTAAGCCCGATTTCTTCAGAGGCATTTATATTGCTCTTGAGCAAATTCAATAAATTCTCACTTTTAACGCTATCTTTTGCCACATAATAGGAAATCACATATTTCCATTTTGCAACTAAGCCTTTTAACATGAAAAAACAACACTTATTGCCGCCCACGCTTTCCCGGTGACCTTCTCAATTATCAACGAAGCCATCAATCACATCTCGTACTTTGTTATACGTCAGATCTTTTTTGATTGAGACTTCGTCGAAAGTTAATTGGCATATGCGTTCTTCTGTTTTCATTTCTTTAACAATTTTTTTTAAATTGCTCAAGACTTTCTCGTCGATACCGGGGCAGACATACCGGATCGGACGCCAACGCAAAAGTGTTGTTTTGTGGGGCAATGCAAACCCCAAATCGTCGCGCATAAAATTATAGGTCTTAGTCGACATATAATTAATGTTTAACGCCATTACTTTCTCCTGTTCATCGTAGGAGTTTTTGTTTTTTCAAAATCATTGCGAATGTTATCGCATGTTCATTTGCATCGCCTGTTAGTATGACATTTTTTTCCAGAGCTTGACATTTTTTTTGACAACAGGAAAACTTTCCTTTTTAGCTCTTTATCTTTTTCATTTGCCTCAAAGAATTGCTTTGAAAACCCCTTGCTACTCGAGCGTAATGCTCGTGGTCGCGAACAATGATATTCTCACTATCTTCGCACTTCATTTGTATTTCATGAAGTCGGGAATATTTATCGAATTCTTCAAATGACATATCATTAGGTGTTGTACAATCGGTTTTTAAAACATCATATGTTTGTACAACCGGCGGCAAAACCCACTGTGGTGATTGCTGACTAGTTTCGTCAGCTTCAAATTTTAAATTTAGCTCAGGAACAGCTTCATTTAAAATCCGCCTTGACGAAATATCTTTACTGTGAAAATGTCTTTCACATATATATAAATTTTTTTTCACTGGTAACTGAAGATTGCAGGCCTTTACCCAATTGTTTCTAGCAAGTTCCGTTTTAGGAAACGTAAAAAGTTTTGCTCCACCCGCACAGTTGCTAACGCAGCAACTTTTGTTCGGGAGCACCGGTTGAAACAATTGGGTTGGGGCCTCATCTAAAACAAGAAATGCGCTGTCGTGAGTTAATATCGTTTACACGATATGAGTTCAAGAATTTAAACAATTTTATTTATACGCCGAAATGCGTGCCTTTATTGATATTCTTAAGAACTAATTTTTAATATAAGATCTTACAGCTATTTATACTAATGAAATGCGGCTGCTGTTATCTGCATGCGACTTCTTTGTCGTAATTCGATATCTGCTATCTTGCTATTACTTGAGATGCGGAGTTGGTTATCGCAGTGGATTATTCCATTGCCAGATGTTTGTTGTTTACATGTTGAGAATGCCTTTCTAGATAATGCATGTTCATTTCTATTGTTCGACTGATAGTGCATGTCAAAGCGAGTTCTATCGGTTTACATACATAGTTCGCCTTTGTTCGGAATGTATATTAGGAGATAAGATGTATGTGAGTGTGTGTGACCCGGAGCGAGGCTATGTCGTTAACTCGTGGGACACCAGGCAAGAACGAAGTTCCTTCGGATAATGTAGAATCGATACAATTTGCAAAAAAAATTGTGCTTAATTTTTATTTTTATGTAGGTTGTCCTGATTTTTATCTCAAATTTCGCTGATTAGTTTTTATTTAAGTACAGATAAGTATTAAATCAACGTTGTGCTAAGTTGTTTAACAGTTCCTCGCGTAATTTACTTGCCGTGTGCCTTGTTTGCCTGTGCACTGGTGCCGCTTTGGCCACCACCTGCACAAGCCCCAAAGTGAGTGTAACATCCTTCAGCACTCAGGATGCCACAATCCTTACACAAGTGGCACAAGTGGCGCATGTTTCATACATGCTGTAAAATTCTAGCAAAAATTAATAGATATCTATAAAGAAGTATGAAAATAAACGAAAAGTAAAATAAAGCATGTTTATCAAAAACCCAAAAAACAAAAAGTTACATTAAAATAAAAGAATATAAGCAACAGTAACAGAAATCTAAAAATAATGGCTGCAGCAAAAATAAAAATTAATAACACTGTGATAGTCAAAAAAAAAGACAAGACCAAATTCGACGGTTTCCCCCTATTTGGGGTCCTACGAATCGAACTGCATCATTACTTTTTTGAGTTACAATCATGGTTTCATACAAAAATTTTTGTTGAAGTTTTTCATCAAAGTGGCCCATTGTAAGAGAAAGGCACATCTCCCTTGTGGATCTATCCAAATCATTGGGATGCCGAACCCCATTTTTAGGCACAGTCTTTTGACCAGTTATGCAGGCTGTTATTGCATTGCGTGCAAATGGTATTTGGCACCCAATCTACGTCTCTTATAACGGGCAAATCGAAATATTCCTCGTAGATGCCGGCAGTTCCCGAAGATATTTTGCGTCTACTCCGAGGGCTTGTAAATTTTCCACATACGTAGCAGAACAACAATAGGCCAATTGGACACTTATTCATTTTAATTTATTTTCTTAATATACAAGACACTAAAACAATGTTCTTTCCGAAGTCAAAGTCAAATTAACTACTGCAATCTATGCTTAAATTTTGACTCTTAGGCAAGCATTTAACGTTTCTTTCAAACGTTACTTGTTGTTATTTCTTATCAGTGCAGTGGTTAAAAGCTTGACTCGTTGCTTGCTAATTTGTGTTGGACATTGATAGATGAGTTTTATTAAATTTAATTTAAATATTGTGTACAAATTTATGATACTTATTGATAACACTTATAAGATACAAAAAAATAAAAATAAAATAGCTCACAAACATAGTTTGTAGTTGTAGCTTTTTGAAAAAATACAAATTTTGTTAAGTTTTTTTTAATGGTTAGTTTGCTCAGAACGTTGTCTTTGCTTAAGTTTCTTAATATTACAAGATGTCACTTAATGTATAAGTATCAAAGGGTAAATTAAAATATTGACGAAACGTGAGGGAAAAAACATTAAAAAAAAATGGATTAAATTTCAGTTTCTTCGACATATTGGCTATAAGGACACAAAAAACTTTGATTTTGGGGTTTACAGTCTTTTAAGAACTTAAAGACGGACTTATTCTGAGAAGCTTTGCCAAAGAAAGTTTACCAAAAAAGTCAACATTAAAAAAGTTAGAGACCGAAGGAAAATGTGCCTTTCTCTTACAATGGGGCACTTTTATGAAAAACTTCTACAAAAATTTTTGTATGAAACCATGATTGTAACTCAAAAAAGTAATGATGCAGTTCGATTCGTAGGACCCGAAATAGGGGGAAACCGTCGAATTTGGTCTTGTCTTTTTTTTTTTTTGAAAAAAGCTATCACAGTGTAATAATTCAAGCAAAACGAATATTTGCGAACATCCTGCAGGTGAAAGATAATGGTAAGTTATACGTTTAAAAGGAAACTTTCCAAATTATGTTTAACACTATCTAATATTATATTAGCAATTAATTATAAAAACCATAATATAACAACTAAAGCTCAAGCAGATATTGAGTAGGGAATGGCGATAGGAGAGGAGATTTCGACCAAATTTATTTGCAAGTTCAAATCATAGTATCTACTTTTCTGTAGATTTTTTTTTTTTTTTTTTTTTTTTTTTTTTTTTCATTTTATGGTTGTGTTATTAAATCAACTTACCCCCTAAGTTGCCTTTCTCACGTGCAGCTTTCCATTTTGCTTTTGTAATTATCCCACTGAAACACTAAAAACACTAGTCACTTTGTCACTTTTATAAACGATTTGTCACCAATAAATGCGATTAAAACCAACTATTTCTATTTTATTTTTTCTTTTAAAACGATTTGTAACCCAGTGATATTAAATCAATCATGTACCTGGTTTGCCTGCGTTGCTGTGAAGTGAAACAAGAATCGGTGTTAATTGTCCGTTGGTGTGCAGCGCCTCGTTTGTATTTGTGCAACAAGAATCGGTGTTAATTGTCCGTTGGTGTGCAGCGCCAAAAACTTGTTTGAAAAATATATTTGTTTTAATCCGGCTCGAAGGACCATGAATATATCTCGAACGTTCGACGAGTCAATTTATGGACGATGCGTCGATCGTTGAGAATATGAAAAACGGGAAAACAGAAGTGTATTAGTGAATAAAACCACAAAGTTTGTGTTTCATATAACAAATTAAAATGTTTGAGATTTTTATTTTATTAATTTGTGATTACCAAAAATTACTTACATTTATGGTTTGTGCTTGTGGTGATGCTTGTTGTGGTGGCCGGTGGAAAAACGTCTTGCCTCGCTTCGCTCTCCAAACAAAAGTACTTTAGCCTCACTAGCAGAATCGCTTGCTAAGTGGGAGTTTTCAACGAAACCATTGCCAGTTGAGTGAAAGCTATTAACAGTTGAGTGAAAACTATTAACAGCTAACTGGCAATGGTTTGTTATATACTCACTAGGGGGTGGTAAAAAGAAATTAGGCACTGGCCTAAACACTATTACAAGAGGCTTTAATTTCATTGTTCCATATATATGAGTTCGCTGTATGTAATTTAATATTGGTTTTATATCGGGTTTGACTTGAGATGTAGCAACTTTTGGGTGCAAATCAGCAACAGTTTTCAACAATGATAAATTATCCGGAAGCCTTTTCTGAATCTGCTTGGCCATAGAACATAAAAAGGTCTTGCATCGTTCCCTGACATCCAACAGATCCTTTTCCTCAAGTTCTTGAGATATGATATGAAAATCAAAACCAAAATACATTGAAGCTGTTTGCATCAGATGTTCCTGGAAATTATATATACTACCAGTTCAGAGTTCACCAATTTTTCCAATTGTGAAGGAACAAAAAGTCGTTTAAAGATTGTTGTATGCTCTCTTTCTTCTCATGAAAGCTCTGCTGAACTAGATTAAACCGTTGAAGTAACATTTGTAATTTGTTGTAATAGTGTTGATTTAGATATAATTTATAATTTTGTAACTATTAATTGTAATTATAATAATTACCCGACTAATAATGAATAACTCAATTTATTTAATTGGTTACACCAATGAAAACTTTGTCGGCAGAAAGCTACCGATTGTTAAAGAGGTTATGTCTGTTTTTTTATGAACACAATTTTCTAAAAAAAAAAATGTATTTCTTTGTCATGTTTTTCACTTTGCAGTGAATTTCCTCGGCGGTGTATTTTTGTGCCATTTCCTGCGAAATCTCGTTGTATATATGAGCATTTCGCTTTGCACGCCGGAGGTCGTGGGAACGTGCCTCCCACTTTTCCAGCAGCTCCAATTCATCCTTTAAAGTCCACCCGGAACGCTTTTTTCTGCCAGCCATCTAAAATTAAAACAAAGATAATAATTTTTGTTTAGAAGGCAATGCAAAATACTGAAATTACTTACATTTTATCTTTAATCGTCGCTTTTCAAAATAACTTTGTTTACATTTAAACGTAAAACGGCTGTCACTGTTCTTATTTTTCATTCACAATATAATACAGCTGTCAATTATTAACAATGTTGCCAATGAAAATCCCACATACTCCCTAAAATTTTGAGAATTATGTTTGGATTTAGCAAAACGGAGTTAGCTGTGGTAACGTCTGAATTAATCCCGAAAAATGCAGTTAATCCGGATTAACGCTGTCGTCTGTCAAGGCTATAAAATAAATAAAGTGGAGTTTGAAGCAGATACTGAAGCCATGCACGAATTGTCCTTTTATTAATCAGTCCCATGAAATAGCTTGATCTATGTATGTGGGGGATTGCTTTAAAAGTGAAACACTTTATTTTAAGTTATTATATAAAGTAGTTTATTTAGTATATCGGTTGGAAAGCGAAGGTTTAAATACAAAATTAGTTTATTTAATATATCAGTTAGAAAGCGTAGGTTTAAATACTCAATTGGTTTAATGACCAATGCGCACGTCCTTATAGTGTAGAGTCTCAAAATCAAGTGTTTGTATTTTTAACTGTCCCTGTCGGCGTTCATTGCTATTCGTTGAGTCCGTTCATTTAAGGTGTATATGTTTAGAGTTGCATGCGTGCGCAGGTCATGGTAGCAATCCCACATGTATTTCTTTTCTTTTAATGTGTACATTATAACAGTAGTCATCATCGACATTACGGGGTAAGATTTTTACCTTATTATTTACATCGACTGGTACATTAATGATTTGTCCATAAATTCCATATTGCCCATGAACATGTGGTAACCGTCGAATTTGCATAAATGGAACTCGTGGTGAGACAAGTCTTTCAGAAATTAAGTCAAGCGGTGGTAAAGCCTCAGGTATGTTTTCATATTTAAAACCGTTATAAGTAGATATTCAAGGAATCACAGCAGCCGAACCGGCACACTAAGGGGTATTTGATGCAAAAAACCGGTCATAATTATTTAGGGACCTATATTATCTTTAATTATAATAAAAAACAATATTGAATCAATATATAGCATTTATTAAAAAAAATACCTAATTAGAATAGAAAAAAAAATAACTGAAAATAAAATAATGTAATTAAAAGAAAAATTAATCGGTTTCAGGATAATCTACTTCGCTGATTACATCAGAATCCCCTTTCTCGACAGTATTCTCGTCTGACCTATTGAGATTAGGTGTTGCTGCAGTTAAAATTGATTTTGCTTCCTCGGAAAATGGCACGAGTTTCTTCTTATTCTTTGGACGATTGCAGCTGATAAGTGGATCGGATGTTAAAAGCAGTCTGTTCAAAACATCTCTGTTACACTCGATCCTCGAAAACTTTCGGGCAAAATCTACCCGAATTTTCTGAAATGTTTATTTCAGGCCTCAGCAGCCTCCTCGGATAATTGTCCAATTGGAAGAATTGCCTCTTACAGCACCTGCGCTCCGGGTATCAGGATTTTGTGGACAGTTGGCGACATTGAATACCAACCGTACATTTCCACATACAATTTTGCCGTGTCTTGGGCATAATCATCATAATTTTTGAGGATCAATCTGATGACCACTTGATATTATTTCAAGAATAACTTTAAATCTTTTGATTACTTCGATGTTGATGCCGGTGATGCGAGAAGAGCATTCTGCATTTTCGAAAAATCTAGATGTATTCCCGTCATTACTGTTTCTGATCTTTTCAGTTAATTTCTTCGCACTCACCATTCGGAACCTTATATAAAAAAGAGGCAACACACAATTTCGCCAGAAATTTACAAAAAACTTTATTTTACTTGAACTTTATGTACAATGTATAGATTTCACTTGAATTATAAAAAACTGAATGTTCGCACAATATGTAGTCGCTCGGGGTTAATCGCACGGCTGGTCGTAAGCGGATCGCAAAAAAAGTAAAAAGTCAACTTGTTTCTCCGCCCCTTTTGTTCCCTTTCGGTTGTGATGAAAAATACAGTGCTAATGTAGTTATGTGTGATGTGGATTGTAGGTGGTGTAGAGATGAGTGTGGTGAATGAAGCGTGCTAGTGGCGTATATTTTAATACGGTGAGTGTAGAGTGTTCTGAATGCGGGATTATTGTTGTGGTTAGGTGTTCTGTGTTGGTTATGTGTTATTTGGGGCAAGAGACTGAAGCTCATTTAGCCAGTTTCCAAAACCAGGTTTAGGAACATCAACCAGTAGACCCATTTCATCTTTAAAACATTTTTGTATTGTCTCTTTTGTTTCCTTAATAATCTTTTTGTCTTCTGCTGTACGGGCTTGCCAATTCTTTATGGGTTCTTTATATGCTAAGTGCAACAACAACTCAAAAAACCGTATTCGGGCGTGGAGTACTGAGAGGCCAAACTTTAAAGCTTCTTGATTTATGACACCTTTTTTTAATTTATTAAAATCTTTTGAAGTCTGACCGCATACATAACATCGCATAGTAGAGGTTGTATCCGTTGCAGCGTTACAAACTTTCCCGTCTACCATTGTCAGTAATATTTTATGAATGATGTGCGCAGATGTTTCACTGTCTCTTGTATCTCCCAGATCTCTAGCTTGATTTTCGATATATTCTATTTCTTGTTTTGTTACATCTTTTGTTCCGTGAATAAATTGAGCTCTAATAGGCCTGCAGAATCTCACCGAAGAAGGCGAAGGGTTTTGCCAAATGGTTTTTGTTGTTTCACCATTGAAGGTAACAACCAACCTCACTGGAACAATCGAGCTCACAAATATACTTGAATCGTTTTCAAATTTTTGCTTAAGTGGAGTTTGGTGTGATCCATCGCACCCCCATTTTGATATCAAAAGAAGGCTCTGCTTCTGGGCGTCAGTTAATGTATCTATGACTTCTTTTAAATATTGGATGAGGCGCAAAGCCGTATGATCCAGCAAAGCTTGAAGTTGTACATTTAAGCTAGTCTCTGTAACCGCTATTTTATTTTCCTCCGGGTAAGCACTTTTTTTGCCTTTTGCAGCCAAGAGTAGCAAGGATAGATAGTTTTACGTCCGCCTTGTAATAAATTTCACTGACTTCTTGTGAAATTACCTTCAACAAATAAGGATAATGCTTCTTATATAGTATATTTTTTTCCACGTGGTCTTTTTTAGATGACATTATCTTTTTGATCTTCTTGGCTCTCGTAGGTGTTGAGTTATTTGCTTAATCATCTTTGAAGTGTGTATGTTTCCGGAAGTGCCCTGACTTACACATGCAGCGAAAGTCAACTCCTCGACAGGTACGTGAGCCCGTAAATCTACAGTTCTGCGCCGCTTACTCTTTCACTTAATTCACGAAACTCTTTGACTGGACGACCAGGCTTGTGCGACCACGAAGGAAGTTCTAATGATGTTCTTAGCCATTCTACGTTATTTTTTACGAACCTCTCATCAGTGTTACGAGCTGCTGACCATTTTTGTTTAAAATCTGTCTTGAAATGCCTCAAAGAACGAGACAAAACATTTCTATCCTCTGTTGGGCATGACGTCAACTGAGCAATTCTATCTTCCAGAAAGGTGAATTTTTCGTCCATTTTTTTTCCTTTGTACTCCTTTATAATATCGTATAATTCCATTCGGGTGATATTTTTCACCATTGCTGCAGAATCTGTGAAAAAAAAACAAAACCTTATAACATCCTATTTTGTATAAAATTACACCGTGCACTTAAAAAAAAAAATACCTATAAAAATGGGGTGGGTTGGGGGACAATTTTACTTCTGTTTCGGATAGAAGAAGGTCCAAATTACATTTCGGTACCAGAATTCTGGCGCGACAAATCCCGACAAATAATCAAAAACAATAATGTTATACTTTTTTTGTAAAAATACTACATTCTTGCAAAGGCAACTAACAACATCAGTTTAAATGCTTAAATTTAAGAATAAATTGACTGTTATACGTCTTAATCATAAGTACATACCTTTTGCTTCCATATTCAATAAAGAATTTCCAAGTAAATCTCCACACGCAGCCGTATCAACCAAAGGAAATTATGTAAATAATCGAGAACGCCGAGAACAGAGACACGCGTTAAGCGGCCCACTCACGACAAATTTGTTTGACAAATCTGTTTGAGTTTGAGGTGTTTTTTGTCGTGAGTAGGCATGTTGTCAAACGGATTGAAGGTTTGCGACAAATTTTAAAAACTAACAACCGATTTGTAGATTCGTTTGTCGTGAGTGGCGTGGTTTGCAAACATTTGGTCGGTTGGTTGGATAAAAAAATGGCAAGCGTGAGCAAAAATTTTTTAGAAGACTTTATTGAATTATTTAAAAATGAAACGGCCTTATGGCAATGCAAAAGTGAAAATTATAAGAATAAATGCCAAAAAGATAAGTCGTGGAAGATTTTACTTTCGAAATATAAAGAAATTGATAAGGATGCGACAATTGACGCAGTGAAAAAAAAAGTGAATTGTTTACGCACTGCATATAGACGTGAATTGGTGAAGGTACGCAAGAGCGAAAAGTCTGGGGCAGGTGCTGAGGAAATATATGTACCAAATCTATGGTACTTTAATAAGTTGGAATTTTTGGGTGACCAAGAAATGCAAACAGATGGATTTTGCTCATTCGACGAATCTATCGATATTGAAAAAGTAAGTACATACTCGTAGATTATGAAAAGCAATAATTCTTTATTTTGAGAAAAATTGGAGTTATTACAAAAATTGATAGAACTTATACAAATTTATTCTGCCAAGGCACTGCACCAACAGTACTAAAGTAATTACAAAATTTATCGCGAACATGCTTGGCGTTGTTGGAAGAGTTGGTACACTTTGTCGGCTCCAAATCTGTCAAATAGTCATTTGTAGTAATCCCAGTATCCATTTCGTTGGAGTTTCTCAAATAAATTGACTCATTTTTTACTTTTAAATAATTGTGTAAATAGCAACAGGCAGTTGCAATTAATGTGGCTTTTTCTGGATTCAACATTATATCAGTGTGAAATACCCGAAAACGGCTGGCTAAAATGCCAAATGCGTTTTCTACAATACGTCGAGCTCTAGAAAGTCGGTAGTTAAAGATTTGCTGTTCGATCGATAAATTAGAGCGGCTGTACGGTTTCATTAGATTTTTCAAGAGAGGAAATGCATCATCCCCTACGAATACGAATGGAAATGTATCTTCGGACAGTGGTAGCTTTTCCGGCTCAGGTAAACATAGAACCCCTTCATCATATAAATACTTCAACTTGGATTGCGCGAAAACACCTGCATCTGATGCTCTGCCATTTGTTCCCACTTCCACTGATATAAATTCGCAGTTTGCATTGACCACCGCCATCATCACAATACTAAAACTCTTCTTATAATTAAAATAGAAAGACCCAGATTTTGACGGTTTTTTAATGTGTACATGCTTGCCGTCGATGGCGCCAATGCAATTGTTAAAATTCCACTTTTTCTCAAAATCATCAGAAATTACTTTCCATTCTTCTGCATTACTTGGAATCTGGAATATTAAAGAAAATTTATTATAATCTTTCAGCCCTCTCATTCAAAAAAACGAAAATATGATGACTCGGAATTTTTGGAAAAAGCTGTTGCACATTTGGACAAAATGAATAAACCGTCGAAAAGGGATGAATCAGACGTTTTTGCAGAAGGATGGTCCATGTTATATCGCAAAATGAACGAACAACAAAAAATTTTTGCCAAACGCATAATTGACGACACTCTAATGCATGGTCAGCTGAATAAACTTTCCTTTTCGAGCAGCCTTAACCTTGGAATGCAGCCATTGAGGTATCCTGTTGTTCAAAGATTTGCAAACTCAACTCCAACTAACGAATCGAGCCTTTCGTCTTCACCAATTACTTTGCAAATGCTTCCATCCGAGGAAATTTTTCCAGAACATCAATCTGTGAGAGTTATTTCTCAGGAAATAATAACTCCAACAAACTCGTTCCAACAACTTTTCGATAACAAAGAATATAAATAATATTATTTTTTACATACCGTAATAAACGATTTTAATGATGAAATTATTGCTCTGCACGTCTCAATTGTTATTCTGCCTAAAGATTGTGGGGAAATCTTTGTTAAGAATTTGAGATCCTCAAAACTTTGTCCAGTTGCGAGGAACCTCAATGTTGCGGAGAGTCTTTCATTTGCTGTAATCGCTTCACGCATTCCTGTGTCTTCCTTTTTTATTACAGGAGTGACTGCAGTAAGGAGATCCATATATGTTTTGGAATCCATCCTGAGGAAGTTTTTAAAATCGTCAGGAGCAGTCAGCTCCATTGAATTTAATAGTTTTACATGTGAGTGGTTATATCTCTCACATAACCACTCTTTCATCCATTCTTTCTTCATTATTTTTTTTTTTGCATTTGACTTTTTTCGCTTCATGCACTGGTGTATTACTAGCAGCGCAATTACATCATCCGCGTTATAATCAGACATGTTCACTCCGCGAAGCACACAATAGAAATAAAGTTTGTCAAATCGGTTTGTCGTGAGTGCTCAACCGTCTTCAAACAGATTTGTCAAACAAATTTGTCGTGAGTGGGCCGCTTTACACTCAATGATTGGGTTCCGACTGGATCCGTGGCGAGAGCGAGGTAAAAAGCGGGCGGGGGAGGGGTGCGCAGGTTGGAGCGGTTATTGTAAATAGTAAAACATGCGGCGTAAATACCATTTGGCGAAGTTTAGTAAAACCACTTATGACCGGTTTTTTGCATCAAATACCTCTTTGTGCGGCACCTGTCCGATAACGCTCTGATTTCTCGGTTGCCATTTCTGCCTTGGACTTTCGTTTCAGGCTTTCGAACTTATTCCGTAGAGTCCTCCACTCTCGATTAGTCCCAATCCAACTTTTTCCAGGCCTCCTCCTTCTGTTTCCATGTGACAGCATCGGATCTTTTGTTCATCCACCAACTCCACTAATGCATTCTCTTCTTGGGGAGTGAAGTTCTTTCCTCTTTTTCTTTTTAGCAGTGGGCTTTCCATCATAACTTTTTAATTAACAGCTGATTTTGTTTACGTTTTGCTTGCATGACATTGCCAACATGCCAATTTTATAGGCAATTGTTGGATTTTAATTTTGGCCTTGCCATAATTTCGAAATAACAAATATATTTTTACAGGCAAGATGAGAAAACGAAATAACTTAAATCCCGCTTTTAAGTGAGGAACAATTTATACTCCCAGTTAGTAAAGGGAACTTTATTGCTTACATAAGAAAACGGCCCTAAATCAGTTTGTTAATTTAAGAATTATTAAATATCAGTTTAAATTAAATTTTTTTTAATATTTTAAATCATGAATTGTAAATTAAGTACATGTTTTTAAATTAAATTTTTAAGTTTTTTCATTTTAATTATTACTAAATTGAAATTTTTTTTTTAATTATTTAAAATTAAATGATGAAAGTTAGTATTAATTATTGATACTTACAATCATTATTTACTAAATTATATCCCGTTGGGACACTATTTTGTTGCTGAAAGTGGTCTGAAACAGAAAAAAATAAATAAAGTGCATGCTTATTTTGTATTATATGAACCATTGTTTGCCGAAAAATGGTAAACATTTTAATTTTTTTAATTTTAATTTTTAATATGATACTCCCAACAACAGCATTGTGATATTTTCAAGCTTCAATTTTTGCTTGAAATCGCTTGAATGTGCTTTTGTGTTTTGCCCTCAGCAATTCCATATTGACATGTAAAAATAATTATGATATGAGTATAATTTTGTATGAATGCATACATTATAATATTTATAGTCAATTTGGACTTGCATATTTAATAATTTTATTTGATTTTTACATAATATAGTATACCGTAAATATTTTTGTATTATATTTCTTATTAATAGAAATTAAATTTATCACAACAGTATATACAAATGTATGTATGTATGTATGTATAGCATATGTACATCTTCTATCATATTAATCTTATGTCTTTACACATGCTCATATCTTAATCTTATTATCTGCTCATATGTAAGTATGTGCGCATTCAGAAATTCAAATAATGATTTTATCACTTAACAATGTATTACATGTGCGCGCATTGATCTATATGTTCATATACATTCATTTATACTTAAATGTACATATGTACATCAATACAATTATTTACATTTCCAGAAATAGCTCTTGGTTAAGTGGCTTTTTGTACAGATCGCTCAGGTTGTATTAATTTTGAAGGTCGTTGTTTCTTACGTTTATTTGGTATCTGAGTCTTCCCTTCGATGGTACCTTGTTGGGATTTGGTGGGCTCTCCTAGTTCTTGAAGTTGCTTCTTCATTGAAATTTTGCAAGATCTTATCAAATTCGTCTTGATTAATCTCAAAATTAATTATTTGTTGTTCGTTCTCAAAATTTGAATCCATATTTCTCCACGTTGATGTGACTCCCGTAAATATTTTAGTACAATTGGATTATTAACCCATTAGGTCCCAACCTTTTTTATGCATTTTTTCTCATTTTCTGTTAGTCTGGTCCAAAATATAGATTTTCAGAAATCGGTTTTCAGAAATCATATATATATTTTATTTCATCTGAATAGTTAGTTTCCAAATGGGAACATTGGGTAAATAAGACTTACAGTGGGTTGCCAAATTATTAGGGACAGTCACAAAAATATGGTATAAGTGAAGTATTGGTCTTTTTTAGTTATACAAAGCTTTAATAATAAAAAAAGAGTAATTTACAAACTAACATAAGAACAAAAAAATAAAAATAATTATTTCAAAAATATACATATGAGCGAGTTAAAATATTTCTGATTAATAACACTGGATCACAAATTTGAATTTGTTTTTTGTTCCACGGATGCCACTATCCAATTTGTATTTTAAATGGCTCGCTGATTTCGAAAATCGAGTAAATTTTTTTTATGGATACGTTTTTGAGATATTTGCAATTTACCGTTATACGACCAAAAAAGTCTTCATTTAATCATGTATATCTCACTGACCAGTTGAGCAATCTTACTGCAAATTATAGAAAATAAAAGTGAATGAAATTTCCTAAAAATATTGTCTACTCCATTTTTCCATAGGCCTTATAATTTCTGAGAAATTGATTAATCACTTCGTGTTTTTAAATTTTTTTATGAAAAAATTAAAAAAAAATAAATTTTGGAGAAAAAAGAAAATGTAAATAAGTAAATTATAAAATTTGTATATAATTCAATTAAATAAGTTTTGAATAATCACCCATTTCTGCATAATTTTTGATTAAGTCGCTCACTATCTTCTCGTAGTTTGGACTTTTGTGTTTACCAAGAAAAGAAGAAACCATCATTTCGAAGGAATCCCACGCTGCTGCCTCAACTGGTGACAATAGTCCTTCGAATTGGTCGTTATTTATCAACTTTTTTATTTGGGGTCCAACAAATATACCTTCTTTTATCTTGGACTGGGAAATATTTAGGAAAAAATTTTGCAAATAATTGAATGCTTTGCCTTCTTTGTCCAACGCCTTAACAAAATTTTTTATGAGGCCGAGCTTGATGTGCAATGGCGGAATAATGATTTTTTCCTTCTTTACAAGTTGGACGTATTTGATATTATCCACACCAATTGTAAATTCAACTCTTTCCGGCCAATCCTTAATGCAATAGTGGTCTTTACGAGCTCGGCTATCCCATTTGCAGAGAAAGCAGTAGTGTTTTATGTAGCCACTTTGTAGACCGCATAACATTCACACCGGTGTGGAAACCTTTATTTAATAGTAGTTTCTTAACCTATAGTACAAAGGCGTCTTAGGTCTTACAGCGTACTTAAAACTAGTGACACCCATTTAATGTAATTGTATAAATGCATAAATAACTATTGTAACTGGTAAACAACTAGTTTTAATTTCTGGCCTACGGGTTGGGTTGTACAGATCAATGTAGTGCAAATACATACTTAAGACTAGTAACTTAATTTTAATGGCTGCTCTGAGGTATTCACTCATATAAATGAAGCACGCATCTTTTCCCGCCGTATCGCACCAGAACCCGGTCGCCTTCTAGCTTCTGTAGGGCTAGACGTCGGCCCCGGAAGAATAGCGTTCCAACGACTTTAAGATCGGCACATATTTTCCAATCATGCTCTTCATATTTGATGAATTTTAACAATTTCTCCATTACCTTGTATGTCTCCTTCGTGTTTACTGCATGCGCGATCGGGATCGAGGGCTTTTTGTTGCCATTATGCAGTAATACGGTCTTCAAGCTCAGTTTATTGCTGTCTATGAACAATCGCCACTCCCCGGAATCATATGGTTGACCAAACTCTTTGAATAATCCTGGAATGTCTTTGCAATAGCATACATTGTCTTCCTTCGTATAGTGTTTGGCAAATGGTTCGTGACGATTTCTATTGTTTCTCTTATTCGCATGTATATATATGCAAAGTAGTACAAATACAGTCCCTGGCCAAATTATTAGACGCACTATTGATTTTTATGCAAATCTTAGTTATCAGCTCGTAGTGTTCCATGTTTGAATAGTTATTACCTATTCTTTTAACTGATATATATAGTTTACTTTTTTTAAATGTTTAGAATGTAAATAAAACTATATATTAAATGGAAATATATTTTTTATTAATTTTCAAAACAGAATATGGAAATACTACTTATAAACTTCAGTACTTTGTAGTTCCACCTTTTGCAGCTATGACAGCTTGAATCCGGCGCGGCATGCTGTCGATGCAAGACTGGACCGTCTCCTGCATGATGGTGATGATTCCACACATGAATGATTTTTTCCAAGAGCTGTGTTTTTGTTGTGATGAGCTCTTTAGCCACCTCCCTTTTCATGAGCTCCCACACATTTTCTATGGGATTCATGTCGGGACTGTTGCCAGGCCAATCCAACAAGGGGATATTTTCTTGTTGCAAATAACTTTTAATAGATTTGGCAGTGTGGCAAGGAGCCCCATCTTGCATAAAAATGAATGGTTCCCCATTTGGAAACCACTCTCAGCAGTCGAGTTCTCAAGACTTCCTTGTACTGATCTTGTCTCATGATGCCTTTCACAACGTACAGACGTCCTGTGCCCTTGCCGCTGATGACAGACCAAATCATGATCTTTGTGGGGTGCTTAACAGTCTGAACGATGCAGTCTGGATTAAATTTTTCACCTTTACGACGACGCACAAATTGAGCTTTGTTGGCTAAGATTTCAAAGGTGCTTTCGTCACTGAAGCAGACCTGTAAAATTCACAAAAAATATTAAAAATAAGGCAATTCTGAATTCTATTTATTAAATATGTATGTATATATATTATTAATAATATAATTCAGCACAAATTACCGATCTCCAGAAAGCGACATCCTTGTCACGCCACTGTTTAGCCCATTTCAAACGTTTGGCTTTCATTGCAGCTGTTAGTTTGGGTTTTCTCGCTGGTCGGCAGGCCTTAAAACCTAAGTCATTTAATTTTCTGCGAACAGTACGCTCAGAAGCTTTTATATGAGCATCTTCCAACTGCGATTTAATCGATTTGGTGGTAGCAAATCTATTTTCTGCGCAAATTTTCTTAAGACATCTTTCTGACCTTGGTAAAAATCGGTTTTCGGCCGCATTTGGTTTTTCTTTTCGGACTCAAATCTTCACATGATTCAACTTTTTTCTTAATTCGTCGCACACTAGCTTCAGACAGCTTCAATCTTCGTGAAATTTCACGGTTTGAAAACAGTTTTGTATTAATGAGAGCCTTGACTTCGGCTTTTTTGCGTGGTGAAAGGTACCCCACGACTCCTCGCTGTCGTAACCCTACCTACCTACTATTGTTTATTATTGTTACGTCTTTTTTTTTGAAAATAAATAAAGAATACTATTAGTCAAAAAGGTTTGGCTATAAAATTTAAGGTTTGTCTCATTATTTTACACTAAAAAGGCTATTAAAATAGGTAACTACGAAAAATCAGTGATGCGTCTAATAATTTGGCCAGAGACTGTATGTCAGAGCAGTCGTAAAAGAGAAAATATCTGTGCTAGAAGCTTTTGGCACAGGAAAAAATTTAAAAGGTCAAAAAAAAAAAAAAACTGACACATGCGCCAAGCCCTTTGAGGGTTTTACTGTGCTGAACTAGTACCATCACCCTGACTTGGAATTTCTCACCCCCCAGATTAGCTGTTATACTGTGTTACTAATCCCTCTGTTAGCTTATTGACATATTCAACAACATATGTTGCGCAAGCATATTCATCTAGTATAATCTGAAAATCCATGTTGGATTTCAAATGATGTAATACGAATGGATTGAAAGTGTTGTGCCATTTTTCTGCTGGTGTCCTTTTATAGAATAATTTTGGTCTAACACGTGATCGGTAAGCATCGGTCGACTTCTTCTGAGCTTTCTTGTCCTTCCTTTTCTTCTGCTTCTTATCATCACCCTCGGGTTGTGAAGTCGATGCTTCAGGTAAAGATTCTTTCTTCTCCATAGTTATAGAATGGTGAACTCCGTCAATATCAGTAACGAAAATCTGATACCAGCACGAATAATATTGTCGTAATGATCATCAGAAATAATACCATTATGCAAGTAAAATCCATCAAAATCCGTGTAGTCAATATTTTCGAGATTATTTTTTTATAAATTTAAATCGTTCCTTATATTCTTTGAAAAGTGTTTCTGAGTAATCGGGTTCAGTGTTTTTCATAGGTATCAAATTAATAGTTTTTTTGTTGGCATAAATGGTGCACCAAATCGACATTCTTGTTTTTTATTAGAATCCATTTTTTTTTTATAACACGTGAATGTGTGTTTGTGTGTTACTAGTTTTATATTTCCAGACGCCTCTGACGCTGACACAGAAACTAATTCGTCGATTAATTTAATTACTTCGGGATCATTACTTAATAAGTCTTCAGGAACATTGTCCAACCAAAGAAGAATATTAGCATGTGGCAAGTTACTATTAGGCAAGTTAGGGGTTTTCAGCGTAACTCTTCGGCAATTAAAATAAGTAAGCAAGGAGTTTTCCACTCAATACTCAGTTATTCTTCCACGAAAGTGGGAAATTGGTGCTGGCTACATAAAAAGTTCAGTCAGAATACTACTATTACTTTTTATTACGACGGTATTTTCTGGTAAATAATTAAAGACTGAATACTCCCGCATTTTGTACTGTGGTATAGAATTCTTCCGTAATTGCTGGCGGCGATAAAACGTATTACAGTCAGGCTTTAGACAAATTTTATTTCTTCCCATTTTAAAATTTTCTGCCCTTGAAGTAAGCAGTAGTGATCCATTAGTATTATTTGGCCATTTAAATATATTATTGCACTCCAGTGCGCGATATACGGAGTAGTTTAACATAGTGCAGAGAGTTGTTTTCGCCGAAAACTATGGTGCATAGATTACTGTATTAAATTCTTTAATTCAACAATATTTTTGAATTTCGGTCCCAGTTATATTGTGGAATTTTGCCGTATAGTCGACATTCGTACGACGTTGATATCTATATGCTTTATCATAGCAGGCATAACAGTTATGTTCGTTCTCTTCAGTGTTCGCCTCCACTGGTATATCAATAGCGATGCCTTCATTATTTAATCTTATTGTTTCATTATTCATTATTATTTCTTGAGTATTCATAGCATGATATCGGCCAATAAATGTCCACTGCTGTACATACTTATATACAGTTAATTAATATAGTGCTTTCTGGTAGACAATATTTTTAGTTTTTTTTTTTTTTGCCGTCCGTAAATAAATAAGGATGTTGGTTTTCCGACACGTGAACACGCAACGTATAATTGTCCATGTGCGAAACAGGGAAACTCTAAGTTTATTCCGCAAACTTGCAACGATTGGCCTTGCGATTTATATATGGTCATCGCAAAAGCCAGACGCACGGGAAATTGCAACCTTTTAAAATCAAATGGCAAATCCGTTGGAATCATAGGTATTCGTGGGATTAAGACATCGTCTCCTTTGTATTTTCCTTTGATTATTTTAGCTTCGATGATGTTATTCATGAGTTTCTTCAGAACCAATCTCGTTCCATTGCAAAGTCGAGGTTGATTAATATTACGCAGCATGATGACAAATGAGGGAGCGTCATCGTCACAAATTTCATCAAATAAAGATTGTATATATGATTCTCGCTGTTCCTCAGTTAGCCTGCATAATAAAAAAAAATTAGTATATGTTTACATTGTTGCTAATTTTACATTTTTTACCTTCTATATGCTGCACTTGATAAATATTCGTTTCTTCTTGAAGTCATTTCGTATCCAGTTATTTATAGTTTCAGTTATATTTATTTTCTAAGTGGAATAATTATTTATAATTATTACTCTTGTAAATAAATAAATAAAATAAATAAATATTTGTTTTCACTTCCTACACTTTTGAGCACCAAAACAATAATGAAAATATCAACAGGCAGCATCTATAACAAGACCTCGTGTGAAAACAACCCTTGCAGCTGCATATAAAATACAAAAACCAGTTATACCAGTGTATTTGCTACCTACCAGAGACCTGCACGATTAAGGTAGGCATCGTACGATTACGTTACAAAGTAACACTTCTGACGATTACCACGATGCGAAGATAACATTGCGCATCGGCATCGCGGCATCGTGGCATCGTACGATTACTATCTGGTATCGTCAATGGCAAATGAAACGAAGTACATATGTACATACATAAAAGCAAATTCTTGTGATTTTTCTTTCGTATTTACCTTATATTAGGAAAAAATTAATAAAATTCTCTTCATTTAAACATAAATTAATTCAATAAATAAAAATAAATTAAATATATTTCGTTATTTTCGATAAAAATAAGCAACGAATTAAAAATAAAGAAAATATATATTTATATATATAAAATATATAGCATTCTCCCCCGTCTTGGTATCCACAACTTTATTGTAAAACTTCCAGATGTGACTTGAACTCGGTGCATCACTAATTTTATAAACACCACTTTTAATACGTTGTAAAATTTCCATTATATAGATTTAAATAATAGCACAAATGCAAAAACTTTGTTAATGCGAAAAAAGTTTTTTTTTTCGCGCACAATACTAATTGAGTAACATGTTAGTAATCGGTGATGCCGCGATGCCGATACCCACGATGCCGATGCCCACGATGCCAAAGTACCGTTACGTAGCGTGTACTCGCCGCATCGGCATCGCCGCTTGCTAACATGTTACTTTTTTAATTACTCGTGCAGGTCTCTGCTACCTACGTACCCATACCTTGCGCGACCTTTTTACAAAATTCCACATTGATGTGAGCTTCAAAAGTTATGGACAATATGGTCGAGAACGGCAGAATCCAACGATTGTCTACATGAAAATCTTGTCCTTTTATCTTGACATCTACAGATCGTCCACCGTCCTCAACTGATCGCCGACGATACAATGGGTAACCATCGATTCCCGAGTTGGTTTCAGCAACCAAGTTTCTCGGGTACCGTTTGGAGCACTCGTCGGTCATGCAGGGTGAGCTGTTGTTGATAACTCCGCAAGGTCCATGTATCATGTGCAATTTTGGGTCAACCGTTTCATCAGGAATTTCAGCTGAAATAATGGAATCAATTTCTTCTGGCCTTATTTTGTCAACCAACCAGACTAATATATGAGCATGTGGCACACCACGCTTTTGCCACTCAACAGACATCCAACAACGTACTTGGCCATACACACGATGCTTTGTAATGAAATTCATTAAAGACTTTAATTTTTGCTTGTAAACTCTGGCTGTGATGTCATGCCTATCAAGTGGTGTTTGGTTGTGTAGCAGTTCTTTTTAATTTCAATCTATTGTGGGTTACTAAAGTAGAGTACAAATTAGAATTTCACTAAAACAATTATGGTATACTACCTTGAAAGTGGACATGAACCTGTCTTGTTCTATATGCGTTGCACCAAACGATGTCATTTGGAAGCAATTATTGTATTTTTGGATGTTAGCCAAGAAGTGTTTAGACTCACTTTCCATCCCATTAACTAATGAGTGTAACGGTTCAGGTGGAACCAATTGTGGCAATTGTACTTTGCCACCAGCACAACATAATCCTGCGGGTTCACTACTGTATTTTAATGCTTTACAATGTTGACAAGTGATTGACATTTCTCAAATCGTCACAAATTTGTCGTCACTATAATCAATTTCCGGATCGTAGGAAAATGCTCCTCATCCGAGGTTTGCAGGAGCATTGCGTCTGCGGAATCGATTAAATTCATTATCCCGTGCTAGCTGCTGTTGTGATCAATGTTCACGAACTCGTTCCATTCTCTGCCTATCCACTTCATAGTTATTTGCTTTTGAACATAATTCTTCCATACTTGTAGGACTGTTATCATTATCAGCCTCTCGCTGGTCATTAGTGTGGTTGGAGCGTAAAGTAGCTCGTTGCACATTTACACGACTTTGACGACCTGTGTCAGGTCGTTTTCTTTTCCTCGGCATTGTAAGCAGCGAGAAGAAAATCACTTTTAGCAGTATTTCAGTATTTCTCCAATTTAATGTTTCCTTTTTTTTTTTAACATGAGATGACAAAACCAAGGATGTTAAAGTAGGAGCGCCGCAAAAAGTCTCTAAATCTATGGACAAAACAATGGAACGTTCGGATACACTTATTATTATAATAAAAATATTTTTGAGAGTTGGTAACACTGTATGGTTGGCACTCATCAAACATGTCAACACATTAATTATTTTTATATTTTGAATTTTAAATACACGATGTTATGAACAAAGTTGATATTATGTTGTCGATTCAAAAGTCTTGTATTAATGCGTTCTTCAATTCGAGTGGAACTGAGAGTACAAATACCGTCAAATGCTTGACAGAAAGTAAGTGGTCAACTTTTATATGGGAAAATGGAATTGTCGTCTTACTCTATCTTACTCGTAATTTTTCCTGATTTGCTCACCGTTTAGACCTACCCTGGACTACGACAAACATTTTAAAACCAAAATCAGCTCGATCGGCCCAGCCGTTCTCGAAAAAATGCCTTTATTTTTGAAAATATTTGTTTCGAAGGAATGATTCGCCTTCTCACTTAAGCTCGCCTAATATAAAATTCCTTTATTTTTAAAAATATTTGTTTCGAAGAAATGATTCGCCTTCTCACTTTAGCTCGGCTAATATAAAATTCCTTTATTTTTGAAAATATTTGTTTCGAAGAAATGATTCGCCTTCTCACTTTAGCTCGCCTAATATAAAATTCCTTTATTTTTGAAAATATTTGATTCGAAGGAATGATTCGCATTCTCACTTTAGCTCGCCTAATATAAAATTCCTTTATTTTTAAAAATGTTTGTTTCGAAGAAATGATTCGCCTTCTCACTTTAGCTCCAATCTTCAGAGCGGTGCACTCCTAAGCAATGGTTTATAACGGTCATAACGGAGTTCCAGGCAATTTTTTCATTTGGCCTTAGAAGTTCTCCGAATTTTGCGTTCTTCATAAGTTTTCTTATATCGGGGCCATTGAGAACACCTGAAAATAATCTATCAACATAACATTCGTTCTATTAAAAGACTTAAAATACCTTCTTTTATTTTCGCAACATTTAGTCTTGGATATATTTCTGTCAAACATTTAAAAGCTTCGGCATCTCGATTTATTGCTTTTATGAAATTTTTGACAATTCCCAATTTTATGTGCAGTGGTGGTACCAAAATATTATTAGCTGGTATCAGCGGAATATGGATAACATTTGCCACATTTAAATGAAATTCTGTGCGAAGCTTCCAATCACGCATTCTATATTGGTTTCCGCGGTGCCTTGTGTCCCAATGACAAATGAAGCACAAATTTTATGTGTATCCTGCCTGCAAACCAGTAAGCAAGGCGATAACTTTTAAATCCGCACATACACATATGGTCAAAATAATAAGTACATCAGGTATCTGCGAATGAAAAAAAATATTATATTGAGTTTTCTGTCTCCCATTTGATGTTTGCTTACTACTTTCATCAGTATCCAGTATATCCGCCATTATTTCCAATTACTTTTGAGATTCGTTTTGGCATACTGGAGATAAGTTTGCGGAACGCATCAATTGGAATCTCATACCAGGTTTTTTCAACAAAATTCCATAACTGATCCTTATTTTGGAACGATTGCTTCCCAATCCGTTGCTTTAGCTCCCCCCAAAGGTTTTCGATGGGATTTAAGCCGGGGGATTGACTTGGCCATTGTAGAGTACTCACACCATTATCCTGGAACCAATCTTTTACCAACCTCGAAGTATGCTTAGGATCATTATGCTGCTGAAATTTCCAAATTAGTGGCATATTTTCCTCAGCATATGGCAGCATCGTGTTTTCCAAGATATCTTTATATTGGAATTTATTCATGGTGTCTGAAATACGATGTATTGGTCCTACACCATACCACGAAAAGTAGCCCCAGACCATTATGTTGCCGCCACCATGTTTAACGGTCTTTTTTGTAAACCGTGAATGCAGTTCTTTGCCTTTCGGACGGCGAACATTCCGCCTGGCGTCATTTCCGAATAAATTTATTTTAGTTTCGTCGCTCCACAAGATATTGCGCCACTTTTTTTCACCACCTGGGCCGGACCGATTTGCATGATTTCTAAGACTTTGGCCCTCTTTTCTGAGGTTTAAGACGATCCTCTTCTCCTCCGCACTGCAATGCTTATTTCTACCCATCTATAAAATTTTTAAGTTTTTAATGCGTTTAAAATATGAAGCTATACAAGCGAATGCATAAACCATTAAATTAAATCGACCGATTTCCAGAAAATTTTGGAATAACTAACAATGTACTTACAATTTTGACCACTTAAAAAACGACCTTGAACAAACAATAGTCTCGCTTACTGCAAAGTGGGGATTTCCCATTGTTTTTCCCCATAAAAGGTGTTACCAGATTGAATTTATTTAAACCAACCCAGAGTTGCATTCGAATACTTCGCCAAACATTCATAATTCAATCATGACCGCAGGCTAAAGGAATGTACTTATTATTTTGACCATATGTGTATCTTCCATTGATGCTGCTGATACTGAACTCTGTCCAAAATTAATTTCGTTGCTTCGTATGTTTCCTTTGTGTTGGAGCTTATGGCGATTGGAATAATTATGCTAACCTCACTTTTGCAGGAATCACATTTCCATGTGGGACCATTCTTTTTAGTGATGCGAGCGATCTCGTTGAATTCTTTTGTTGACAAGCTGGTACATTTAAGATGTACCCATGCACGACAAGATGCACACATAAGACTTGCTTGATTTTCCTTAATATTTAGAGAGCAGGTGCTGCACGTGTGTACAGTCACGTTTTGTTTTTTAGGAGGCATGTTGATTAGTTAATAATAATTCGATTTAATAGTTTGATTGAATTACTGGCGGCTTGTAAGGGAATTTAACATTATTTGTTTCGAAGAAATGATTCGCCTTCTCACTTTAGCTCGCCTAATATAAAATTCCTTTATTTTTGAAAATATTTGTTTCGATTCGAGGAAATGATTCGCCTTCTCACTTTAGCTCGCTTAATATAAAATTCCTTTATTTATGAAAATATTTGTTTCGAAGAAATGATTCGCCTTCTCACTTTAGCTCGCCTAATATAAAATTCCTTTATTTTTGAAAATATTTGTTTCGAAAATATTTGATTCGAAGAAATGATTCGCCTTCTCACTTTAGCTCGCCTAATATAAAATTCCTTTATTTATGAAAATATTTGTTTCGAAGAAATGATTCGCCTTCTCACTTTAGCTCGCCTAATATAAAATTCCTTTATTTTTGAAAATATTTGATTCGAAGAAATGATTCGCCTTCTCACTTTAGCTCGCCTTGGATTAATGGTAGAAATTGGTAAAACTCATTCGAATCAAATTACATTTTCAATCGAAGTTTCTTGTTTTTAACAATAACAAATCATATAAACACTCAAATAATTAATTGATGATTCGCTTTCTCACTTTAGTTCGCCTTATATAAAATTCCATTATTCTTGAAAATATTTTGCTGGTATTGTCACTGGCGAAGCGAATGCATTAGCGAATCGAATGTTTTAAGGGAGGGGTCCCGGTGGTCTAGAACCCTCAAATTAAGGGTGTTTTCTGGTTTTTGTTTTATCCCTAGAAGGTCATCGCTATTTTTATAACGTAGAGGTCATCCCTCGTCGATTCGATGACGGCATTACTCAAAGTCCTTAATATATTATCCTACCTATCAAATCCTACTAAAATCAATGTATTCACATTACCTGGTTTATACATCTTCTAAATAAAACAATATCAAACAGTTTTTCTTAAATCTTTTATTAAATAAATAAAATTTTCACAGCTCTGATTCATTCGGCTTTTGTACAAAATACAAACTAAGAAACTTAAAAAACCTAAACAATTTAATAACATATTTTCACTGAATGGTATTTTTTCATAAAGATAATACTATTAACTGAAAACATAAAATACTTTACGGAATGAAAGTTCTCATTTTGTACAAGAGGCAC
Organism: Bactrocera zonata; assembly: GCA_037783105.1. Lineage (NCBI taxonomy): Eukaryota > Metazoa > Arthropoda > Insecta > Diptera > Tephritidae > Bactrocera > Bactrocera zonata. The sequence continues at coordinate 90,613 of JBAWJQ010001998.1, read as the reverse complement.
AAAGTTCTATTTTATGCTCCCCACAAAGACTTTTTTTTACATTTTGCACAAAATGATTTCGTCATCCGTCTCTTAGCAGGCGGACAAATTGCGCAAATCTTTCCCTTTTTTTGTTAATTTTTTTGGCGGTTGGTATCTGTGGCATTTTCATTAAAAGAAATACAACTTTCAAGATTTGATCGCAACGACGTAGGCAATGCTGGTACTTCTAGTCTGTTTGTCAAATTACTTTGAATAAGGGCAGAATGCAATTTTTTCATAAAAGCAAAACGACTGAGAGGTTTTTTATTTGTTTGAAATACGTTGTGTGAATAAATAATGTAGCTGTTAATAAAAGCCATGTTCAATATACCAAAAAATTGACACATTGGCCATCGGTTGGTTTTGCGTGAACAGCTCATGACACTACACATTTGGTCAAAGGTATCAACGCCTTGTGGAGGTTTGGTCCTGTACATTCATCAAGCGGCAGGTCTGCCGTGTCGTAAGGAAACAGAGAAAGAATTAATATGAAACACCTAACACACGATCACATCGCTCAGCCTGCTGATGTGAACGCGACAAATTACATTTTTAAACAGCCCCTTTGTGAGGGCTAATCATTAAGCTTAGTCAGCCGGAATGATTTAGTTGAGATACAAAACACAACAGGTTTGGTTCATGTATGCTCTGAATCTGTCCTTTATTGAAAATATAAGGGTATTTATACATTTTGGTTTAACTGACTCTTCCATGACTCCGCCCCGAGTATTTCCAGTCAAAACCCGGAAAAGTATAAAGGCAGCCAATCAAAGTGATTGCTGACCTTGCAGAATGCATTACAATGCGACTATACTGTTTACTCATTAGGTTGCAACACTTGTTATTTTTAGAGTGCATTGACCGTGTTGTTTGCACATATTGATTGCAACATAGAAAATATTATTATTGAATTTCGTCTCGTTTGTAATGCGAAACTCTTTTGTGTATGTCGCTTTGCTTATGTATTCTTGTGTGGTCTTTACAAATGTGACTAATTCATGAATTTGCTTATTATAATTTATGAGTGCTTGGTAAGTGGCATTTAGGTAGGACCACTACAGCCTGCTTTCGTTTTGTTGTAAAATTCGATCATGTAGGGTTTATTTGATTTGGGGTTTACTGCTCCTTCCTCATTACAGGATGATAATAAATATATTACCCTACTCGGCTTCGGCTTATATGATGGAAGCGTCAGCTCATTATCATAGCAAAACATTGACGTATTACACTTACGTCCTTTTACATTTTTCATTTCACTCGGAATTTCTCGCTTATTAGAACGTAGAGTTCCAACCATTGTTAGCTTACAGTGGGTTGCCAAATTATTAGGGACAGTCACAAAAATATGGTATAAGTGAAGTATTGGTCTTTTTTAGTTATAAAAAGCTTTAATAATAATATGTAATGGGGTTTCGTTCATAGCTGAGGTATGCTCAGCTGCTCCAGGGTCAGCCTTGGGACCCACGAACCCTTAGCAAATAAAAGATTTAATTTAATAAATAGTGTCCACACATTGGTGCGACGGTGACTTGTACACTACAATGTGTACGACGGTGATCTGCACGGTGATTTGTACAGCAACGATGTACAGCGGTGATCTGCACGGTGGTTTGTACAGTCACTTCCCTGCGGAGGAGAAATGGTTAAATAAAATGTCCAAGGAAAGAAGCACTTACTGGCCGCGTTGACCTCTCGTTTCCAACTGTCCTTCGCAACTCATGATCGCGTTCCCCTAACGGTGCCCAACGGTGTAGGCAGCGGTACTCCTGACACGTGTTTTCGACGCGGCTACGGCAGTGCCATCGCGAGCATTGGCATCACCCAGCGGTGATGCCTTTTCTGCGCGAGGCCTGCGCTTTTCTCCTAACTACCGGGCAGGGCCATCGCGAGCACTGGCATCACCCGGCTTTCCCCCTTCCACTGTATAGGGCAGTCATCGCGAGCACTGGCATGATGCCTTTTCTGCGCGATGTTCTACCCTACTTCTACTACCTACTTCTATTTAACTTGTCCCTGCCTAATGCTGTTGCTGGCGACCGTCCTGTTCGGCGAACTGGAGCAAATGATCGCACTCGATGTGAAGTGCTTGCTTATATAGCAAGCACAGCGCAGCTTTCAACATCGTAGTGAGGTACGTTGTGTGCGTATGGTGCGGGTATGTGATGTACTGTGGGGCGAAGTTGACGTAACTTATTGTAAGGTGGCAAAAAGCCACGTTACAGTCCCCCCCTCACTTCGGACAATGATCCTTCGCTGGCGGCAGGTGGGACGAGATTTCCCACGATGGTTCGGCTGGAGGCTGGCTGGCTGTCCTAGTTGGCGTGTGCCGGGAACGGGGAGGGTGTGGAAACCTTTATTCAATAGTATTTTCTTAACCTATAATACAAGGCGTCTTAGGTCTTATAGCTTACAACTAGTGACACCCATCTAATGTAATCGTATAAATGCATAAATAACTATGGTAAACAACTAGTTTTAATTCTTGGCCTACTTGTACAGTAAAAAAGAAATGCAAATACATACTTAAAGCTAATGACTTAATTATAATCGACTGCTCTGAGGGATTACTCGTATAAGTGGAGCACGCATCTGTCTCCGGCGTATCGCACCAGAACCCGGTCGCCTTCTAGCTTTTGTAGGGCTAGACGTCGGCCCCGGAAGAACTGCGTTCGTCTGGAGCGCTTGATAAAATGCTGTCTTGTCATCACCAGCCCTTCCAGGAACCCTGGGATCTCGTTCACCAGTGTCACTTGTGGGTGTGATGCGTCAGGCGAGGCCGGTCGTGCGCTGATTTCGGCGGTTGGAGGTCGGGTCGTCATCGGGGCTGGTGCGTAGTCAGGCGTGTCAGGCGTGGCCGGTCGTGCGCTGATCTCGGCGGTTGGAGGTCGGGTCGTCGTCGGGGCTGGTGCGTAGTCAGCCGTGTCAGGCGTGGCCGGTCGTGCGCTGATCTCGGCGGTTGGAGGTGTCGCTTGTGGGGAGGCGGCGTCGTCCCGACGTTGGTCTTGGCAATTGCTGGGACAGACGCCCCATCGCCGTTCGAGCATGCCGGCGTTGTTGTGGCGGGCGCCTCTTGTACCCTCTCGGCGAGTGGCTCCGCGGTACGGGCTTCCGTCCTGGCGATGCTCTTCGCCGTGCCTCGCTGGCCGAGTTGGAGCGAAGCCGCCGTCGTCAGGTCGCTTTGTTTGGCGGAGAGCGTTACCTGGGCCTTTGCTGGGTGCGTCGATATTTGAGCGGCGCGCGGCTCTGTCGCAGCATCAGCTTTGCGGTCTGCTTCCCGTGGCGTTGGTGCTCGCCTGGTGGTCGGGAGCTTCCGGGCGTTGGTGCTAAGCGGCGTCTGCCGTGGCAATGCTTCCAATACCGCTGGTTCTGTGGCCGGCCGACTTCGGGTGGAGGCTTGGATGACGCGGCGCTCCAGGGGCTGTCTGGGTACCCTAGGACGAGTTCGGGCAGCTGACCCGGTGTCATCGGTATTTATTGCATGTAACGTAGTCGTATTTGGGTGCACCCGTGGTCGTGCTTCCGGGGCACAGTGTGAGATTTAGTCAATCTAGCATCTCAAAATTAATTTTTATATGAAGTTGTAGAGATATGAACTTGAAATTTGGCACGATCGTTAAGGAGATTATAAGCTTCAATATGGTGAAAGACAACTAGTTCCAACTAGTGTCAAAGGGGACTAGTTCCGAACTATCCTCAAAAACACTAGTTAGGGACAATTTTTTTTACACATTTATATTCAAAATTTCTTCTTTCATTCTCTTCTAACTAAAACTTGTCGATATATTGATATAAGCACCCACATACAACCATTTCAATAAAATTCTTCAAGTTTCGAACTTTAGTTTTCGATGATTCTTTGCAAATGAGAAAAATAAAAAGTTAATGTTGTTTCAATGTTAAATTTTTTGATATCTAAAACATAATAAAAAGGAAAGAATGGAAAATATTCAAAATAAGATATTAATCAAAAACCAAAATAAATTATATACAAATTATACAAAAGTAAAAAGCGAAAAGTAGGAATAAAAAAAAAATAAGGACTTTATACAAAAATAAAAATTCCAGAGAGCTGCAAGCAAAGGTTTTTATGCTAAATCATCAAATTCATCATTTAGTTGGGTGTCAGACAGAAGTGCAATGCCTCAGAAGGTAAAGTAGAACGCTTGGTTTTTGGGTGCAAACGTAAACTTGCAATCATAGGGTCTGACTTGATAAGCAACCTTTGCAATAAATCTATGTTGGTGTCAACTCGGGACGTTTTTCTTGTGAACAGTTCGCGATACTGTCTCGACTCTTTATTGCGTGCTTCTTGCGCTTCTTCAGAAAAGTTTCATATGGGAAGAATGCATAAAGAAATGATAGCCTCTCCATGAAACAATAATTTGCGGAGAGTTACTGGCATATAGTACCAAGGATATAAACTCAAATAAAGCTCTCTTGTTTCTGACGTAAAATTTTGGAACGCATCTATATTGATAAAATAGCCGCTGTTTATACAATTAAGTATTACTCGAAACCGCTTGATTAGATCGACATTTATGCCTCTAATATCCGATGTCTTTTCTGCTTCTTTGAAAAATCTTCTGGCCGTATTGCCATCATTTGTGTTTCCTGTTTTCTGTTTCGGCATATCCACAAGAAGACCCATTTCGTTCTTAAACCTTTCTTGTATTTTTTCTTCCTTCTTGCAACGCTCTCCTTATTTTCATCGCCTGATACGTACCATTTTTCTATTTCCAATCGGTAAGAAATGTGCAACAAGCACTCCATAAACCTTATGTAGGCATGTAGAGGTGAAAGACCAACAGCAAGCATATTTTCATCGATTTCGCGCTGTGATAAGGCATTCATGTCGTTCATAGTTTTTGGAGTTGCATCACATAAATATCATCGTCATCTGGTCAACATATCGTCAACATCTGATCCAAAAATTGATATAACGTGCTTTTCGACCGCTTCTGTTTTTTCGCTTTTCACCTTGCTCAACCAAATCCAAAATAGCTCCTCTCGCGATATTTCACTCATACTAGAAAAAGGCAAAAAATGGGCAGGATTTTATTTTTTAAATTTGTTTTGGGCACATTAACAAAGATTCTGCTGGCATTCCCATCACGGAACTCCGTGGGACTTAGAAGTTCTAGTCTATCAAATATTTGAAAGCTTTAAAATTTGTCTTACCCTTCAGGTGGTTATAAAACAATTTTTTCAAAATACTTGAGTGCAAAAATAAATATTGTATAAACCAAAAATTTTAAGTTTAAGTAGTAACCTTCAATACAAAAATTATTTTAGGCCAAAAAAACCACTCACATCTTCGACCTGATCACTCAAACTTTTGTGATCAATGCAAGCTTGCAAATCAATTGTAGCATGCTATGCAATTGCACGTGTTTGATAGCTGTTATCACGCCAATAACATTTCTTTATTCTCTTTTGTGTTTGTTTCCGTAACAATTGGGGTCTCTTTTCACGTAAAAAAAAAGTATGAGCGAGTTACGAAAACATTTTTTTTTGAATTTCGAGATGCCAGATTGATTAAATCTCACAGTGTGCGGGGGTGGCCAGAAGGGTGGCGGCCTTTGCGGCTCGTCTGGCGGCGGTGGTTGGCGGCTTAATGCATGCGGCCTTCTGCTTGTTGTAGGTTTCATTTTAGTTATCCCTGCCTAATGCTGTTGCTGGCGACCGTCCTGTTCGGCGAACTGGAGCAAATGAGCGCACTCGATGTGAAGTGCTTGCTTATATAGCAAGCACAGCGCAGCTTTCAACATCGTAGTGAGGTACGTTGTGTGCGTATGGTGCGGGTACATGATGTGCTGTGGGGCGAAGTTGACGTAACTTAAGGTGGCAAAAAGCCACGTTACAAATAAACTAACATAAGAACAAAAAAATAAAAATAATTATTTCAAAAATATACATTAGAGCGAGATAAAATATTTCTGATTAATAATCAGTACTTAGTCACATTTCCTTTCGCCTCAATGAGTGCTTTAATCCGTCTGGGCATACTTTCTATGCACGTTAAGGCACTTTCTTTAATCATGGGGTTTGTTTAAATGAGTTAAGCATCCACCCCCTCTACTCGGTAAAACTGGCGCATCCTAATGCTACATCGAAATTCACCACAGCAGATGACACTACAGCATAACTCAACACATCTGCGCAAACCCACTCATCAAAAAGGATGGACAAGGAGAAAGCAGATAACTTTCGTTCTAAGCAACTCGAGCTACACAAGCGGCAAACCAACTTTCGCTTCTACTCTGCGTCGTTCAACACAATTCGTCACCTGTCGTTCGCCTATCAGCACGTCAACAATTCGTCAACATCTTGCGCCTCTAACGCGATTATCCGGCTTCTCGATCACCAGCATCGGCAAATCCTTCTCGGAAGTGAAGTCTCCCCGCCTATCCCGTCGGGAAATCTAACTAACTTTGGAAAATATTAATTTATGCTAAAAATAAATATTAAATGATTGTACATTTTAACCCGTGTGTTTTTATTAGAGAATCGTGAAAGTGGTTAGAACTTTTCTGTGCACATTTGGGCAGTAAATTGTTCAGGGTTGTAGTGCCATACATTTATTAACTTTTTAATCAATTTTACCTTGGTAGTTATTATCTCTTTGGCAATATCGGCCTTGGTAATCTGCCATAAATTTTCTATGGGGTTCATGTCAGGTGAATTGCCAGGCCAAGGTAAAACTGGAATGTTATGGTCTGCCAGAAATTTTGGTTATGCTTCTTGCTTTATGACATGGCGCTGAATCATGCATAAAAATGAATTCCTCACCGTCTGGGAACCAATCCTTAAGTTGCGGTAACAGTCGAGTTCCCAGAACTTGTCTGTATTGGTCTTGTCTCATGGTACCCTGGACAATGTAGAGACGTCCAACCCCTTTAGCGCTTATGACAGACCACACCATTATTATTTTAACAGGGTGTTTAACCCTCTCCACAATGCAGTCAGGGTGATATTTTTCGCCTGGACGTCGCCTGACGAAGCTGCTCTTGTCCGCCAGAATTTCAAATGTTGACTCATCTGAAAAACACAATTTGTAATTTTTTCAATTTGTTTCTCATTCTAAATGAATTAATATAAGGATCTGATGATATTTGCAAATAGTGCATTACATCTTTAATTAGTTCACCACTTACTTATAGATAATTTCTTTAGCACTTACACCTTATCACCCACTCCGGAATAAAATGCCCTTTTTGTTATGGCCAAATGATTGCCTTTTAATTCAGGAGGATATTCACAAGCTTCACAAATGCGTTTACAATATTTTAATTATAATGTTAAAGAAGAAAATCTCCCTGGTCGGATACCAGTGGAGTGACAGTAAATGTATGGAAAAACTGAATTGTTGGGCTCCTTGGTTGGAGGCTGCACCAAGTGTATATATAAAACGAATCGAAACTAGGTTGGATGAGCTGCTATGCGAAGATCAAAAATGATGACACCCGATGGTTGTGAAAATTGCTGCGCGCCGAACTCAAAAAGTCCGCTGATGTTGCTGGCTCGTATGTCGTGATCGAAAAGGGGACGCTTCTTTCAGAACGAGCCCTTTTTTTGCTCGTTGGGCTGTGGAGAGTGTGGTCTCCAAGTGTGGAGAGTGTGCCAGTGTTGCTTTTTGAGTGGGACAGAGTTGCTTGATGAGTGGTGTGTTGTGTGGTGTAGTGGTGTATGAGGGCGGAAAGCTTAACTCATTTAGCCAATCTTCATTCGTAGAAATACGTGAATTTTTACGAGAATGGAATAGCCTACAGTTTCTATACTCCTTATTCATTGCTTCTTGCGCTTCTTCGGATAACATTCCTGTAGCAAAAAAAAAGTTAATAATAAATAAAGTTTAAAAAAATACTTTCAAAAATAAAAATTGCAAACAAACCTGTTGGCAATATAGCCTCAGACACCATTTTGCTGCCGTGAATGAGAACTTTATGCACAGTGATGGGCATGTAGTACCAGCCGTAAAGCTCTACATATAATTTTGCAGTGTCCATGCAGTACGTATGGAATTTACCAACATCTATATTTTTACTACTATTTATAGTATTTAATATAATTTTAAAGCGGTGCACAGTGGGAGAAATGGTCAATCTAGCGGCGCTTTCTTAATAGCTTCTTAAATACAATGAAAAAATGCATTACTTTATTCTAAAAATATGTGTTAATTATTTATTTATATGTTTTTATGTTTTATTAGAAAAAAACAAACTATTCAGAGTCGGAGCTCTCAGAATTACTGCCGTCAGGTAGATCATTTGTATGTAAAAGAAGGTTTTTGACCTCATCATCTATTTCAACGTGATTTTTGGAGTACTTGGAGGTGCTTTTAGACTTAGATGTAATAATAGGATCTGAAGAAACTAAAAGAGTGTGTATTAAGTCTTCCATTGTATTCAATCTTGAGTTTTTTCGCGTATGGTTCAGTCTATAACTGCGAAAATCTTTATTTCTTGCCTCAAGTGCCTCTTCTGACATCATTCCTATTGGTAGCGAAACTTTTTCAATAATATCTGCTCCGTGTATTAATATTTTATGTATAGATTGAGGCATATAAAACCAAGGATATTCGGAAACAAATAATTCTGCTGTATTCCAAGCATATATGCGAAAAGCCTCTATGTTAACTGCATACCCACATGCCATAGTACGCAAAATTATACCAAATCTTTTTATAAGTTCTACATTTACGCCAGTTACTGTAGAGGCTAAAATTGGATGCTGGAAAAATATTCTTGCAGTATTCCCAGTGTTTGTATTGCCTGATCCTTTCGTGGGAATGTCCACCAATATACCCATTTTTTCTTTTAGCTCAAGTTGAATCTTTCTTTTGGTTTGCTGAGCGATTTCTTTATGTTCTCCACGAATTTGCCAATTTTGTATTGGTATTCTATAGGCGATATGAATTATACACTCAAAGCACCGTATCCAAGCATGGAGTGTTGACAATCCGTACTCATACAAGTGATCCTGTGGTTGTCTCAATTGAACATTATTTAGATTATTCATGAATTTTGGTGTTGCTCCACAAATTCCACAGGCCTGCGATGATGAGCCCGCTAAAGTGTTAAAAACTTTCCCATCAATCATTGTTAAATGGAATTCATGTACTACTTCGAAAAAACTCAACTTTGTCGGAACAATGCTTACAATTTGCCTTTTAATATTATCTATCTCAACCTTAACTAACTCCGCTGACTCTTTTTCAAAAATTATTTTAATGGGTCTGCAGAACCGAGTTGAAGAAGGCCTGTTATTTTGCCATAGAACAGCGTCTCCTTTTTTAATTTGTAAAGGCACAATACATACAGCAAATAAATACTCATCAGTTATTTCACAATCAGAAGCACTAAAACGTTGACGGTAAGTGGAGTGACCACTGCTGCCGTCACAGCCCCATTTAAATATTGCTTTTATGCTGTCATTAATATTGCCTGCAGTCAAAACACCTTCAAAAGATTTGGAAAATCCTTGTACTATACGTGCAACAGTATGGTCTACAAGACTTTGCAGGGCAATTTCCGCTGAAAGTTCAGTTACGTGTATGCCACTGGGGTAACACTCTGTTTTAGCCTTAAGTAAAATATCGTAGCTTGGATAAATATTGCAGTTTCGTTCTTTGGCACCATATTGCATTATTTTGTACGACCTTTTTGAGTATCCGCCATCTATATAAAGAGATAAAGCTTCCTCAGGTGTATACGGAATTGGGGTTTTTTGTTCAGAGCTTACAGACTTAAGCATTTTCGAAGCAGTCGAACTTTCTTCAAACAATTTTGAAACAACCTGTGAAGCATTTCTTTTTCCAGCTTTGTAAAGACTTACGCTTGCCGCTACCATTAACTCTTGGTTAGGTGTTTCGTTAACAACTGATGCAATTTTTTTTTTTTGAGTTTTCATTGTACACTCTGAAAAAGGTTTTTGTATACGGTGATGAGCAGTTGGCTTAGAAAAAATTATATTTTCATCCAACCATTTCTTATTTCGCTCTTCGAACACTGACATAACCCTATGACATTCCTTCCACTTTTCTACAAGTTTGCTTATGAAATTTCTTAATTGTTTTTGAATTTGGCGAGTTTGCTCTTCACTATACTTTGAGCGATCAATGACGTTAGAAAATATATGATTTTCAACCATTAGAAATTTTTTTGTTGGTACTGGTTCACTGTGCCATATTAAAAAAAGCGTGCGTTTAGACTCTGCCATAGTATCTAAAAAAGGAAAAAAATCAGTAACTTGCAAATACTTGCAGCCAATTTTTGGACAAGACGTAGACCACAACATATTTTAACAAATTATACAAACATTGAATCGAATCCCATCGAATCCACCACACTTATTTTCTACGGAACATTAGATTACACATATCGTTAGCTAAAATGCAAACGGCCCTATCTAACATTTTCATTACTTTACAGGAGAAACAAAAAACTGTATAAAACTATATATATTAATGTGTTTAGAGCAATTTTTCTCAATGTAACTTGTAAAACAACTACAAATTTAAATTTGAAAGAAAATAATGTTTTTTTTTAATATTTTAGAAGTTATGTTACTTACGTCCTTTTGACGCCTGATTTTCTGAAACAAAAAGCCCTAACTACAATTCAATTTTTTTAGTTATTTGTCAGTAACTTGTCAATACATTTTCAATGAAGTAATATATCGCTGTAATAACAATGGGTAGATGCTAAAAATTATATTTAAAATAAAATAAAGAAAAATTTATTTAAGTATGGTTGCCAAATTTTTTTGAATGCATTATATATTAAATTAATAAGTATATGAAAATAAAATTAATTCAAGAAGATTAAATAAATATGTAGTACAGTTCAGAGGTAACGGTAAATTATACTTTATCAGCTTGTGTATTAACATAGGGTATATTGTCATAAAAATAATGACAGTCTGCTGGTAGTACTTTTTTCAGCTCCTGCAGATGCTGCCATTTCTCATTAGAAATTGCTAGTCTGCTCAGATGCAATTGGGAAGGTTCGACAACTGTGAATTGTTTTGAAGTTCTTTGAGGTAGCTGGGCATAATCGTCATTTATATCAGTTTTAAAATAAATAATTCCAGTCTGCTCGTATGACAATGCACGTAACTTATTGACAGTAGGGTCTCCTGTTTTTCTTCCTAAAAATTTAATAAGCAATAAAGTTTTTGAAAATTTCTTAGAAATTAAAAGTGTGCCTTACCTGGTCTAATAGATGAATACCTCATTGGAACAGACTCGTAATCGAGGAAATATTTGTAGTTTAAGTGGTGAACTTGTAGAGGCATAGGATTTTTCCGGGCTGCTCTTATCGATTCTACTAGTTGAAATGGCAAATGTATTTGTTTATTTTTGATTCGTCTCTCAATAAGAGAATGAGTGGAATCGCATTCCATTTGCGTGTGACCTACTACTAAGTATTTGTGTTCTATGGTAATGTCTTTTTCCACACATAAAGAGAGCAACGCATTAGAAAGGACAACATTTCTGTTTTGGTAAGAACAACCATCAGAGTAGATAACTATGTGATGAATGTGAGGATGTTTCAAAAGTTGGGTTTTTAAATGTTTTAAAACAATTGTTGTAAACGTTGATGAGACAAGAGTTCCTTCGGTTTCATCCCAAACGTAATTATCAGACTCGTGACTTATAACATTGTATATCGTGAAGTTGTGAACTTGTAGTTTCATTTTATAATAAGAGGAGCTGGCGTTGGACTGTGGTATAAGTTTAACTGCCTCCATATCTATGCAAAATAGTAGAAATGCACCTAATTTGGCATTTTCGATATCATTTTGCTTCTCATTTCGCATCCTTTCAATTTCATTTCGGTGAATGTCAAATATATCCTGTGACAAGTTGTTTGATTTAAAAGATAAACATAAATCACACTGGTCATTTCGTGGTTTAAATAACGAGTAATTGCTTGATTTAAAAACATTCATAAAAATTGGAAATGATACTCGAGCAATATCATTGTTTTTATGTTCTTCGCATGATTGAGAATAAAGTTCATAAATCTGTCTGTATGTTTTGAAATCTGCTTCAAAATATATTTTTGTTGTATATTTGCGACGATAGTGCGACTCCAACTTTGGTAAATCTTCTAACCAGTTTTGTAAGTAGCTACATCTTTTCTTATAGTGTAATCTTTCTTTATTTTGATCAGAATTTTGCGTTTTTAGACTCTTTTGGGTGCAATGTAAGCCAGTGGATTGGGTCCAACAACGTACCATTTTTTCTGATAAGCCTAAAGTTGATAGAAACATTTGCCGACAAACTTGCATTCGATTTGTATTGTGCTTTAGAAAATAATATTTAGTGTTGGAGCGTTTGGAATTTTCAACAGTTACACGTTGTGTTTTGGAACATTCAATGAGGTTTGTTACATATAATTTTTTTTCATCCCAAGACATTATCCAGAACGAGTCAAAAATTTCTTTACGAGTATCTTCTGTGAAATGGGAGCAAAATCGAATGGAACTTTTCTCACAGAACTTCGACTTACACGCATCTTTCATTTCTCTGGGCTTTCTATAGCTCATATTTCCTTTAGATAAACCTTGATATTTCTGTCCTGTCATACGTTTTTGCTGGTTATTAACTCTCACATTTTTTGTAGTATTACTCGCATTTCTGGTTGCACCACTTGCTAAATTACGGGGCATCTCTGATGTAGCTGATGTAGCGCGTGCTTTGAGCTCTTGAAAAATGTATTTTATCATTTGCGAAATGCCGTCGGTATATATACGTAAATGAGAGGTAGGTAGCTTAAATCTTTTATGTGGAAAATAAAAAAAAAGGATTAAGATCCTTTTGTTTACAAATGTATTTCTGGGAAAAAAAATAATAACAAAGGATAAAGATCCGTTTTTTTACAAATGTATTTCTGAGAGAAAGATCCTTTTTCTACAAATGTACTTCTGGGAAAAATAAGAATTTATATTTTTGGACTACTGTATAATAATTGTGGCATAAAATTTATATACCAATTGAAATGATAAAAATGCGCAATAATATTTTGATTTATGCTTGTATAAGTTTATTAAATTTAAAACTTCGCTCATTCCCAACCCAATTTGCATAATTTTTCTGTAAATTAACGATATTAAACTATGCAGCTAACTAGTATTCTATATATTCTATCCTGTCGAGATGCCCCGTTATTTTCCGACATAGTATTTTCACTATCCGAATTCATATTAATGATATGTAATTTATTTGCTTAAAATTTGAACAATTCAATTATAGTTAAACACTGAGATCGCTGAAAAAACACGTGTACTGTTTGCTAAAAACTTTAATTGTGTTTACTGTGCTGTCTACTTTAAAGCAAAACGGTGTAACGGGACAAGGCCGTGTTTGTATTGTGTGGTGTTTGTTGTTGTGTGTAGTTAGGGCTCTTTGCATTTATCAAAACGAACACTTTGTAGTAAGGGCCTTTTGTATTTCGTTAATAAAACAACTATTTTTAATCGTATGACTCTGTAATTTTGTATGAACATGTAGTTTGAATAAACATATTATAATCAATCAAAAAACCCATTTTGATTTTTTTGTTAGTTAGGGCCGTTTGCATTTTAGCTAACGATATAAAAACACTTTGATATAGAACAATTTCTTTTTCCATTGTAAAGATCTAAAACATATATTAACAGACCACAATGACTTTTTTTTTTATTTAACACATACCAAATAGTAATAATTAAGTCACAAATCTTATTACAAAATATTATATTTAAGTTTTTCAGTTCAACAAAAATTGCACTTAAAAAGAGGTAAATAGTAATTATTGCACTTGCTAAAACATGTGTTAAATTCGAAAGCTCACAGTTATGCGAATATTTGGAACAAAACAAAAATGAGAACAGAAAAGACCCCGTTAGGAAATAAATTTTCAATAAAACAAACAAAATTTGGAGAATTCTGAATTTAAAAATTTCGCTAAAGCGCCGCTAGATTGACCATTTCTCCCACTGTGCGGTGAATTAAGTCTACATTTACACCAGTTATGTCAGCGATTATTTCTGGATCTTCAAAAAATCTTCTAGAGACATTACCATCATTGGTTGTTCCCATGCCTTGTTTCACCACATCGACTTTTAAGCCCAGAACTAATTTGAAATTTTTTTCATTTCTATTTTATCAGCTTCTTTCTGTTCTTTTGTATCTTTATTTGTCCTCCACGCTTTGAAACTTTTTTTATAACCGATATGTAACACACATTCCATGAATTTTATTCGAGCATGTAGCGGCGAAATTCCAAATTTCAATGCTTCAGCTGAATTTGTTCTCAAAATAATTGCATCCAAATTATCCATTTCATTAGATTTTGCTCCACATATGAAACAAAGGCAATGCATTGGCAATCTTTCACAAATTCGAATTTATTTTTGAAAATATTTGATTCGAAGAAATGATTTACCTTCTCACTTTAGCTCGCCTAATATAAAATTCCTTTATTTTTCAAAATATTTGATTCGAAGAAATGATTCGCCTTCTCACTTTAGCTCGCCTAATATAAAATTCCTTTATTTTTCAAAATATTTGATTCGAAGAAATGATTCGCCTTCTCACTTTAGCTCGCCTAATATAAAATTCCTTTATTTATGAAAATATTTGATTCGAAGAAATGATTCGCCTTCTCACTTTAGCTCGCCTAATATAAAATTCCTTTATTTTTCAAAATATTTGATTCGAAGAAATGATTCGCCTTCTCACTTTAGCTCGCCTAATATAAAATTCCTTTATTTATGAAAATATTTGATTCGAAGAAATGATTCGCCTTCTCACTTTAGCTCGCCTAATATAAAATTCCTTTATTTTTGAAAATATTTGATTCGAAGGAATGATTCACCTTCTCACTTTAACTCGCCTAATATAAAAATCCTTTATTTTTGAAAATATTTGTTTCGTGGAAATGATTTGCCTTCTCACTTTAGCTCGCCTAATATGAAATTCCTTTATTTTTGAAAATATTTGATTCGAAGGAATGATTTACCTTCTCACTTTAGCTCGCCTAATATAAAATTCCTTTATTTTTGAAAATATTTGTTTCGAAGAAATGATTCGCCTTCTCACTTTAGCTCGCCTAATATGAAATTCCTTTATTTTTGAAAATATTTGATTCGAAGGAATGATTTACCTTCTCACTTTAGCTCGCCTAATATAAAATTCCTTTGTTTTTGAAAATATTTGATTCGAAGGAATGATTTACCTTCTCACTTTAGCTCGCCTAATATAAAATTCCTTTATTTTTCAAAATACAGGGTAGGCCATTTAAAGTTGACCCATTTGTTTCTAAAAAAAAAGAACAAAAGAAAACAATGTTTTTTGTTCATTTCAAAAATAATTTATTTTGGTCCAAGGGAATTTGTTTCAGCTAATATTTAAAAATTAGATCGCGTAAATGGGCACCTTTAGCTTTGACAGCTAAATGCACTCTTTTTTCGACATTTTCCATGACTTTGGCCAATGTTTCGGATGATATGGCGGCTGTTTCACGTCGAATGTTGGCTTTCAGTTGAGCTAAGGTCTTTGGCTTATTAGCGTATACCTTGGATTTCAAATAACCCCACAAATAAAAGTCTGGTGGCGTCAAATCTGGTGATCTCGGTGGCCAGTCAACATCACCATTTTTCGATATCAATCGCCCGGGGAAAAATGGTCGCAATAAATTGATTGTTGGTCGAGCTGTATGGCATGTAGCCCCGTCCTGTTGAAACCAGAAGTTATCCATGTCATTTTCGCGAATAATGGGTATCACAAAATCCGTTATCATGGCTCGATAATGCTCACCATTGACTGTTGTCGTGGCTCCATCATCGTCTTCGAAAAAATACGGTCCGATGATCATATTCGCGCAAACACCGCACCAAACTGTTACTTTTTGGTCGTAAAGAGGCTGTTCTTCAATTAATTGAGGATTTTCGGTGGCATAAAATCGGCAATTTTGCTTGTTTACGCCTCCATTCAACGAGAAATGTGCCTCGTCTGACATGATGAGTTTTCGCCAAAAGTCAAGTTCGTTTTCAGCCATTTCGATGGCCCATTTGCCAAAATTAAGGCGTCGCGGATAATCAGCGTACTGTTCCATGGTATAAATTGTCTTCGAATGACGCTTCTAACTCGGTATGACATTAGCCGATTTGTCACCGCTGTTAAAAGTTACAGCGTTGCCAGATGGGTCAACTTTAAATGGCCTACCCTGTATTTGATTCGAAGGAATGATTTACCTTCTCACTTTAGCTCGCCTAATATAAAATTCCTTTATTTTTGAAAATATTTGATTCGAAGAAATGATTCGCCTTCTCACTTTAGCTCGCCTAATATAAAATTCCTTTATTTTTGAAAATATTTGTTTCGAAGAAATGATTCGCCTTCTCACTTTAGCTCGCCTAATATAAAATTCCTTTATTTTTGAAAATATTTGTTTCGAAGAAATGATTCGCCTTCTCACTTTAGCTCGCCTAATATAAAATTCCTTTATTTATGAAATATTTGTTTCGAAGAAATGATTCGCCTTCTCACTTTAGCTCGCCTAATATAAAATTCCTTTATTTATGAAAATATTTGTTTCGAAGAAATGATTTGCCTTCTCACTTTAGCTCGCCTAATATAAAATTCCTTTATTTTTGAAAACAAAAATCGGTGATATGTGTCCGTTGGTGTGCAACGCCTCGTTTGTATTTGTGCAACAGAGATCGGTTTTATGGTCCGTTGGTGTGCAGCGCCTCGTTTGTGTTAATGTGCAGAGCCTCGTGACTTCCAATTGGTATTTTGAGGAAACTTGCTTGTGTTAATTTTCCGTTGGTGTACAGTGCCAAAAAAACTGATGAAAAATATATTTGCTTTAATCCGGCTCGAAGGACCATGAATACTCCTCGAACGCTCGACGAGTCACTCGCGGACGATGCGTCGATCGTTGAGAATATGAAAATATGGAAAAGGAAGTGTTTAAGTGAATAAAACCACACGTTTGTGTTTAATAGCAAATTAAACTTTCTTTATTAAATTGGTTACAAAAAATTACTTACATGTGGTTTGTTCGTGTGGTGATGCAGTGTGGTGGCCGGTGGACGACGTCTTGTCTCGTGGTCTCTCGTATGAAAGTGCGCCAAGCTGATAAGCAGAATCGCTTGCTAACCGGGAATTTCAACGAAACCATTGCCAGTTGAGTGAAAGCTGTTAACCGTTGAGTGAAAACTATTAACAGCTAACTGGCAATGGTTTGTTATACACTCACTAGGGGTGGTAAAAAGAAATTAGGCGCTGGCCTAAACACGAAGAAATGATTCGCCTTCTCACTTTAGCTCGCCTGATATAAAATTCCTTTATTTTTGAAAATATTTGTTTCGAAGACATGATTCGCCTTCTCACTTTAGCTCGCCTAATATAAAATTCCTTTGTTTTTGAAAATATTTGATTCGAAGGAATGATTTACCTTCTCACTTTAGCTCGCCTAATATAAAATTCCTTTATTTTTCAAAATATTTGATTCGAAGAAATGATTCGCCTTCTCACTTTAGCTCGCCTAATATAAAATTCCTTTATTTTTGAAAATATTTGATTCGAAGAAATGATTCGCCTTCTCACTTTAGCTCGCCTAATATAAAATTCCTTTATTTTTGAAAATATTTGTTTCGAAGAAATGATTCGCCTTCTCACTTTAGCTCGCCTAATATAAAATTCCTTTATTTTTGAAAATATTTGATTCGAAGGAAGGATTCACCTTCTCACTTTAGCTCGCCTAATATGAAAATCCTTTATTTTTGAGAAGAGATTCAAAAGGAAATAACAGAATTTTTTGTTACTCAAGCAGGTGAAGTTCCATTTCAATACAAAATGTGTGGATGTAATAATTAATTGAATCAACTAATTTTGTTTAGACTTTAGAGAATATAATAAAAATAAAGCGATAAATTCTTACCAAATTATCTATAAGTCCGGCTTTTGTCATTTCATTATACAAAAAGGAAAGGTTTTTTGTAAATCTCCATTCTTTTTGAGTGGGCTCAATTTGTGTTTGATGATCAGATAAAACTGCTGGGCGTAGTAATCGATAATAATTTTAGGTAATTTCTTGAAAAATCGAACCTTTTTTTAATTTGCTGCAACAGCTCCAAATAAAAATTTAAAATGCTATTTTTTATTCTAACTGTATCAGAAAAGGATAGTTTATTTTTTGGCAAATGTTGTTCTGCCTTGGATCCAATGCATATTTCTTCTATTGGTAAATAGTTTTCTTTTTCGTGGAAGTTAATATTTTCTAATGATTCCAAACCGCTTACATATTCAATTTTCATGAAATGCTTAATAATAATTTGAAAGTCGTGTCCAGATGGGAATATAAATAAGGCAAGCGAACTTTTTCCGATTGAAATTCCCTGTCGAGATCATTTATGATTTTGAGGATATATGATAAAAAAAAGGAGGCTTTGATTTCAGGATCATTCATTTGCACTGCCATCTCATTGGCTTTGGTTAAGGTTTTTAGTTATTGAATAACTAAAAAAATATATTTTTTTCGCGGAGCTGCATTGGGGCAGCGTAACCGCGTAGCTTTATTGAGTAATTAGAACTGAGCTTTAGCTTAACCGAATTACAATATTTATACTTAATTCTAACTTAAATAATTATAAGTGGCGTGATTCGCTTCCACGAATCTTATGCTGCACAACAGGTAGTGCAGCCGCTGACCATGCACTTCCTGGTGCATTTCGGTCACACGTGCCGGAAGTTGTAAGTCGGTGCTTGAGTAACAAGTGTTGTGTTAACTTATATATTACCTAAAACTTCCGCTACATTTGCTGACTTGGTTCTTGCCATTTGAAGAGCAGCTGCAATTTTTGAGTCCGGGCAGCATTCTTTAATAAGAGACGGCAAAGAAACCATCAACAGAAATGGCAAATTATGACATATCAAAAACATGACCAATGTCAGTTCAGCTTGACGCACTTGCTGGGAAAGTTGCTGCTTTTCCACATTCATGCATGATTCGATGTTCACTTGAACTTTTTTACGCTCAACATTTTGCAAGTGGCAGGATAAATTAGAATGCTTGTTTAAGTACGTCACGTTATTTGCAATTTTCTTTTCGCAGGCTATACAAAAGCTGGACCCATCGTTGTCTTGCAGCCAAGGAAATTTACTTCGCCAAGCTGATCTAAACTTTCGTTTAGTTTTTTCTGCTTGTGCTTCATGAGTGTCGCTATCAAGTATGAAAAAAATAAGCGTTTGGAATATAATAATGTTTCCAAAGAACTAACCTGCTTTCACTATCAGATAGTGGGACAATTATTTCCGATGGCTCTGACGGCTTGAATTACACTTTTACTCACCTATCCATAAATGCTACTTTATTACAGCAGCACAGTATACAAAAGTAAAAAATTTACAGTGCTGCCACTTGCATCAATAACATGACTATGAAATGTATAAGTGCTTAACAGTGCTGAACAGTGCTGTCACTTATTTAAATTTATTTGAAATACTTAAAATCAATAAATAATACACTTCAATTTAAAAGATCTAAAGAAAAAAGTAAGCAAAATGGGGGAAAAGTGCACAACTTAACATTAAGAAAAAAAGTAAGCACTTTTGCTTACAAGCAAGCAAAACGGCAACACTGATAACAATAACCATCAGAACTTGCTGCCACCCAGTTTTTGTAGCCAAATCTAATTGGCTTACCGCTAATGAATTGTTTGGCGGAATGGTGACCATAATATTTTATCATTGATTCGTCGATCGAAATGTCCTCATGAAATATGCCTTTTTGACAAAACTCTGTATCAGCATATCACACAGGGGCCTGATTTTGAACATTTTATCTTTGGAAATAGATGCAAGGCTATTATCAACTAAGTGCAAGTTCCTCTTGATATCTAGAAATCGTTTTCATGACATACAATTGTATACAACAGGAACTCCAAGATCTTCATCATAACTCCAATATTGGCGCTCACGTGGTAGTTTATTATATCCAGATAGCATAAGGATCCCTAAGAATCTGCGTAAGTCATCATCGTCTAATTCAAAGTCATGCCTATTATTGGGGCCAGCATACAAAACCGTATTATGCTTGATCATGTGCAATACCTCCTCATCAAAAATTTTTTCAAAAATCTCTAGCGGTGAGAGGTTTCTTAGCTGCTCAATAACGCAGTCTTTTCTTGATGAGCATTCATTATTGGCTAACCGAGAAGAGTAAGATGGTGGACATTTTTTCCACTTCGGTTGTAAGGTACATTGACTATAACGCTTTTTTTTGCTGCACAATGGCTCTTCATCACTCTCTTCCCATTCAGATACCTCGCCAAAATCCTCATTGCGATACATTACCTCAATCGTCCCAGGAATACATATCTCTGGGTAATTTTGACGTCTGCAAATCATCTTCCTCTTCTTCTTCGTCGGTTACCTCATCAGGATCGGGCGGCATAATAATTAAATCATATTCGTGGTCACCTTGCTCCTCCATTATAGTGTCCACGGCTTCTTCAAGCCCCAAAAAGTTATTAGCACTTTTAAATCTTAGCTTTTTTAATAGAGCCTAAGAAGGAAATATATTTTCATTTACATATCACATGTGCCCATTGTACTAAAAAAAAAACGACACCTAACAAAATTGTATCACCAATGCTGCAAGTAACACCTACTTACACCGAGCGTTTTTAAATTGATTAGTTTTTACTTTATACGCTTTAAAATCGCTAATAATGAAATACCAAATGCAAAAATCCAATTAAAAATCGCGACTTTTTCTTTGGACCACTTCTGATGTGAAAACTATAATTGAAAATGAAAAAATTGGACATCAGCTGTTGCATCTATTTATCTATAATCTTATCTAAATCGAAGATAATACTACAGGGTATCTAAAAATTAAAATATTTTCGTGTCAACTTTAATAGTAGACTTTTAGGCTTGAGTTGAATTGGTGTCGTTTTTATAGTACAGCGGGCGCAAATGGGTTAATAACGGACAAATGGAATAAAGGGCAGCGGTGCATCAATTGTTTTTGCAGATATCAGTGCTGCCAAGTTTAATAATTATTTATTATTATTAGTTTAATAATCATAGAGTTGCCAAACAGTAAATAATGAAATTCCAGCCATAAATCCTATATGGCTTTGTTTCCAATTGCAATTGGTAATTAAGCCATATGGCTTTACTTCGCTTTCAAATTTGTTTCTTTCTTAGCTTAGGGGTTTCAGTTAATGTTTAGCGTTGCTGGTGAGACAAAAATTACCAGCCCTATTTGATGGACGCCACTTTCAGTATTGTTCCGCAATGTGGATACAAACAACTCCTAATAATTAATATGAGGCAATTAACGCGCATGTAAGTATACAGGAAATAAATATATCTGCATTAGCGCGAAGATGAGGCCAGCGGGGCGCGGCACCGGGCGGAGCGGATGATGCGAGAACTTGGCCCGCAGTTTGTGGACAATGATTGTGGGCTGTGCAATTTTCAATCCGTCTGCAATATGTTTTATTATTAAACTCCACTACAACACTCATTTTACAGTTGCGATTATAGCAATAATAATATATGCAGTTTTTGCGAAAATATATCAATTACGAATAACCGTCTTGTTTCTTTATTATTATCACTTTGTTAATCAGATCATGCTGTCTGATGAGTTCTCTGTTACAAACTGACCCTTACATTCTAAAGCTAATGTCTTAAATAAGTCCCTGCACCTTGTCTTAGTTGTTGTGTCCCGCAATTCGTTGTTAGTAGTAGTTGTAGAGTTATTACAGCGGATACGACGCCAACGCTTGCGTTGGCAGTTTGCCGCTACCGCTGTGCCTTACCCGCCAGCGTGGGAATGTGAATTCGTTGACTCAGGCCACACGAGTTATGGTTTAGGGAAAAATAAAAAAAGAGCTTCGGTCTTTTTTTCACACAACCGTTTTTATTAAAGTGAATCTTAAGACTGACTAAGTTTACATTTCTTATTAGTTTTCTTACCTCTTATCCTAATGCTAACTGTACTAACATTCCTTATTAGTTCTCTTCTAATATTAAGATTAACTGTTTTATGGTTCCATATTAGCCTGTTTATATATATTCATGTATACATATATATGCAGGATGTGACTTGTTTTATTGTTATAAACTTTACAATTAAAAATTACAATTTAAAAATTACTTGAAAAATATACTTGTCGTTTGTTTGGCTGTCCGATCTTGAATGACTCGTTTTCTCGTCTTCTAGCTTTATAAGCTTCCAAGAATTCAACGCAAGCGTCCCAACGCTTCTAAGACCTCAACGCAAGCGTCCTAACGCTTCGCTGAGTTCTTGTTCTAGTCCATAGTTGCATTTTGTCTTCGTCGTGTTCAGTAACATAGTCGTGTTCAGTAACCTAGTCGTGTTCAGTAACTTAGTCGTGTTAAGTACCTTAGTCGTGTTCAGTACCTTAGTCATGTTCAGTACTCTACACTCGACACCACATATATATATTTATATTTTTAGTTGAGTTAGCGTTAGCATACCCGAAATGCGCTCACTCTCTTATTCCACAACTAAGCCTAATGTGGAACCCAATTCCATGTTAGTACGACATTAAGCATTTACTATATACTTATATACAATATTATTACAGCATGTTTAGAGTGTAGGAATGTAACTCGCGCGGACTTTATTGTTGACAAAGGGCAGCTTATGTTAACTCCTCCCCTTTTAAATGAAGGCCGTCCATGGACTTCTTAAGATTGTTTATGACGTTCTGAAGATTTTGGGATATGCGTCTTCTTTTTCGCTCTCGGTATAGTTTAATTAGACCGTAACAGGAAATTAGTATGACAATGCTAGTGAGACCTGATATCGTTGGTCCTATCATAGTCCTCCCTTCGATTTTCCCGATAAAACGCAGGTTTTCCATACTTATCTTGTAAAGGTATGGAAGACTCAAAATCTCTTGATGACTGGTGATATTGAGGAGCGCCGTCGTTGCTGATCCTGGTAATTTTTTAAACATGCCGCTTACGTTTTTGAAGTAGGATCCATTAATTTGAATCTCATTTTCGAAGGAAAGTAAATAAGTTCCCTTTATGGTCTTCTCGGTGTCTGCGGTAGTCTTGACTAAAGCGTTTTGCATTTTTGTTCTTATTATTCGTCTGCGTTGAAGGTTTCGCTGATTCGTCATTTGAATCTGCGTCCTTGGCATCATCCTTTTATTTGCTTGCTTTAGGCATTGCGACAAAAGATTATATTTTGCGGAAAGTTTTTAAAAAGAATAAATTCTTCGACGGTGTCGGAAATCCAACTTGTCTAAAAATTTGATTATGACAATCGGCAACATTGTTATCATTCCCAAGGTGCAGGATTGTTCCGTTGTGTTGGACAGGAAAAATAATAATTTTCTTACAGACTAGTACTGGCTTGGGATATTTGATAATAAAATGTAGAAGATTACCGTCTAATAGAACCTTAATATATCATACCTCCATGTTATGTTAACTGCTAGCTGCCAGCGTGAGAATGTGGATTCGCTTACTCAGGCCACGCGCGGACTTTATTGTTGACAAAGGGCAGCTTATGTTAACTTATCTACATTTGTAAATTTCATTTTCTGACTCAATATATAATAGTTGAGATGATTTCCTAAATCCTGGTATTAACTTGTACTGTAAAATGGTTTCATTTGCCATTTTCAAATAGAAAAATGTAGAAGACGAGATCAATAATAATAGGTGAGACCGTTGTAGTCTTTTATGTTACCGATGCCATCAAGATAGTAACCTATTTCGTCAGGAATCGCGAGTGAGGGGAGTTTCATCTCCAAAGCGGCATACTCATTCACTCCATCGCCTCTCTCAGTACAGACATATCTCAATCGATCAATTGATTCGAAGGAATGATTCACCTTCTCACTTTAGCTCGCCTACTATAAAATTCTTTTGCACACCCTACTCAACGCAACAGTTCCCTAGCCACATCGGAAGCCTAGCTTTCCGATACACTTACTACCGTACAAATATTACAAATTCCACATCTGACAGAAAATCTTCATCCAACTTCTAAAAAGAAAATATTTAAATAAATAAGCAAATTACATTATTTTCACTTACTTACCAAAAGCTTCCGGATTTTTACACATGTGCCAATTTCTGCTGTCAATGTGCACATGTTGCGCACATAACCAAACATACGAAATGTCATTCATGACATACGGTGATGCTATGCCGTCAGTTTTTAATTCACTGCCTTAAAATTAAACAACAGTGAATCTAAAACTGTTTTCTTTCAAACTATGAGGCATAACTCATGCTTATGAATTTTAAATTCAATTTTTTTCTTTTGTAATATTCATTGCAAATGCCATATTTAAAAAATATGTTTTGCTAGCAAATAACGAAGTTACAAACCGAAAGTCTCCTTCTACAGCAGTACATGTATGCATTTCCCTTGAACTTACTCAGCAAGAAGTACTTTATTGACAAGTAAGAATTGAAAATAATTATTAAAACAAATTGTATTTAACACTTCCTTTGGTGGCAGGCCACTTTGTCGAAAACATACGACAAATAAAACAATAACGATAACAAATTATCCGACAAATTCCTTTGGGTGAGTAAAGGATAACACTGGGGAACACAATTTTTGTTGACTTCGATTTAATACGTGTTTTTGAGTCACTTTTGGCCTCTGAATTCGAAAATAACCTCGTTTTTTGTCTAGCACATCAACTTTGTTCGTGACTTGATTTTATAGGTCTCGTCTATACAGCAACCAGCTATTGACTACCACTGTGCTGATGCACCAGTAAACTATGCGCTTATACCATTTCTTAGAACGATGGTTGATTTTATATAAGTAACAACATGTCAGCCAAGTCTACACCTCCCATGTGCTTGTTACAACAGAATCGTCCTGGAATATCGGATCAACAATTACTGGAAACTGCGCATCGATTGATGGCTCCAAAAACTCTTTTATTATTGTAATGTAGCCCTGAGCATTCAACGTACCGTAGATGAAGGCCAATTCGCTACAACCGAAGTAGGAAATGCCACCCCATACCATAAAACTGGGTGGGAATTTGCACCTTGTTATAACTGTCTCAGGATTCAAATCTTCATGTCTCCTTCTACGAACGTATACGACGCCATCCGATTGGTTTAAGTTTATTTTTGATTCGGCCGTAAAAATCACTCTCTTCCAATCATTTATAGACCAGTTTTGATGTTGTTTGGCGAAATTCAGCCGAGCAACACGCATTTTTGTGCTCAGAACTGGTTTTTTTCTTGGCCGTCGTGCTCGTAATCCTGCAGCTACTAATCTTCTTCGTACTGTAGAAGCACTAATAGTGACTCCATAACGTTCCCTCATCTCGGAACTCAATTCTGCTGAAGACGAAAATCGAGATCGTATGCACAAATTTTTTAAATTTCGATCCATCGTGTCAGTGGTCTTTTTGTTTTTCAATCCAGTTCCAGGAGTCCTTTTTGTTGTTTTTGTTGCATGAAATTTTTTATACAACTTAAGGATAGAGACGTGACTGCATCCAATTCGTTTTGAAATCTCCCTCGCGGAATAATTTTCCTTCCTTAACGTTAAAATTGCACTTTTTTCATCAGAAGTTAATTGTTTCATATTTGCACATTTATTACTCAACCGCACTTGAATTTGATTTGACGCGAAGTTTGAGGAAAAAACGGTGACAAAATTGACAAAGCCTACTATGGACAGTTACAAAAAATGGTTGCCATCCAAAAGTAAGCGAAAAATAGTTTAAAAATTCAAAAAAATGCATCGCAATACCTTTATTTTGTACTTTTGTATGGTGGTAACTTTTATTTGCACAGTACTGTAGTTATACAAGGTTGTGGGGGTAGTTTCAACTCTGGACGGCGTCGAGACGGTGCCTTAAAACAAAAAATATTATTGGTAAATATTTACTTAATTTGTTCAAATTGAGGTGATACCTTGCAATAGATTGATTTCACATTCAAAATAAGTGCATTGACATCTGTAAATTCGAGTCGTACGAACTCCGCTATTCTATGCACGCCATGGGCGAAGCATGTGCAATGCAACATCTTTGGGTACAACGTCTTCATAGCCTTCATAGTTGCTAACATGTACGCCGCCGCATCCGTAACCGCAAATAATACTCTGTTGTACTGAATACCTTTAAAAAAGTAAAATTAGCATATTAACCCATTACTGCTCACACCTAAAACCCGCTATGATAAGCTAATGAAATTTTAAGCAGACGTCTGTAATGCTATTAAAAGGGTAATTTCCAATTTTCAAAAAAATATCTCAAAAGATATGGGCGCGGCGGAGCGTATGATATATCATACATAAACGTATACGGAGACTTGCCTCTATGAAAATAAAATGTAAACATCACTATAACTTTTGAGTTCAAATTGACATCGTATTTATATATTTAATGACATATTCATTGTTAATTTTCAGATTTAGTTGCTGACTCAGTTTACATGATATTTGTAGAAACAGTTATCTGGGTGCAAGCCAAAATTACATTTCATGCATATAAATTTCGTACACTTTCCACAATTTTTGCATCGGCGCTGAGTTTTTGAGTAATTTACGTAGTGCTCGACTCCGTCGTATCTAGTTTCGTTTTCTCGTTTTCTCTTTCGTGATGAGACTGGATGAAAATCTATTGGCTTTGAAAGTATGCTCCTTGTAAGTCGTCGGATGAAGCCGAGAAGAGTAACTTGTGGATAAGCTTTCCGAAATAATATCCATAAATTTACAACGGCACCATTTAAGCAAAATCTGAAAATGGGCCAATACCATTTTCTTGACCGAATCCGAGTTCGGTACGCTGCCCTTTGCTGGTCAAAGAGATCGACTCCACAGATTCCCGAATTATACTCCTTGATAATGACTGGTTGCTTTACGTCTTGTCTGCGTTTCTGTTGTCGATCATATCTTTTGCATAATCCGGTTGTTGTCGTTATGTTGTCGTTTTTACAATTTGTTGCAATGGTGACATTATTGTTATCATTCCACCTAACTAGGGTAATATTTTTAGATTTTAGTGCTTCACAAGTACCACGGGGTTCTCTTTTCATGCTACTCAAAGGAGCATTTTCAATACGGTCCGACCGAATCGTTCCCACCACTGTTATATTTTTCTTATCAAACTCTTCTAATAATTTAAAACTATTGAAATAGTTATCTAGAAATACAGTGCTGTGTTCGGGAACTATGCCATAACATAAACTTTTTGTGACAGATAAACCTAAGGGCTCATTAGATCGAATCATGCTTTTTCCGGTGTACAAATCGAAGTTCAACAAATATCCTTCTGAAGTAGTCATACACCAAATTTTGTATCCGTAGCGAATTGGTTTTCCTCGTATAAACTGCTTGAAAGAATGCTTACCAAAATACGGCTCCATCGATTCGTCTACAGAAAATGAAGTTCCAAAGGGTTTTCCAAGCTCTTTAAACTTTGTATTTAAATGATCAAGAACAGGCTGAACTTTGAAAGCCTTATTATTCGAATCAATTTGTGTATTATCATTGAAATGAAGGTAGCGATGTATTTTTTCAAATTTATTCCTCGCCATTGAACCTGCCACTAAATGATTGTACACATCACTTTCTGTCTCCCAGTACATGCGAGTAGCTGGAACCTTAAAATAAAAATGTTTAATTTACTCGTAACAAGTAAGCAAGTGAATTTGTGGTTCAGGTTAGTCACCTTGTTGTATCCACTTAGTATAAGGATGCCGAAATATGTGTATAACTCCTCAAGATTTACGGTGAAAGCTTCATCTCCTTTGTTTATGGCGTACTTAACAGTCTCTGATTGTATACATTCCATAAATTCGCTATCAAAAATTCTTTTAAAAAGTTGTATTGGACTTAAATCATTTTCCAAAATATCTGCTACAATGTCCGGAGTATGCTCGCGTATTGCTGTGATAGAACATTCACTTGCTTTTAGTACTATCTTGGACCATTTTCGGCAAATCTTCTTTTTTTTAGTTTTCCTTTGAGTTGAATTCCTTGAACGTGGGGCTAGTGAACTGCTCGCTTCATTTAGAAACTGTTGCTCCTCCACTTCTGAGTTATCAATTCTTATTTCACATGCCCTTTTAAGAACTCCACGACCCAAATCACCCAGTGTACCTTCATCGTCTTCATCTGCGTCATCGCAATCGGATAACTCCTGTTCTTCGGGGGGGAGCAAAGTCACATCAATAAAATTGGCATTATTGATGTTTTCTATAATCTCTGCATCATCGTCTTCATTTAAATCTTGGAGCCATCCAACTATCTCCTCAGTTGTTGCTTGTCTACAAGGAGATATTAGGAATGAATTTTCATATAGCAAAAACTGGGCTAGCGTTTACGTATGATAAAACATACACAATAGTTTACAAATAGTTAAAACACTTTCGGAGCTCAATTTTTCACTGCACTTTATATTCATTTGATAGCTTAGGGTTTTAGCTTTAAGTTTATGCACATTTAAAGTTATACAAATTCCTCGCTTACTATTTATAAAAATATAAACCTCACCTTCGAGTCATTATTCACTTTTCCGAAAAATGCTACGTAAATTGGCGCGAGAATTGTAAACAAATGAGCTTTAAGCGACAATTAAAAAGCTTTTCTAATGCAACAATACTTTTATCTCGCTCACACTGCAAATATAGAAAGCTTTTATTGCATTTCGGATTTTTGACGAATTTTTAAAAAAAGCTCTTTTTGCGTATGATACATCATACGTTGTCATTAATGGGTTAAAGGAATATATAAAAAAAATATCTACCGTCCGGCCACAAAATATGCAGCGAATCATTCAGGAATGCTGCCATCGTATTGGCATTAGCGGCTTCTACAACGCCAGCGTTCAAAAAGTAAGACTTTTCCGCACTTTCTTTGGTGCCATCCGAAATTCCAAAAACAAAATTCGCAATCTTTGCTCAACGTCAGTCGTTTCGTCAATGGATATCCAAATGTTTTTGTCACCAACTGCGGCCCGCAAAGTAAAGGCTTAAACACATTCGAAGCCTCTGCGAGAGAAACCTGAATGTGTTGAATCGCGTCGAATGTGTTTAAAGTTTAACAAATATGCAAAGTAAGCATGATCATCAAAAATAAGCTTGGAAACTCTAAATATGCAAAATATGCAAAATAAGCAATTATAAGCACAAGCTTAAAATAGTTGGCCCTGGTTATCACTGTGATTAGTATCATTGTTATTATCAGAGTCAGTGTCCAAATCATCTGGTAGCCAGTTCTCATCAATCAAGTCATCGCAAGAAAAATCCCTATCATCATCACTTCCTTCCAACGCTTCACGTATTTCACGATCTCTAAGGTTTCGCTTCGCCATTTTTCTAATTCAAATCTACCAAAAAAAAAGAAAATAAAGAAAAATAAAAACAGATATAATAAAAAATGTAAAGGAAAATGCGTAAAAAAAAAAAAAAATAAGAAATAGCAAAAAAATCGCATCGCACATTTTCGTACGACATCGATTTTTACGATTGCAATTCCGTCGTGCAGTGTCATGTCGTAAGGAAACGTGCGGCACAAAAAAAAAACCGTTATAAAATCCAAAATAAACCATCATCCGGGATTGGCGCAGAACTGAATATTTTCTACTTTTACACCAGTTTATAGCAAAAAATGTGCTTGGCACCCGGGGAAAGTCCCCGTCTTCCCACTTTCCTATCCTCGTGCCAATTTCGATTGTCAATGTGCACGTGTTGCGCACATAACCAATAATACGAAATGTCATTCATGACATACGGTGATGCCATGCCGTCAGTTTTTAATTCGCCTTAAAAATTTTACAACAGTGAATCTAAAACTGTTTTCTTTCAAACTATGAAGCATAACTCATGCTTATGAATTTTAAATTCAATTTTTTTTGCAAATGCCATATTTGAAAAATATGTTTTGCTAGCAAATAACGAAGTTGCAAACCGAAAGTCTTCTTCTACAGCAGTACATGTATGCATTGCCCTTGAACTTACTGAGCAAGAAGTACTTTATTGACATGTAAAAATTGAAAATAATTATTAAACCAAATTGTATTTAACATTTTCTTTGGTGGCAGGCCACTTTGTCGAAAACATACGACAAATAAAACAATAACTATAACATTGATTTGATGCTAAAGGCAAAATGTTTTTTATTTAATTATTATTATTTGCAATACTATGGTAATGTAAGGCAGTTCACACCACATAAGGCCACCTCCACACTATGCAATATAATATAGCGTTCACACGATCAAATAATTTATGCACTTTTTCTCGCCACCCAATCCGTCTTAGATGATATTCAAAACCAAAAAGTACAAAATCGTCAACAGGGTAATTTCAGGAAGAGTATTATGCTTTTTCTCTAGGTCTTGAAAATATGCTACATTCTTGTCTTTCTTATCTGAATGCAAATTATTCAAATGATCTTGCAGTCTTGAAGGCTTCGTTGCTTCTTTCGAAAATGTTGTTGGACCTAGAAGGCACAAAGGCGACGATAGGTTTGTGGGATTTTCAATGAATCGAAATTTAATATATTCCGCACAGTATTGCCGTCTTTTCTTTTTTACTTCCGACATTGTTTTGCTTTGAAAAATACGTTGAACTTCGCGAGTAGTGTAGAGGAGGCGTAACTTCCTTCCGCCTTCTCACTTTAGCTCGCCTACTATAAGATTGCTTTGTTTTTGAAAATATTTGTTTCGAAAGAATGATTCACCTTCTCACTTTAGCTCGCCTAATATAAAAATCCTTTATTTATGAAAATATTTGTTTCGAAGAAATGATTCGCCTTCTCACTTTAGCTCGCCTACTATAAAATTCCTTTATTTTTGAAAATATGTGATTCGAAGGAATGATTTACCTTCTCACTTTAGCTCGCCTAATATAAAATTCCTTTATTTATGAAAATATTTGTTTCGAAGAAATGATTCGCCTTCTCACTTTAGCTCGCCTAATATAAAATTCCTTTATTTTTGAAAATATGTGATTCGAAGAAATGATTCGCCTTCTCACTTTAGCTCGCCTAATATAAAATTCCTTTATTTTTGAAAATATTTGTTTCGAAGAAATGATTCGCCTTCTCACTTTAGCTCGCCTAATATAAAATTCCTTTATTTTTGAAAATATTTGTTTCGAAGAAATGATTCGCCTTCTCACTTTAGCTCGCCTAATATAAAATTCCTTTATTTTTGAAAATATTTGTTTCGAAGAAATGATTCGCCTTCTCACTTTAGCTCGCCTAATATAAAAATCCTTTATTTATGAAAATATTTGTTTCGAAGAAATGATTCGCCTTCTCACTTTAGCTCGCCTAATATAAAATTCCTTTATTTATGAAAATATTTGTTTCGAAGAAATGATTCGCCTTCTCACTTTAGCTCGCCTAATATAAAATTCCTTTATTTTTGAAAATATTTGTTTCGAAGAAATGATTCGCCTTCTCACTTTAGCTCGCCTAATATAAAATTCCTTTATTTATGAAAATATTTGTTCGAAGAAATGATTCGCCTTCTCACTTTAGCTCGCCTAATATTTTATTTTTTATTTTTTTTTTTTATTTTATAAAAGCTTACATAATAATACAATTATTATGCAAACTTAAGAAAATACACAGCACTAGCATCATGGGCTATCGGCCGACCCTCGCCTAATATAAAATTCCTTTATTTATGAAAATATTTGTTTCGAAGAAATGATTCGCCTTCTCACTTTAGCTCGCCTAATATAAAATTCCTTTATTTTTGAAAATATTTGTTTCGAAGAAATGATTCGCCTTCTCACTTTAGCTCGCCTAATATAAAATTCCTTTATTTATGAAAATATTTGTTCGAAGAAATGATTCGCCTTCTCACTTTAGCTCGCCTAATATAAAATTCCTTTATTTATGAAAATATTTGTTCGAAGAAATGATTCGCCTTCTTACTTTAGCTCGCCTAATATAAAATTCCTTTATTTTTGAAAATATTTGTTTCGAAGAAATGATTCGCCTTCTCACTTTAGCTCGCCTAATATAAAATTCCTTTATTTATGAAAATATTTGTTTCGAAGAAATGATTCGCCTTCTCACTTTAGCTCGCCTAATATAAAATTCCTTTATTTATGAAAATATTTGTTTCGAAGAAATGATTCGCCTTCTCACTTTAGCTCGCCTAATATAAAATTCCTTTATTTTTGAAAATATTTGTTTCGAAGAAATGATTCGCCTTCTCACTTTAGCTCGCCTAATATAAAATTCCTTTATTTATGAAAATATTTGTTCGAAGAAATGATTCGCCTTCTCACTTTAGCTCGCCTAATATAAAATTCCTTTATTTATGAAAATATTTGTTCGAAGAAATGATTCGCCTTCTCACTTTAGCTCGCCTAATATAAAATTCCTTTATTTTTGAAAATATTTGTTTCGAGGAAATGATCCGCCTTCTCACTTTAGCTCGCCTAATATAAAATTCCTTTATTTATGAAAATATTTGTTTCGAAAATATCTTTATTTTTAAAGCTTTTATCCCGAAATATTATCTGTGGAGGAATGATTTGCCTTCTCACTTTAGCTCGCCGAATATAAAATTAATTTAATTTTGAAACTATTTGTTAAATCATCATGTTGGCTTCAGTCCATTTTTTGGAAAATTGTGACGAAACATTTGAAGTTTTTAACCCTTTCATGCCCGAATTAAAATGGGCGTGGCTAACATTTTTTTGAGTATACACAAAAGATAGAGTTGACCTCAATATCAACTGACAAAAATTTCAATGTCCTAGGTGTCCTGGTTCAAGAGCTACAGGATGTTGCGTATACGCAATGGTGGTATGTGTGTACATAATAAATTTAAATACAAGTTGATTTTTTTCAAATGCCGTTTATTTCAATTTATGTATGGTAGGAAACAAAACAATTCTTTGAGGTTTGGAGCACAAGTGCACATCGCATTTGCTGCATTTAGAGCTTGGAAACCCAGTGCTGCACAGCCTACATCTACCGGCCAATGATTATAACCATCAAATCGTGGGAATGTTGCATTATCGACGCCTAAACCGGCATCTAAAACCATGTTTTTTTAACAAAAAAAAAAATTTTTTTTTTCTAAGATTCATTAACCCATTAGGTCCCAATTTTTTTTTTTTTGCAATTTTTTCCCCATTTTCTGTTAGCCTGGTCCAAAATATAAAGACAAATGCACAAATTTCGATTTTCAGAAATCATATATATATTTTATTTCATCTGATTAGTTAGTTCCCAAATGGGAACTATGGGTAAATAAGACTTAACCCTCTAATGCATGAATTTTTGTTTCGACTGTGATTTTTATATTAGACTATATTCAGGTCTGTGAAGACGAATCTGATGTTAGTTTTTCGATTTGTCAATTTGTGTACCTTTTACAGGTAAAATAAAAATCCCGCCTCAAGGCGGACCTATGCATTAACCCTTATTGTTCATATAAATTTATGTTTTCATTTCTTCTTTATTGTGATATTTGAAAAAACAATCTTTTGCCGTTGAATTGCATAAATTAATTTTACATTTAATGCAAAATGCCTGAGTTTCTGATTTGCATCCACGAAATTTGCACATTTTTTTGCCTGAGCGGTCCAAAAACTTACACCAGTGTCCTATTTGATCGTATCTTATATTTTCTGATAGGTGATACGTCTTTTTAGCTTTTGGTGGAGGTGTTAAAGACGATGGACGACCACGTTTTACAGGTTTTGTCGAACCAATCAAACAAAGTGTTTCTGCCACTTCTGATCTGAAGTCAGGAAGTTTACACTTTAGGACGTCCTTATTTAGTCGGTTATAAAGACAATATGCATTCACCATACTCACGTCCAGCATGTGGTAAAATAATTTATTTGTCCATTTTCTGGTTTTCATTTTTATGTGGTATCGACCAATCAATCCGTCAACCAAATCCACACCACCCATATGCTGGTTGTATTCTTTCACAATAGCTGGACAATCCACCTCAACATTTTGTTTCAATTTTCGATCCCAACGATTTGCCTTTAAGGAATATGAACTTTCATTATGTACAATTGCATCTGTTCCTACGTAGGTGGATAACAGACGAACTGCTCTTGTGTCGTACCACAAAACGCTGCTTATGTCTACTCCAAAAACACTTCCCACGTATTCTTCATTATACCCACGTGCTACTTTTTTTGATTGCAGCTCTGCGTCTGTGGAAAGTTTTATATTTGGTACTCGATTTCCTCGCACTGTACCTAAACTGTGAATTCCGCGACTTCTCATATATAATAGCAATCCCAATGAGGTATAAAAGTTGTCAAAGTAAATAATATGATTGGCATTGTTTGGTATGACTTGTGACAACCTAACTACAACATTGGATGCAGCACCAAGATCTGGACAATTTGGCAAAATTTTGTTATCGCCGGCGCCACAATAAACTTCAAAGGAATACGAATATCCAAAGGAATCGCAAATCACGAATAGTTTCGCTCCCCATTTGTGAGGTTTTGCTGGCATATATTGCCTCACTGGGTTTCCACTCATTTTCGTGGCACACATTTGCTCATCAACGCAAAGTCTCTGCCGCATTGGAACTGAAGAAAAACGTTGGTTGAAATGTTTTACTAGCGGCCTTATTTTATACAAGAGGTCATAACCAGGTTGACCTTTCTCTATACGAGACGCATCATTATTGAAATGCAAGTGGTTTCTAATTTCTTCAAATCGATTGCATGTCATGGATAAACGTATCGGATCTAATCCGTATTGTCCCCAATATGAGCGACTGTTAGGAAAGCGATAAACAGACGTAAACAACAATATTCCCAAAAACTTACGCAGCTCTTGGTGATCGATACAAAACTTTGAAGATATATCTTTTTGCTTGGCATACAAGTTCATCTGTAAGGCTATTGCCTGCAAAATTTTTATTAAAAATTTAATAAACTGTTATATATTAGAAATTACCTTCAGAAAGTCTTCGGTCACAAAATATGCAAAGCAGTCGTAAGGTGTTTTTAAACATTTTAAAAAATCCGGCATGTCCTGGCCTTGAAAAGCCAAATCTGCAACACTCAGCTGAAGTTTTTTCTTCTTCCAAAGAATCGATCTTATCGCACTCATATCGTTTCTCAAATCACTTGCAGCTGGTAGGACTCCGATTTTTTCTTGCGATTCTAATGCTTTGTGCACAGAACGTGTCACTGTCGACGGTAAGAATACACTAGAAGTAACGTCACAAACAGGCAATGGAGGAATCGGTGGCAGCTCAATTATTTCAGCATTTTCTTCAAAGTCTGTCACATTCAAACTGCATTCGATTGCGTTTCGCATCATTTCTGAGGAGTTTAGCATTGCATCAATGATCGTATCATTTTCCGGTAGTGAGTAGGTTGGATCCATATCAGAATCGTCACTATCAAAATCGCATTCATTGTCGGAAGTATCAGTTACCAATTGCGACTCTTCGAAATATTGTCGAATTTCTTCATCCGTCATATGGGTCTTAGAATAACGCGACATATCTGATTATTATTCAATAATAAAATAAGAAAAATTTTCAATTGTATCACAAATATTTCATTTTACTTGAAAAAGGTAGGCAGCGCAATGCATGAGTCCGCCTCAAGGCGGAGTTCAATATTTTCGAATTTACTCACCTGCTATTAGTTTTTTTATTATAAATCGAACACTATCATAAAGAGCACAAAATTCCACACCCGTAAGTATTTTTTTCAACTTGAAACGACACAAGAATTTATATTTCTTGTTGTTCAGAAAATTGTGTTGATTGCAAAAATAATTAAATTGGCGGGAAAGTGCTAATCTGTCACTTC
This sequence comes from Bactrocera zonata, assembly GCA_037783105.1. Classification (NCBI taxonomy): domain Eukaryota; kingdom Metazoa; phylum Arthropoda; class Insecta; order Diptera; family Tephritidae; genus Bactrocera; species Bactrocera zonata. The sequence goes on along the minus strand of JBAWJQ010001998.1, from coordinate 54,780 downwards.
AAATTGACAGTACGTCAAAACTAGAAGTAGTATTGCCAATCTGAAAAAACCATTACGTAAGTTGAACTTTAAGCGTTCTTTTGAAAAAAAATCCGAATTTTAATATTAAAAGAAATATTTTATATCTGATTTTGAAAACACCCCGTCTGTAGGCAGGCATATGCACTAGAGGGTTAAATTATATTGTGATAGTCCACAAAGCAATGAACGTGCATACCTCGGTCGCATTCAGTACACATCTTACGTGAATTTTTTTTACAGAACGCACATCGTTTTTGTTTTCCATTTGGAATAGCAGCTAAAACATGTTTTGTGATTGTCCTGTTTTGTTTGAGTGTACGAACTGGGCGACCAAGTATTTTCGGATCTGAGAGATCAGAATGTATATGCAAATAGCTTCGCGCTACCGTACGAATAAAGTCGAAATAAGGAATCCTTTCATGACTTAAGTTATATAAAACGAATGCATTGTACATACAAATATCCACACAGTTTGTAAAAAGCTTGAAGTACCACTTTTTTCCTCTAATTTTGACGGGGTATTTATTTATATGCCAGTCTAACTTATCAACACCTCCCTTGTACTTATTATATTGTGATATTACATTAGGCTGAAGTACTTCCACATACTTTTTGTCCTTCTTGCAGTATCTTTGCACCGGTTGCATTGGATTTATATTTAGGTGATTGGTAATAACTTTTACACATCTATTATCATTCCACGAGACAACCAGTGCTACATTATTTTTGTCAAATCTGTAATCAGCAGCACCTCGCGGCTCTTTTTTCCTTTCCACTAATTTTCGATTTTTTCAATTTTTTGATTTTGTGCGGTAATATTTTTTCTCGTATATTTTTTCATATACATATCACTTACGGCACTAATTTTCGATTTTTTCAATTTTTTGATTTTGTGCGGTAATATTTTTTCTCGTATATTTTTTCATATACATATCACTTACGGCACTAATTTTCGATTTTTTCAATTTTTTGATTTTATGCGGTAATATTTTTTTGACATATCACTTACGGCACTGGTTTTTTCGATTTTTTCTCTATTTGTTCAAGAAATTTCTGTTTTTGTTTCTTTTTTCACTGAGACACTGCACTTTTTTCACCTTCAAACACTTTCTTTTAACAAATTGATTTTCGTTGGCGTATCTTGGGTGGCTATCCATAAAGTGTGGCATATATATACATACTTACGTACGTACGAGTACAATATATTCTCGTTTTTTTGGTTGGCAGTGGTGTGCTGCAACTCACGTATATTAAATAAAGTACACTAAGCCAGATATATTGCGATATCGGCTACTTTAGTTAAAAATTTTTGTTGCTGACTGATATTCAAGTTTTACTATAGTTAAAAATTTTTTCGTTTGCTGACTTATATTCAATAAATCAAATATTATTGACCAGCCAGATATATTGCGATATCGGCTAAAACATTCAAAAAATTTTCTTTTTTCTATTTTCGTGTTTGGTTGGCAGTGGTGTGCTGCAAATAAAAATTTACAATAGTGGGGAATTATTTTCAAAGCGATTCCCATATTCTTTAGGCCAAAGTCTGCTCAGTCTTGAGTATTACTATATTCCTATAAATTTAAATTTGAATTTTCAATTCTTCTTGTCTCTTATACCAAAACCATGGAAGCTTTCATGCGCCTAGTGGACTACGTTGTCGAATACGAGTCCGAATTCAGTGCTGCATCAAAGGACATCTCGAAGAACGCTCTTGTGATGCAACAAGACGAGTTGCACGCACTCGCTTTATGCCACCTCGGCTCGTTGACGCTCCGACACAATCTATTTAGATACCTTAAGTTATATTTTTTTCAGTTTAAAACTTATATTACTTACCGGATGAATTTGCACTCATTTTTTTAAATTTAACTTTTAATAATTATATATGTATTTATATATATTTTAAATTTTTACTCTTTAAATTTCTATCCTGAATTTATGGCTGCATCCAATTTCGGAATTCAAATGAAATAAATATGAAACTTATTTCAAAACGGGAAAAAAGGAACGGTACCTTGTTTAGTTGTAACAATATCCGTTATAGAAAATGTAGTATAAAGAGGGAGATATACCCTATTTAACATAACTTTTAGATTACCTTTGTGTATTAGCAGCCTTCGGCCACGCTTAAAAAACCCTGGCCAATCCAACACCAGGGTAAACATTAGTCCATTCGCGTCCCACTTCTTTCTGCATTGGCGGCCTTCGGCCGCGCTTAAAAAAAAATAACCTTGGCCGATCCAACACCGGGGTGTATCAGGTTTTTTTGGTGCAAAGCGAAAGCTGCCCATGATGACCTAAACAGTAAAGGGGACATGTCGTCGAAAGATTATGCCCTAATAAAAAAGAAATTAGGCGCTGGCCTAAACATACCGGCCCCCTTGCGGTGAGCAACAAAATAAAATTACATGTCCATCGACCACCATAACGATGTACAAATATAGAAAATATAGAAATGTAGAAAATATATTATAAATTCATTTATTTATTATAATTATTTTAAAAATAAGAATCAAAAAACCGACTTAACTTAGTTCTGGGCCGTACCCGAAAGCACCCAGCCGAAGATGGAGCCCTGGGCGAGTAGTTGCCCAAACGTTTGTGGCATGACCTGTTGGGTCATGATGCGGGAGTATACATCCGCGCCGAGCACCAAGCGTATCGGCGACGACTTGTGGAAGTTCGGATCCGCCGATTTGATGTGGGTGTTTGGGGCTGCTATGGCCAAGTCCAACGTAGTGGTCGGGCTGATGCGCATATAATTGTGCATTACCCTTACATGCGTCGATATTCGGGTATTCGTCCCATGTCTGCCTGCGTTGGTGTGAAGTGTATTGTGTTCTTTGGTGGCAGGTCACTTTGTGTTAAAAAAGAGTTGCTGGTGTGCAGCGCCTCGTGAATTCCAATTGTTATGGTGATGAGAAAACTTGCTTGCTGATTTGTGAAATAATACTTGATTAATATCCGGCTCGAAGGACCATGAATATGTCTCGAACGTTCGACGAGTCACTCGCGGACGATGCGTCGATCGTTGAGAATATGAAACAGGAAAAAGGAAGTGTATTAGTAAATGAAACCACAAAGTTTGTGTTTAATATAGCAAATTAAAATCTTGGTTCTTTATTAAGTCGTGATTACCAAAAATTACTTACTGGTTTGTGCTTGAGGTGATGCTGGTTGTGGTGGCCGGTGGACGACGTCTTGCCTCGACTCGCTCTCTAGTAAAAGTGACCAAAAGTGACTTGCAGCATCGTTTGCTAAGCGGGAGTTTTCAACGAAACCATTGCCAGTTGAGCGAAAGTTATTAACAGTTGAGTGAAAACTATTAACAGCACTATTAACAGCTAACTGGCAATGGTTTGTTATATACTCACTAGGGGTGGTAAAAAAGAAATTAGGCGCTGGCCTAAACAGAAGTTATGACCTTTTCTCCTACACCTATCAAATCCTTCTCAACAGGATCTTTTTTTCCTTGATACAGTTCAATATTGTAACAAAACCCAGTTTCTCCACAGGCCATAATCCACTGTTTTAACCCAAACCGTATTGGTTTTATAAATTGCTTTAGGAAGTGACCTCCGTAATATCGTACCATCTGCTCATCTATGGACAATTGTTTTGAAAATACGTTTAGTTTTAAAAAATTTTCGTTGAGCTTTTCTATCAATGGCTTTAAAACGAGAACTGGAAAATGCCACCGGCCCAGCGGGACACTTCATCGTATTCCACATTTGAACTTTTTACGTGAATTCCGTTTGCGCAATACTGGGCTATCGCCGGTAGAGATGATATGTCGCGGTGCCAGGGAGTGGAGAAGTAAGCCCAAGGAGGACAAATCGCAGTTTATAGAAGAGGTTTTTTACGCACCAATATAAAATTCCTTTATTCTTGAAAACATTTGTTTCGATAGAATGACTCTCATTCTCGCTCTAGCTATTTGTTTCGATGGAATGATTGGCCTTCTCACTTTAGCTCGCCTACTATAAAATTCCTTTATTTATGAAAATATTAGTTTCGAAGAAATGATTCGCCTTCTCACTTTAGCTCGCCTACTATAAAATTCATTTATTTATGAAAATATTTGTTTCGAAGAAATGATTCGCCTTCTCACTTTAGCTCGCCTACTATAAAATTCCTTTATTTTTGAAAATATTTGTTTTCGAAGGAATGATTGGCCTTCTCACTTTAGCTCGCCTAATATAAAATTCCTTTATTCTTGAAAATATTTGTTTCGAAGGAATGATTCGCCTTCTCACTTTAGCTCGCCTACTATAAAATTCATTTATTTATGAAAATATTTGTTTCGATGGAATGATTGGCCTTCTCACTTTAGCTCGCCTACTATAAAATTCCTTTATTTATGAAAATATTAGTTTCGAAGAAATGATTCGCCTTCTCACTTTAGCTCGCCTACTATAAAATTCATTTATTTATGAAAATATTTGTTTCGAAGAAATGATTCGCCTTCTCACTTTAGCTCGCCTACTATAAAATTCATTTATTTATGAAAATATTTGTTTCGAAGAAATGATTCGCCTTCTCACTTTAGCTCGCCTACTATAAAATTCATTTATTTATGAAAATATTTGTTTCGAAGAAATGATTCGCCTTCTCACTTTAGCTCGCCTACTATAAAATTCCTTTATTTTTGAAAATATTTGTTTTCGAAGGAATGATTGGCCTTTTCATTTAAGCTCGCCTACTATAAAATTCCTTTATTTATTTTTTTTTTTTTTTGAAATATTTGTTTCGAAGCAACAATTCGCCTTCTCACTAAAATAAATGCATTAAAATATGTTCGTTATTGGAATTGACAAAAAAAAAAAAATATTTCTTTTACAAAGTTTAATGAAAAAATTATAGGTTTATTAGATAAAATGCTTTTGCACCTAAACTTAATTGATTCATTGTATGTGCTCCTTCTAGCCAACTGCGATTTTTGTTTAAAAAACGTTCAGTCATCACATCGGCTTCAGTCCATTTTTTGGAAAAATTTGACGAAACACTCGAAATTTTCAACTGTATATTCCTCTGTGTATCAGGCGTTACATCTGTACCACTAACTTTTCTCAAAACATGGTCCACTAACCGGGAACTTCGTTCTTTTTTATATTTTCGACATTCTTCAAATAACTCCTTTTTTGATATAAAGCAAATTCGATCTGGAAAAAAAAACCGAGGGAGGTTGCTGCGTGCAACTATCGTATCTGTCGTAAAATGAGCGCCATCCAATTATCCTTCCATACAATTGCGTATTATCTCGTCTAATAATGAAGTTTATTCATCAAGTCTCTCTGCATGGAGAAAATCCGTTTATGTTACGGCTATCGTGGGCTTAGTATTGGATTCCAAGGGTGAAAAACTTGATACGTTGCATTATCCATAACTGCTAGACGTGCACGGTCTTCAAAAAACGTGCTCAGACGCAACTTATGGGTGCACTCCCGACTGAACGATCCACATTTTTACGCGTTTTTACGAATACGGGGGTAGATTTCGCGGGTCCGTTCGAAATAAAAAGTTGCTGTGGAAGAGGATGCCGTGTATCCAAAGGGTATATCTGTCTGTTTGTCGGTTCTACAACAAGGGCCATCCACCTAGAGGTCACTACCGTTCTATCGACACAATCATTTTTAGCAGCCCTTTGATTCTCAATATACATCCAGGCGCTGATACCCGAGTGCGAGTAGTCGACATCATCACTGAAAAAGGCCAAGTCACAAGACCGCTTGCCAAATTGGTCTTACTACCACCCTGTGAGGAGAAAAACGTGGATGCACACCCTACTCAACGCAACAGTTCCCTAGCCACATCGGAAACCTAGCTTTCCGATACACTTACTACCATACAAATGTAGGATGAGACTTATTTATTTGCGATATAACTTTTTTTCTATTACAAATTATTACAATATTTAAATTTTACGTTGCAACATAAACATGCTGCATCCAAGTGGTATCCTTTCAGACTACACCGGTTAGCAGCATCTTGAAGCGGCGTTCCTGAGTCATGGACGACGTACCTGTGGTCGTCATGATCGCGGACGATGAATATTGATCCTCGATGTTTCTCATATAAGCCGTTTTGTAGGCATATTTCAAATATTCATGATATTCAATATTCCTTGTTGCATCAGAGAGTTGGTTCTCTTCCATGGTAGATTGCGTTGCTTGATGGATACTCTCTTTTCGATATTCTTCAACCTTAGGCATAGTGGTTAAGCAGTGCCTCGTTTAATGCAGTATACTTATCTGTCTCGGACGGCTTTGAAATAATGCTCTCAAACAACTTCTAAGCTTGTCAGTGTCTACGCAAAAAGTAACGCTTCCTAAAACTAAATCCATGAATTGAAATAAAACTGTAATTTTCCAGAATGAATAGAAAAAGAAAGAACGAATAGAGAAACTCGAAACGGTGCTGCCAGATGTCGTACACTTAGTCTTAATATTAGCAACTGTTTTAAGTGAACACAGTGAACGGATCTCTAAGCGCCAGGCGAACAAAGAGGGGATCTTCTCATTTTGAGCTCTCTTTTTTGTTTGCAAATGGTTTATCCTTTTTATTTTTTTTGTTTTTGTTTTCTTTTTATTTTTTTTTTTTTGTTTTTGTTTTGTCGAAAAATATTTTTTCTCCAATTTTCTTTCTCATATGAATTTTTCTAATTTTTATTTAACTTGTGTGCGTGCCGTGCGCCAAATGCGACGTGATCGAAATAGCAATTACTTAACTAATTGATTTGTCTATTCGTGCATTCCAACGCAAATAATACACTACTTATGGAATGGTAATTTGATTTGTAAATATTTATTGTATAAATAGAGCAATACTCTCCTCTCTGTATAATCGTATATCACAAATCCGAACAATATGTGTGTGTGTGTATTTAATGAGTGGCCTTAGCACACGTAAAAAAATATGAAAAAAAAAAATACACAAAAAAAATCCTAAAAGCAAAAAAACAACAAAAATATTTAATAAAAATAAAAGAGAGAACGAAATTTTAGGTCGTAATTCCAATCCAAAATCAGTGTTCATAGTCTAAAAGCTGTATGAAAGGCCAAATCGCCAAAAATCGTAGACCATATATATGTATACATATGTATATACATACTTATATAATAACTACCACTGTATTAGTTGTATATATGTACATATGGGATCATATATAAAATGCATTTATGTAGTTGAGCCTTAGTTGATCCCATTTAACTCTGTTGGCTGAGCACCACACACACATACACACATACTTCACAGGTGACATACAAATGTAAGTTATGTATGTATGCACTAAGTAGACCAGATATATCAGATATGGAGCTCTTAGTTCGGAGTATTAGCATGCTTGCTTGAGTATGCTATGTTCCCAAATGTATTCTTTCTTGGGGAAAATCTGATGAATGTGCATTTTACTTTTGAAATGTTATGTAATTAAGAAAGATTCCTGCATTTCTTCATCGAAGCTTTCAAATCTTTTCCACTTCTGACGTTGATTATATTTCCAAGTCCAAATATGAAAATTTAGGTTAGTTGGCTGATCCCTCAGTATTGAGCGATTATAGCGAGAGAGCATTCGAAAAATATTAGAATATAGCGGAACCGTATAGAAAAGCTGAAAAAGACAATGTTGGGCTTTGGACTTGACTCTTGGTTAACTGACATTTGGCTAGCTGACTTTTGGTAGGCTATGTTAAGTAACCAGGTCTGCTAGAAAACTTTGTGCGCTTAGACCACTTGGTTCTCAATTTTTTTTTACTCCTAAAGTAGTTAACCAGAGTAACACACACACAAATACATACTATCGAAACACACTAACACATACACACAGTTATATTGTCCACAAAAAAAAAAAAATTAAATAAAAATAAAAAAAAAAATAAAAAAAAAAAATAAAAAAAAAACGAGGACTAGTAGCTGCTCACTCCTGTAAACTACAGCTTGTTAGACCTCTAACTCCCTGCAGCCTAGCAGCAATACAAAAGAGAGTGAAGAATATGAGAAAATTTCAAAAAACAACAAGAAGATGGTGTTTCGAATACACTCTATACGCAATAAATGAACAATAAGAACAACAATACTACTGTCGTATACACAATAGCTATAACTATGTACTATGTATGTAAGCTTATATAAAAAATAATATACATATATATAGTATATATACCCTATATGAATAGCGTAAATCAACTAAAATATCTAAATAGTTTAGCTTTATCCTTGTATAGGCGCAATGCGAACAAATTGTTAGTTCTTAAGCATAATTTACTTAAAAAAATAATAAAAACCAAACACAAACGCGTTCAAATAGCATTTGCTTTATGTGAATCCTATATCCTAAAAAAAATTTTGTAACCTTCAAAACCAATACATATAAATAATACTAATTTTTCGCTATATTTTTCGAAAATTCCGTGTTCCCTAAAATTTAATTAAATTTTTATAAAATTTGCTGCAAATTATAAATTTAATAAAATATATATTGAATAGAAAAATAAATTAAAAACAAATGTATAAAAACAACGTGATAATAATTTTACTTCACTTAACGTACAATTATACAAATGATATATGGGAAAAGAAGCTCTATGTAATACCTAAATTATTGCTAACTGAAAACTAATGTGACCCTCACCTTATAATGTATATACTCGTCGTTAACTTATGAAAATGAAGCCCACTGTGCGCTTTTGTCGTACTACGTATGTATGTGTTTTGCAAAAGGTGACACAAAGTAAGTGATTTGCACCCGCTTACTTTGGCCTGGCCGCCTATAGGGATTTTGCGCAAAAGTTCAGAATACTCGTACACGCTGTTCAAAAAGAGCATGGAAAAATTCTATACAATAATGATGCAAAAACATAAACTTTACAATATTTTCTTAATTTTTGGTAAGGTTTTTAAAAAAAAATTTTTAAATTAAAACAAAAAAAAAAATGGTTTTTATGTTTTTTTTTTTTAATTTTTTAAATTAACAAAAAAAAAAATGTTTTTAAATTTTTTTACATTTGGTTTTACATTTTTTTTAATTAATTTTTTTTTAAATTTTTGAAAAAAATTTTTTTTTAATTTTTTTTAAATTTTTTTTTAATTTTTTTTAAATTTTTTTTAAATTTTTTTTTTAATTTTTTTTAAATTTTTTTTTTAATTTTTTTTAAATTTTTTTTTAATTTTTTTTTTAAATTTCTTTTTAATTTTTTTTTAATTTTTTTTTTATTTTTTTTTAATTTTTTTTATTTTTTATTTTTTTTAATTAAAACTTTTTTTTTAATTTTTAAAATTTTTTTTTGTAATTTTATAATTTTTTTTAATCTTATATTTTTTTTTTAATTTTATAATTTTTTTATTGTTTTTGTGTTTTATTTTAATTTTCTTATTTTTTATTTATTTTTAAATTTTATTTATTTTTTATTTTATTTTGTATTTTTTTTCCTGTTTTTTTTTTTCATTTTGTATATTTTTCATTTTGATTTTTTTTTAAGTTTTTAGTAAAATGTTTTAATTAAAAAAACCAAAAAAAAAATTTAATTTATTATTTTCAATTTTTCGTTATTCTGTCATTCTGAATTTCATCTTTTTGATTTTAGTTTTTATTACACATTTTATATTTAAATTTTTTTCCAAGTTTCCTGCAGTTTTTTTGAACAGCACTGTAGTATAACTAATCGACGTTTCAAATACAAAATAAAAATATATTTAGTGTATTGTACAATATATACAGATAGTACTTAGTACGCCAACTGTTTTGTAGATAACTGTAATTTATTAAGCAAGTAAATAATATATATATAATGTAATTATATTTAACTATTCTAAGGCGTTCAGAAGTAAGCGCGTTGAAATGTAAACGAGTATGATAACAACAACTACGAATCTGAGTATATACAATATAAATAGATATACGAACTTCAAATTAAAGGCAGCAAAGAAAAAACAACAACAAATGAAAATCTATGCATTTTGTAAAAAATAAAACAACTAATAAAAAATCAAAAAAAAAAAAAAAAAACAATGTATTTATAACAAAAAATCCAATTGGACTTAGGCTTAAAGGTAAGTATACTTTTTCAATTCAATAACTCTTCCATTTAGGTACTAAATCTCAAGCAGGAAATAACCGAGAAAATTCACATAAATGGTAAAGGTAATGAATACTCGTATATGTGTATTGATAATTGATATTCCATAAAGTACATACATTAAATATGGAAGGTAAGTCTATATTTTAATAAATTTTAGCATAGTTTGTGTTAACTAACGGACCTTGCTATAACTTCACATAAAGCTGGGTCTGGTTTGTAATGTGTTTTAACAAAATGATAGCAGAAAAAGCAGAATCGAAGTTAGTAAACTCACTGAAAGTGACACAAAACGCGATTTGTAGGGATTGTGAACTCAGAAATAATTCTAAAAAAAAAAATATTTGATTTACATTTTTTTCTACTTAAAATTTTGAATAACGTGGCAACCCCATCATTTTTTTTTAATATCTGATTTAAGCTTAAAACAATCGAGGATTTTCTATAATCCGAAAAAAAATGAATTGATTTACTATATTTTTTCTTTTTACATCAAATTTTGAGTCACGGGAAAACCCTCTGTATTATTATACTATAAACTAAAATTACCCGGCTTACTCCTGATCGAAAAGCCACCAACCAATCGTTGGTGTTGTGAAAGACGGAAGAAACGTCTCTAGTGTTTTAGACGTGCGTACGCTCCCATGTCCTAGCAATGGTTCGAACCACTATCTTTTTGCAGCGAAGAAACGCAGCAAAAAAAAAAAAAAGACACACCAACAAACACAAGGAAGGTTCGACATCGAAGAACTGCAATCATAACAGACAGACGAACGATTTTCTACTCGACTTGAACAGCTCCCTGAGAGCACTCATCAGCAACTCAAGCTCCTTACGTACATCTGCAAAGGAAACCATTGGTTTTCGGAAAATGTAAAAAGAAAAACAGCTAGTACGATGAGGTGTGTTTTATCGCAGTGAAGAGAAAACAGACTACTCTCCTCGCAACATTACAATTGACCACAACACGTGCGGGGTGGGATAGATACCGAGAGCTGAAGAGGGGAAACTACAGGCATTTGCATACAAAAAAAGAAAGAGACCGAAATGTGTGAGTACGAAGAGCTTGACAAGCTGGCCTACAGGAGTAATGCTAGAAAATTCTACGAAAAGATGCGGCAACTAATAGAAGGTTTCAAGACCGCACCGCTCTTGTTGAACCCCCGAAGGTGATCTAGTGACTGATGCCCAGAACATACTAAAATTATGGAGGGAACACTTCTCCAGCCTACTGAATGGAAACCTTATTCTCCAATCGATGACGATGGAGCAGACGTCTGAAAAACGACAAAGTAACGGGAGCCGATGGATTGCTGGCCGAACTATTCAAACACGACGGCGAAGAACTGATAAGGAGAATGCATCAGCTTCTTTGTAGAATATTGTCAGACGAAAGCATGCTAAACGATTGTAATGTAAGCGTGCTCTGCCCAATCCACACAAAGAGAGACCCCACAATCTGCGCCAACTACCGTGGGATAAGGCTCCTAAATATCGAATATAAGGTTCTATCGAGCGTATTGTGTGAAAGATTAAAGCCCAACACACACCACCTCTTCGTCGATTTCATAGCTGCTTTTGACAGAACGAAAAGGAGCTGGTATCCCTGCAAAATTAATTTGGCTGTGGAAGCTGACCTTGAGCTATACCAAGAGCTCCGTCAGGTTCGAGGCGGACCTCTCCGAGCCGTTTGATATCAAATGAGGTTTCAGAAAAGGCGACTCCCTATTGTGCGACTTCTTCAATCAGCTGCTGGTGAAAATAATTCGAGCTGCAGAATTTAATCGAGCAGGTACAATCTTCTATAAGAGATGATATTGATATCATCGGCCTCAACAACCGCTCCGTTAACTCTGCTTTCTCCAGACTGGATGAGAAAGCGAAGCAAATGGGTATGGTATTGAATGAGGGCAAGACTAAGTATCTTCGTCTATCTTGGAACCGCCATTAACAGCAACAACAACGTCAACGTCGAAATCCAACGCAGAATAACTTTCGGGGGCTCCCACTGGGCTACTTCGCACCTTAATTCCATTAACTTGTGAACAGTGTTGAAAAAGCATTGCACAAATTAGCGAATGCTCTTCAAAAAACTAAAAAGAACTTTAAACAGTAGAAGCAAGTGGTAATGAATTGGAAGGATTAAGACTGTACTAAAAGCCACCTTACTTCAATATGCTTAATGTGCAGATAAAACTGTGGTACAGCAAATAAGTATGTGTGCGTATGTGTACATATGCTCACACGTGCGAATTAACACCTTCGCACTTTACAAGAATAACGGGGTATATGTGTGTGGATAATATGCTCATTTAAGCCCTTTGTGTGTGCTCCCGCAAAACCTCCTTTATATATAGTACATGCGAGCGTATGCGTGATTCTACTATCCTTGTATAAACGTATATATGTGTGAGTGTGCCCTTTGTGCGCATTATAAATCTTTAATGTGATTTCGAATTCATGAGTATGCAACGTCTTTTATTTTAGTGCGTTCAAATGCCACAAAACCACAAACATGCTCACACTCGCGCACGCACACAAACGTATCTACTTCCTCCCTCTGATTCCAAGTATATCTCACACTGATGCTCGGCATTAGCGAACGTTGAGCTACTAAATCTTGTTGTAGTAAATTGAATTGCTGCTTTTGCATTCATATGAGTACATATATACATCACTTATATATATACACACACACACCCATATGCATGCATGGAAATAACTGCTGAATAAGATTACGATGAATAATTGCATATTTATGATTTGGCGGCGCTGTGAAACAGAGAAGCCACCGCAGCTAGAGGAATATGAGAGCGGCAGCTGGCGTCATACCATCACGACCGCAAATGCCGCAACTAACTTTGGTGGCACAACAACAGCAGCAACAATGAAAGCAATAATAATCAGTGGGTTTACGTGTGTGTGTGCATATGGGTGGACGGTGCGCTCTTCAGCGCCTTAGGTTATGCTATAGCTGCTGCTGATTGTGATGATGATGCGGCCCTTGTTGCTGTTGGTGTTATTGCTATTTTTGTTGTTGTTGCTATTGTTATTCCTGTTGCTCTTGCTGTTGCCAATGATGGCAGCGCATTTGTGGTCGCAGCAAGTGCTGAACGCCCACACTGTCGCACAGATCAAGACCCACTTTCTCTCTCATCTGCGTATAGGAGAGTAGATGTTCCTGTTGTATGTATGTATGTGTGTAGTCTTATTATAAATAACTAACTAAATAGCTCATGATAATTTAAGTAATCGCATTTTCTCTCGTTTTATCTACGTATTTGTATATTATATTATTTAAATTAATTGGCAGCCAAAGCTGATTATAAGCGCAGCGCTTTTGAGCTTCTTTAGCTTGCATACTATGGTTAACTCTCACTCGATAGAAAGAGATGTGGACAAAAAACTTGACCGTTCCATGGTTTTAACTGACGAGAAGGAAAAAAGTAACCCCTGCGATTCAGCCTCGGCACTTCTCAAGGCAGTTGCAATAAAAATTATGGGGCTGGTAAGCCTTTGGCCTTATAGGTTATGTTAGTGTGGTCCGAGTTATTTTCGGCTGATTTTTAGTTGAAGTTACACTAAGCAGTCGAATATGAGCCTATAATTAGTGCAACGAAGGCGTCTTAAAACCTGAGACTTTCACGATTGTTCTAAATTTGTAGAACAGTGAAAATGGAGGGGCTTCAACGGTTGTAAAAAGAGGAGGCTAAAGACCTTAGCATTCGAAGACAAAGTGTCGGTAGGTTAACAAGCAGTATACGATATGTCTAGAGATGAACTCCACCCTGCCAGAAATGGGTTTAGAAAATCGTTCTAGGCGGAATGGGGTTATATTATTTGGTAAATTGTCGAAAATTGTCGAAAGACGATATAGTATTTTGAAAAAGAATATTAAGAAATCGTTTCGCGAAACTTCTAGAATAGGAAAAATCAGTCACTTCTCAGAAAGATCTGCAAACCTTTATCGAAATGATCCAAACTTAAGCTGTATACTTAGCCGGGATTCCAATGACCTATTTTTAGGTGGAATTCCTTTTCCTTCAAATCGTTAGGGAAGTGATCCAAACTAATAGTGTATACTTAGTCGGACTTCCAATGACTTATTTTCTGCTGGAATTCCTTTTCCTTTAAATCTTTATTGAAGTTATCCAAACTAAAGCTGTTTACTTAGTTGGCCTTCCAATGACCTATTTTCTGCTGGAATTCCTTTTCTTTCAAATCTTTATGGTAGTGATCCAAACCAATGCTACATACTTATTCGGGTTTCCAATGAACTATTTTCTGGTGGAATTGCTTCTAGAATGCACTAAGTTGTAAAAAGCTCAGGAGAAGGGATGGATTGTAGGGTGCGCAGATCCCACGACGAAAGGAGTTTCCTACTCCACATGAATTCTTCTTTTTAATCAATCCGCTCACATGCCTCGTATCATGCTTGGTCTAGTATCCGCTATAGAGGTATCGAGATTTATAATGATAAAGCGGCTGTTGGGTGGTTAGAGAGAAATAAGTTCAGTGAGATGGTGAAGTCGAACATCTTATAATGAACCCACACTAAAATGCGTTATACCACCGAATAGTTGTAATCTCTCCAACTCCGGAGAAACCAAGAGACGAACAAATCACTGCAGACTCCGACAAATGGGATGAAGAACTACTTCAAGAAGAAGCTGAAGAGAAAAATTAGCTTTAATTGTTGGCCGTACAGAGTTAATTGCGGATTTGGTTACCAAGACTTTGATCGATGTTTCTGACTTAACCTAACCCTTCTGATTACCAAGGCTCTGTGGAAGCTACATGACTTAAAGTACAATTTTAAAGTAGTTCTCTCTGAACCCACTTTGAACTCGTTGGATTTCTTACAGTTTAAGCTAAAATATTAGGACTTTTGTCCTCACTTTACATTTCATTCCGCTTTATCGGTTTACTTTGTATGAGAATATTCCAACCAGAGAATGTGCAACAATTTGTGGCAGCGAACTATGGAAAAAGCATAAAATTAATCATTTAACCGTGCACCACATAATATGTGTACTTAGTCAGGAAGAGGCCAAGTACGTACTTAATAAAATTTCTACCGCCATGAGTACTTACTGCGCCGTGACTGATTGTTTGTTTGGTTTGGCTGTGGTTGTTGTTGTCGCTGTTGGTTTTAGGGTTTTGGTAGTCGCGGTTGCCGGCCTTATCGTCGACGAGTCATTCATCTACATAATGGCACATTTCATGATTAATTTCGCGCGCAATCAATCATACAATGTACACACATTGGTGGCAGAAGAAGGCGTAACTGTCCGTCACACACAGACGCGCACTTTTCGTATATAAGTACATACATGTATGCGCGTAACTGTAATGTACGATCAGCGAGAGTAAAGGATTTGCAGCGCAACACATGACTTGTTAAAGCTCGGGTAGGAAGTTTTAAACGAAACGTGAGATGTGGAGAGACGAGAGAATATCCACAACAATGCAATGTCAGCGTTGTTTGTTCGGTTTTTTTTTGTCCGCTGGAAATACCCAGTAAGCAAAAGTAGGCTCTCGTTTAGTTTTTCCAATAATTGTTACAAAACTACGAGAGATTAAGTGAATCTTCGGTTTTTTATATTGTAGTTGCATAAGTTCTTGTTCCCTTGTTCCCATATAAATCTTAATCCATTCCGGTTACTGGGAGCCATCTAACTCCCGATATATGGACCGAATGGTGTATCAAGGAAGGGAAATGTTCGGTCTGAATTCTAAAATAGCCATAAGGACAGTAGGATAAGTAAGTGACCTGCTCAAGGTCCTTAATTTCAATCTACATTGGATCTATTCGTGAGGTTTTTGTTTCAAAATTTGAAATTTGATTTCGTTTATCTAAAAAAAAAAATTTTATAACAGTGTTATTCAAAGCATTGTTCAGCTGAAGCTTTAAAATATCTATATTTCTGATAAAGCCGGCTGTTCTGATGTGATCAGTGTTCCAATGAGGACATTCTGCATCGATCGGAACAATCGGTGGTCTGAAAGTGCAAGGTCTGGGCTCTAAAGCAAGTGAGACAAAACTTATCAGCAGTTGTTTTCCAACTAACCGGTTCTTAACCGATCTTACAACATGACACCGAGCGTTGTTATTATGTAATATGTCTGATCTGGCTCTAAGGCCAGTGAGACAAGTTTTCGCAGCAGCTGTTTTCCAACTAACCGGTTCTTAACCGATCTTACAACATGAGAGCGAGCGTTGTTATTATGTAATACGTCTGATCTGGCTCTAAGGCCGGTGAGACAAGTTTTCGCAGCAGCTGTTTTCCAACTAACCAGTTCTTAACCGATCTTACAACATGAGACCGAGCGTTGTTATGCTGTAATATATTTGCTTCGTATCTAGTCGGGAATTCCTCTTGTTTTTCGGTATTTGTTGGATATATTTAGCTTTCCTCTCTATTTGACTGGTTGGCCAAGTTTCAGCTTTGATCTTTTGCGTTTAAGGTATGGATCAATTTCTCAATCTTCACTCACAAGTTTGACTTCTTTTTGTAGCGTTCATTTTAAACATGCCAAATCGTCTTTCAATGTCTCTTGGCTTCAATTCATTTGGGACCCGACTTCATTTCTTTTGAAGGTATCCGACTACTTTTAAACGTTTAGAAATGGCTGCTTAAGTAACTTCTTCATCGACTTCCTCATTTTTAAGCTTTTTTTTAACCTCCAAGGACGTTCTAGAGTCTTTTAGGTCCTAAATTTCAGTAATCTCTCATATTATCGGTCATGCGATTGACTCTCAAACACCTTGAATTATAGAAGTTTTTTATTTAAAAAAGCGTCCGAGAAAGTTTCAGGTTCTCGAGACCATTAACTCTATTACTGATCAAATACTACCCTGTGGATCTCAAAATTGTGCAGTTAAAGCGCTTGAACTCTCTCGCTTTCTCGCATTCAACAAATTCGTAAAGAGACCTCGAATACGAGAAATTATCAAAAGGTCTGAAATCTTAGAAGAGTCCTCTACATTTGGTTTGCTGGGCACACGAAATTTCATTTGCATGTCGTCCTGTTGCAAACACACATACGTATAGTTATGTTTCGTAGACTTTTGTGCCCTCCACATGAGCGTGGTGGAAGCAACGAAACGTTACCAGCAAAAGCAAACACATGTATACTACGGAACTGCGTGTGTGCCTGATCCACTTGCATAAGTGTGATTTGTGTCGCGCGTTATTTATGCTGACAATAAATAATGTAAAAGATACTCATGACCGTAGTCGGCGAAATTATTGATATTCCTACAGTCAAACGCATGGGTTTGTGGGGACAAGTGGAGGAGCTAGGAGCTGCTTGCGTTACTCGTTTATAAATGCATATATCTATACGACATACCTGTGCGTAAAATATGTGTGTCTCGTCCTTCAACTTTTATACGCGTTCACTTCGACGTAGGTACACATTCCAACCAAGCGCCCAGCTAAGCGCGCTGCCCGCCCCGCAGCCCTCGAACCATTCGCTCAATCAATGTCGAACTCAATCGAACTCTTTCCACTTTTATGCGGCGATCCGCCCCTCAATCAGTCAATGTGTCGAATCTTTTAGAACTCGCATTTAGTTGCACTTGTCAACTTCCAGCAGTCAGTAGCGTTTGTTTATTTGACACTGTCACCTCAAGCGGAGCAGAAAGTGCTAGCCAGGAGAGGGGTACATGAAAATCGCGCAATGTTTTGTCAGATGCTGAATTATGTTCGATTGTGCTGAAATAATGTCAAGCTGTTAGTTGCGTAGTCATATCAATAACTTTTAGAGCACTTGTTGTTATTTTTTTCTAGGTTGCTTCAGAGGTGTGGTTTGACAGGGACTAAAGTGTTTTCGAATAAAATTTGTATGTGAAATTTACCATATTAATTTCAGTGTGGTTGTAGCAAAGTTCCTCAACAAACTCAGAAGTACGAAAACAAGGACGTTCATATTTATTAGACCAATAATCTTTGACGGAAGCCATTGCTAACACCCATGGCACCATATCCCAACTCTGAAACTATCACCTGTATTATCTATGGCAACTAGTGCAAGTATAGTCGTTGCTATAAAAGCGTAGATAAAAATTTGTTTACACATGACAACCACAAGTGATTTTGGCAACTCAGCAGTCAGGGCTAGTAGGGATCATCCATAAAAATCAAGTCTTTGTATGGAAAACTTTTTTATTTGAAAATTTAACTTCTTGAAATACAGCATAGATTATTGTCCGAAGCGAAGCTACAATATCTGAATATATTGATCAGATTGGACAACTAAAGGATATGGCTGCCATACAAAGTGATCGATCGAACTCAAGTCCTTGTATAAAAAACAGATTTATTTGATAAGGTGTCTTCACGAAATTTGGTATAGATTATTATCTCAGTCAACGCTATAATCTCCGATAAAATTATTTATATCGGACCACTATAGCATATAGTTGCGATATAAACTGATCGATCTATCTTAATGAAATGAAATGAAAGATTTTTTATTTGACAAGGTATCGTCACGAAATTTGGTATAGATTGTTGCCCAAGGCAAGGTTACAGTCTCTGAACATTTTGTTCGGATCTGACTGCTATAGCATATTGCTGCCATACAAACTGATCGATAAAGCTCAAGTCCTTGTAAGGAAAACTGATTTATTTGACAACGTATCTACACGAAATTTGGCATAGATTATTATCTCTAGTATCGGCATAATCTTCGAAAAAATTATTTAGATCGGACCACCATAGCATATAGCTGCCATTTAAACTGATCGATCAACCTCAAGTCCAACTAGGAAAACTTTTTTTATTTGATAAGGTATGTTCTCGAAATTTAGAATAGATTACTGTCCAAAGCAAGCCTACAATATATCTGCACAAATTGTTCGGATCGGACTACTATAGCACATAGCTGCCTTATAAACTACCCAATAAAGTCAAGTTGAATTCTTTGTATACCTTTTTATGCCATAAAAAATGCGCCTGCTAAGCGTATTATAGCCTCGACGCTGCCTAAGTAAACCGTTTTTCTTGTTATCCTTTCACTTCACCTGACGAGCCTGCTATCATGCTTCGAAGAACTACATCGTTTACGATCCATCTCTGCTCGGTCTCAGAAAATATAAAATAAATGTATAAATCGTCACCTAAAATGCAAAACAACTTATCAAAAAAATAAAAAAAATCGAAAATCGCTGTCAGATATAATAACACATATATTAACCCATATAATAACCATTATAATAACCATTATTATAACCATTATTATAACCATATTATAACCAAAACTCAAATTTTGTTTCAATAAGATTGGTTTTTATTAAAACGTTTTACCTTTGCCCATAAACTTATAAAAAGTGATGTTACGTTATTTTGCATTTAAGGTGACCATATATAGTATATATGTATATTTTTTTTGAATTTTCCATTACTTTCTTCATTTATTTTCTTCTTTTGTGCGGTGATTTATTACAGTCGTCTTGCAGCAGCCAAATATCGACAGTAATTTAAGAAACTGTCAAAAGTTTGTCATGCTCCGAAACGTGCACGCCAAGGACGACTTTATTACATTTATTTATATATCTCTTGTTTTCTTGCAACCTTCCGTTTCATCGCACATGTATATATTGTACATACATATATTGTGGACCCTTCTACCTTTTGTTCAAAATTCGCTGTGCCACAATCTCATTATTCGGTTTTGTCTCTTTTTCGCACCTAATGCCGTATTAATTTCGCTTTGACCTTTGTGCTTGCCACCAACACACCCATAGAAGTGTCTGTTTGTGTGCGTGTTAGAGAGCATGTGTCCGTCGCTACGGTGAGCTTTGCTTTGTGTATTTGGTCTGCCGCAATGCGGAAATGTGTCACGACTAGCGGAAATTCCGTGTCACCATCGCGTCCATGCCACAGCACAAAACCAATTTTGCACGGCTTTGACTTGCTGCCAGTTTACCCTAACCATTAATTTTGACATGAAAGAAAGCCGGCAAGTGTCGGCAGGCAAATGTGAGTTTAATTAAAATTTGACGGCAATGGTTAATGCGTATTACATGAATTATATGACTCTGCGCATATGCCATTTCGACCGGCAAACAGTATGTGTATGTGTACGCGTGTGTATAGCATTTTTACACGAAATAGTTTTGATGTTGCTTCTGTCATTTGTCAAATTAATTACGCGCAAATGACAAATATTTCCGTTTTGTTTATTTTATCAAATTATTTACTTCATTTATGGCATTAGGTGTAAGCTTTTGTACGAAGGAGGGGGGTTAGAGTGGAACTTAATCGCTTGTCGTTTCATTGTCCGTTGTTTGTGGTGTTTATTTTTTATTAAAAAAAAAATATAACACTAACTTCGGTTGCAACGAAGCTATACTACGAGATATTCGAGTTTCAATCACAGTTCAAGAACTTCATTTTGATTGTTCAGTTTATATGCTATAGATGTCCGTGATCGGCAGTTTCGGCAAATGAGCGGTTTGTTGGGAAGAAAAGGACATGTGCAAAATTTCGTTATGATATCTCGTCAAGTAAAACAGATTTCTCTACAACGCCTTGATAATGAGTGTTCAGATTCTATGGCAGCTATAAGCTATAAGACAAATGAGCAGCTTCATGGGGTCGATATCTCAAAAACTGGGGAACTAATTCGCCTAAATACATACGAGCAGACAGATGGGCATTTTTTATGGACTCATTTTTATGTGAAATTCTATATCTCACCACTCAATAATCACTAATTTGAACAAACTTCAGTACATGACGTTATCCTAATCCTATGTCTACTTCCCATGAACTTTCCACTTTTCACTTCACAATATATTCTACTGCAAGTGCCCAAATCGCGCCACCTATCGGGGCTGCCCTAAGGCTACCAAAAAACACCAACCCGGACCAACAAAAACGGCCGACCGACCAAGATCTCCAAGGCTTCCACAAAGAGCTACTCGTCTCCCGGCACAAACCACACCATAACCCCAACCATGACACCAAGAGTCGCTTACGCTGAGGTTGCTAAAAACGCAATCAAAACCCCTACTCCTGTCCCGAACATTGCTCCTCACCTTGAGCAGATTTTTTTTGGGACTTCATCCTGCCACCCCTCTTCAGGACTTAACCGTGGCTTGAAGTTCCTAAACTGGAACTCCATTCCCAAAAGGTCCAATCTCGTCCAATTTCTAGCAGATAAGTCGATCGATGTCGTTTGCATCAATCTCCCCTTCTTCCAGTCGGCAGCTATATCCTACCCTGCAAATCTCCGGGCGTCAGTAAAGTTCCATGCAAACCCCAACTGTCTTGCCACTCTCAGCTGCAAGAAAACCGAGCGTTGCAGAAGACCTTGCATCCTGAAAAACCCTTCCGTTCCCACTCAAATAATAACATACAGTAACTGAAGATATTTTTCTCGAACAAAAAATGTAATAAGTCGTGGAATTAAATTGATTTTATTAAAATTTTTGACTATGAGGTCCAAGGATTAGTGGTTATTGATGGTATGGTCAATTCAGTCGAGGTCTTAGCTCACTTCAAACGAATTTCGGAAAGGTCGTCCAAAATCAGTTTTTGGTCCGAAAACTATAGTTGTTGTGTAAACTTATATTGCAAGATCCCCATGTGACCTATCGTGAGATTGAGAGCATACATTCCACATAGCAGGAACAAACAAAAACGGTTCACTTGGATACCACAGAATTAAAATTTGTTTTTCTTCTCGAATCTCAAAACAAATAAGACAACTTACGTATACAGAATTTGAATGTGTATCTTTTCCTAACAATAAAGTTGTTTGATACCAAAACTGGTTAAAATCGCTTGAGCAATAACCTTAGCCCTCGTATACCTTGTAAAATAGTATTTGGACTTCCTGTTGACTTTAAATCATCATTTCATCATTCATAATAATTTTTTTTCATTGAGTTATAAAATTAATAAGAAATAAAAAATTTCTCCAAAAATAATCAGACTTTAACTGTTAATATCTTTTAAACGGTTGGGTTTACGAAAACATCATAGAGGACCTTTTGTGTAGAGCATTCAATTTCCTACAAAATCTAAGGAAGAAGGTATTTTTTCAAGCAGTTGGAAGCGAGATATAAATTTTTCTATTTGATAGTAAGAAAAAATAGAAAACTGTATGTAGGAGGACCTTCCCGTTACAATTAAGAACTCATGCTTGGAGAGGCTTTCTTAGAGGTGTCTAGGAATCTAGTTTTCCAAGTGCCAAACGAAAAAAAATTTTTTTTTTTTTGAATCACCCTATTGTGCATACAATGGTTATAAGGAGGTTTACAAAATGTATCATTGTAAATTTCTTTTTCTTATTTTTCTTGCATAAAACCTCTCTCTTCTAAGTGTTGTTTTTGTTCATATCACTTCTTATATTTATTTAATTTTTTATTATTTTATGTCATCTCAATTCATTTCCTAATGTTATTTTTTCGTTTTTTTTATCTCCTTTTTCACTTTCTTTCTTGCTTCTATCATTCATTATCATTTCATTTCCTATCGTTTCAGTCATGTGATTTGCACTCCTGTAAGGTAAGTGAGTTTCAACTAATCCGCTAAAAATGCATAAGTCTCGCCTAAAACGTTTCAAAATCTCAGCGGCAATACTGTTCAGCAAGGTTAGGGGGTGGGGAGATGTTTATTTAAAGGCAGGAAGTGCAAGCCGTACTAACTGCAATTAAATGACCTCAAAATAAAGCAAAGGATGTGCCACAAATAGAGGAAGACATCGAATGACGTGTAATTTACAGCTCAGCGGAGGCATTTCGTTTTTATTTTCTTATTTTTCTATGACACACACATACAGGCATATGAGAGTGTATATGCAGTTACGCCAGCGCTTCTGCACCTCGTTGGTATTTCCGGGCGTTTACAATCACTTCCGTTATATGTGCATATCACGCCAAAGGCACAACATGCCCTACCGTTTGAAATTACAATAAACGCCGTCACACACATACATACATACACACTCATATGTGCGTATACATATATGTATGTGCTTTGCAATATGCCATTTGCTTGCACATCCGCCTTTCCCAGTCGATCCCGCTTAGCCGCCGCGGCCTTGCTATCACAGCATTTTGTTCCAGCAAATCCACAGCGAATGTTTGTGGCTGATAAAAACTTGCAATTCACCAACTAATGTCGAATATAAATGGGAGTCTAAGCGGCGCGGGCGTGTAGGTGTGGAAAAGTCAACTTCGGTAGTCGTATACCTATGGCATTGGCGGCTGTAGGCACGTGACCCACCTTTTTCATACGCTTTGCTACAATATTTGTTCGCGTTTTTTTTTCCGCAGCGCTAAGTTACTTCATACATCTAAAACCCGCCGCCAACTGGCGTTAAAACGTTACTTAGCCGCATAGGTGTACATAAGTATAACTTTATACATACATATGTATATGTATACATATATATTCCATGTGTACGTGAGTTAGAAAAACAATCAGATTAACGGCGTTGGAAATAAATTGGAAACAATAGTTGCGTATTCAGGTCCACAGCAATGTGAATGTGTTAGGGTAATTGACTCAGGTGAAGCCCGCTGTGGGAGTTCATAGCGGCCGGCGTCATCGAGGAATAACCGATAAGTTGGCCTATTTCCTGACAACTAACACTTTAACGACCACCTTAACTGTGTTAACGGTTTGTTGAATTATTGGTTGCGGTGTGATATGGTCTGATAAGCTCACGTTGCCATTAAATAAATGCAATCACTGAAAGTGGTCGATTTTGCAGTGTATTATTTAAAGTTTAAGCTTTTTTGTCACAATTTCAAAGATATGGACGTAGTGGGGATTAGACCCATAAAACTGCAATTCGAAATATCTCTCTCGTAGGCTGTATGCTATATGTATATTTAAAGCTTGGTTCATCGATGTACAATAATAATAAAAATTTGGCTGGACAACTTTCTGACTGAATTTTGAGAAGCACAGAACCTTTGTCTCAACCTGTTTGAAGAGAAATTCGGTTACTTCGGTCATTTTGGACCACTTTTGCAATTTTTTTTCAGCGTAATTCTTCTTATCTGTCTATTTGGTTCTACTTGACATTTCGTCGTTGTTGTATCAGCATATATTCTTGACTTCACATATCCTTATTAATAAAATCTATGGAAATCAATACTCATGATCTAGGTGGTCAACAGAAAGGCTACCTCTGGATCCGGTTGGTAAAATTCCGTCTTAATTGATGTTAACGATAACGTTCCTTAGTTTCATTCTTCTTTTATCTATACAGTAACGAAACCTCGATAGTTTCGTCACTCCTCTCATTCTATCGAATTTTTTTGGGTTTCTGATCTACTTATACGAAGAATTTTGGTTCAGAGTGGATGTATTGGATTTATATTTTCTAAAATATTCTTAAGAGAATTGGTTTCTTCATACTCAATAGAGATTTAACAGTATTTTTGTCAGTTGTATAGTATGAATTTTCCTGTAGGCTTGGCCTCACTACACCTGAGTAGAAGGCTAGTTAAAGAATGCCTAACCTCTATCAATAAAATCGAGTCAATTTGTGGTAAGACTATTATAGACGCCAGGTCACATGGAATCGCAGGCAACCGCAAAGCTGAGAGCTGGTAGGAGGTGGCATCCTAGACCCGCTATCAGTATAATGAGAATGGTTCGGCGTTCCACTATCTTCGTGCGATCTACTACAGGATAGCTGGGCTTCGCGAGAATTTGCCCAGACCTCGGTTACTGGATAGCTGGGCTTCGCGAAAACTTAGCCGGACATCGGTTATTCTAAGTTCTTGCGCTGCCACAAGATCATTTCGGCCTTCGCAGTAGTAAGAATAGCTTTTCCCTAGTTGTATGGGGTTTAACTGGTCATTGTCCTTCAATGTCCACGTGGTAATGTTGCGAATCTTACCGGATGCCAGTAGTAGTGCTTGTTTAGAAGAAGTCGAGGTAGAAACATGTCAACACACACCTTTGTGAGTTGAGTGAGCAAGGCTTAAACACTTGCGAGTTCAGAAATCGCGCTGGGTTGGTGGGCCTCAAAGCACTTTGTCGACTTATAAGCTCTGGCTACTGGCGCTCAATTTTATTTCAAAAACGTCTGTATATAGTAGCCTAAGTGTGATCGCATGCTTCAGGTTCAGCTGTTGAACTTAACCTAACCTATCGTTGAACTCAGTGAACATAACTGTTGTAGAAATATAACGGAGTGAGACTACAGCTTACGTGCCTTAAAAATAACTCTTCCAAAAATATCCAACACAATGTGGTTGCAACAATTTGATGTTAATGCCAGCGTGTTACTAATTTAGAAAAGAAAAAACTAAGCACGAAACTTAATCCGAAATCTATTTATACACGGCGAAACTTTCTAGACACATTCATTTCCGAATTCGCCAAAAAGTTGGCTGTAAATTTACAACAAACTTTGCGAGCGACTGCGGCGGGTAAAGCAACATTTCACGAAAGCGCAAGAATACGCGCCAACCGTGCAGGAGTGAAATGCGAGCGAGTGGTCAAAGAGTATGGGGCGGGCTGTGGGGCTTCGAGTGAATACGGCAACTACTACTTGAGTATGCAAAGAAGTTTCAACTTTCAATAGCTGGCAGCGGCTGAGAAAAATTATACAAGCAGATAAAGCAAAGGACTCTGAATGGCGGAAGGACCGCAATAGCGCGGGCGGTTTGCGATAAAAAAGGTGAAGCTGCAGAAAGCCCGCATAAGCTGAGCAGCGGCATCTTGTGTAACCACAATAGCGTGTATACCATAAGGCATAGCTCCTTAAGTTTACAAGCCATTTTACTTAGTCGCTGAAGCGTTAATTGGAAATGTAAGCAAGTTGAGAAGAAGCAGAAGGCAGACTACTCATGCGTAGATGTGAGCGTGGGGCGGACAGGCGGCAGCGGCGGCGGTGATTGCACACTTTTGTAACGCAATCAACAATTTCACGAATCGATTTGTCGCTACACCTCAGTGGTTTCATCATTCGGTGTGCGTATGGCTGTGCCAAGGTGAGGTGTGCGGCGGTGGCGGTGAAGGCTGCTGAGAGCGAAAATTAATTAAGAAAATGCACGCCAGAAAGGATTAACTATACAAGCGATAAATTGAATTTTAAATTACTTGAATAACATGAATATTTGCGTTACACTTAAAAGCACAAAAACAAAGAGACTGAGCTTATACGAGGCTTGTAGCATAAGCTAGCGGTCTTTTGATTAACCTAAGACTTTGCGGTAAAAGGGGTCTTACTGAATTTAAGAGTATCTTTAATTGTTGAACTTTTCTTTTCTCAATTCTGCTTTTATCGAAGTATATTGTGAGAGAAGAGTAAGAGATAAGGAGAAATTAGTACTTAGAAGTCTGAGGAATCTCAATGCTATACTTCAGATTTTTCTTTTGTCTCATTCTTCTGTTTCGAAGCTCTTAAAATACACTTGACTTTTGTTAAAAAACTTTTCGTAGAACTCAAATCTCTCACCACTGAGGCATTTATTCAGGTCTGGAAATAGGAAATGGGATATAGAAACCTCTGTTATATGGTAACACACTGTAGTAACTTTTTGGAAGAAATCGAGGTAGAGTTTCAAAGCCTTTGTGAGTTCGAGGCCTAAAAAGCTTGCGAGTTCTCAATTTCAGAAATACTGCTAGGTTAATGGACTTAAAAGCGTTTGCCGACTTATAAGATCTGATTACAGGAGATCTATCTTACAATCTAATGTATCATATAGTAGTCCAAGTGCAATCGCCTTCTTTAGGATCAGGCGTTGAACTTAATCCAACCTAAGCTTAACCTCATTGAACAACAGTTACTATGTATAAATATACCAAAATAGCGGAATGAGACCATATATTGCGTTCCTAAAAATACCCCCTCCCTGAAGATGCGTCTAACCTCAACCAAAAATATCACTTTCATTTTTTTTTTCATTTCTGCCTCCTTCCGGAATTCCGGAATGGACCTTTTGTAAAAAATGGTTTCGGGAGCTCCGGTTTGGTCAGCACTTCTTTCCTAGCCAAAGGCGTAATTTCGAAAGACATAGAAGATGCATTTCAGATCACAAGTTTTTACTGTTGGAACAGAATTTCGGTTACTTCGGACACTTTGGACCACGTTTCCCAGCAAAGTCGGTCTGTCGTCTCGCCATGTCAATCACGCGTCGATTGTTAGATGTCAATTCTCATTTCTTCCCCTGATTTCAGTGAACGAAGCTCTTACGCAGCCACAGTTCCGACAATTGTAGTCAGCATCGATTTTTATCATTTTATTCTTCTTCCGAAGCTCTGCTTTGTTGGTACGTGGACCAATTGTAAAACTGGTCTTCGGTTCTACCAGCTTGGTGAGCACTGCTTTCCAAAATCCAAATCCTCAACCATCCCGTTTCTCATTATACACTCGGACTCGAATCCCAAACTAAAGTATGCCAATCCTCACTCCTTGCTTTATCCAACTGCCCTCGTGGAGAGAATACATTAAGAATGCAAAGTGCTTTGTATTAAGTCGAATCGCTTACACCTTATCCGCAGCCATTTTGAAGCATACCCACAACGTTGTTATGGGTCAGTGCTCCATGATTGGCATATCTAAATATGTTTATGTGCACTTTTACTACCAAAAATCATTAACCACCCACTAACCCACCCGCAAACGCCGTCTTAGACTCAAGGAAGTGTGCTGGAAGCGAAAAATAATTTGAATTCCTATCAAATCATCAACGTATTAGAAATGTACTAGCGGCTGTTGTTCATTGCTCGCAGGCGAACGGAGTCAACAAATAAACTACGAAGGCGTTGTAGTCATAGTAGGTGAAGAAAGCAGGAAGGCGGACATTTTATTTAGACGCACAGCGAGCGAAGGCGTTCAGTTGAGGTTGAACCGCTCGCCGACATAAAGAAATGAAAATTTTCCGTTTTATTCCCTCTGGTTTCATTGTTGTTGTTATTATTTTTCCATTTAAATGCTTTTCAATAATGAACGTAATAAGCATATAAATATAATGACAGAAAAATAGGTTGGTTATTTGTTATGCTAATGCAGTTTTGAGCCAAATAACTTCCGTGGTTTAAAAGCTTAAGGGAAGAGCTATGCCAAGAGATTGCTTAAGAGTTAGATGAAATTTGTCTACACTTAAACACGCTGACTATCATAGGTCTAGGCAGAGGTTGGTTTTCAGTGTCTTCAGCGAATTTTGGTTTTTTTTCCATTTCGACTCATTTCTCTTGAATAGTTTCGTTATAGTTTCAAGTTTTTAATGATTTTATGAACTTAACTGAATAATTTGTGGCATTGAAATACTTGTGTTCGTAATAAAGTAGTTACCCCAAAATAATTTTTAGACATTTTAATCGATTTCGTCTGCGTGATCCCATTCCTCTTCTTCTTACGCGGTTTTAGCCGAGTTAACAGCAGCGCACCAGTCGTTTCTTCTCTTCGATATTTGGCACCAATTCGAGATTTTAAGCGAGGCCAGGTTCTTCTTCAGTTGATCTCTTCAACGGAGTGCAGGTCTTCCTCCTCTGCTTTCACCGGCGGGTACTGAATTGAAAACTTTCAAAGCTGAGCTTCTATCCTATGTCCTATCGCAGCCGCTGTTTCTTAATTCGCTACACTTTTTCAATGTTGCCGTATATCTCGTACAGCTTATCGTTTCACCGACTTCGGTATTCGTCTTTGCCAATGTGTAAAGGACCATAAGTCTTCCGCAAAACCTTCCTTTCGAACATCCCTAAGGCTGACTCATCAGATGAAGTCAGTGCCCATGTCTACGTACCATATATCAGGACGGGAATAATGAGTGACTTCTCCTACTTGAAACCTTCTGTTAGTCCTCGCATCTATTCGTATAATTTTAGAGCATTACTTCTGTCGGTCAGCTTGTCAAGTTCTTCGTACTCTCGCATTTCGGCTTCTCCCTATTTTGTCTGTGTATCGCTTCCATTTTCAACTCTCGGTATCTATCTCATTCCGTTCGTATGTGGTCGATTGTAACGTTGCGAGGTATACAGTCTGCTTTCTCTCCACTGCGACACGGCATTCCTCATCGTAACAGCTTTTTCCGAAAACCAATGGTTTCGTTTTTTACGTGGCGGGTTCCAAACCCAACGCACAACCCTGTGGAGGTTTCGCCTTCTAACTTTAGCTCGCCTTCAAAAGGATGTTCTTTGCCTACCAAAAGTATACTTGGTCTAGGATCGGAAGTCTTGAGCTGCTTGAACCATATGTAGAAGAATCCCTTCTGGTCACTCCCTATTGAATAGCAATCAGAGAACTTCTACACGTGACTTCATCCTCCAAGAAATTATTTATAGTCTGAGAAATTCTTCGTTATTAGTAAAAATTTTGAATTCATCTTATGTGAACTTGCCTGATGGTTCTATGTATTTTTACTTCTTAAAGCACAAAGTCTTTAAAATTCGATTTCTGAACCCCTTGAAGTGAATTAAAAAATTCCTATGTAAACTATTTTGTATGCCCTACCTGAAGCGCCTAAATGTATGCCGGCACAAAATAACTAGTTATTAGATCCGAGTACAAACAAGTATGGCATATGATTAGGTAAATTGTCGACTTTAAACAAAGATAACAAAAACAAATTTGTGTACTTTTGCACACAAAATCCTAACGCCACGTCGCCTAAATGTATGCAAAGTTGTGGCTGGAGCGCTTATTTAAATTTACATTGGCTGCAGCAAGGCGCCTTATTACCAGCCTTCATAACCGTGCTTTAGTTTAAAGCGGAGAAATGAAAACAGCGAACGAAAATATGCTAAACAAGCTAAGTGAATATTTTTTTGGAGCGAGCAGCATTTTCTTAGAACTGACACAGGAATGTTTACCAAGAAAGGAGCGATTTTATAAATATGTGTATTATGTATATTTATATTTGCATACTGCTTGAAGAAGCATGTATATGCCTGTAATTACGCATAAACGCCTGCCTTCGACGGCTGCTAGCCAAAAATCATGAAGCACAGCATAGTTTGCGGCGTGGCGCTCATTGTTTTTGCTCAAGCATTTCGTACATCATTAAGTAAACGCAGGTGCGCGCTCATTAAAGCGGCTTTGATGAGGCGGGGCGCACATAATATGGCTGTATGTGTGTGTTTGTGTACACTAGTGCACACTTGAGCTGTACGCAAGTACAACGCGCGCCTAAATGTATGCCACAGCTGGTAGCGCTCATGATGGAAGGCATTTAGTCGAATGTATTTACATTTCAATGAAAGTGTAAGTGAAAATTGAAGTTGCCGCTCCTGTGCAATGCCATCGCACCTATGTTCGGCTGCGGTACGGTGCTGCTCGGTGCGGTGTACTGAGCTGTTGTTTAGCGAAGCGTGTGCGCAATTAACCGTTAAATGCTTTCAATTTGTACAAGTATTTACTTATATTTAATTCCAGCTGTATGGCAGCGCTTCATATTGCACGCCACTCACACCCTTGCACACCGCACCTCAACGCGCCTTGTAACGCCCCTCATGCTGGGTGAGTTTGTAAATGTTTTTTGGCGCGCGCGCTGCTCATTTTGGCTTAATGAAGCCACCATGCGCTGCCTAATTAGCATTTTGGTGGAATTGATTTTTTGTTGTTTGTTGTTGTGCGCACTTTTACTGTTTTGCTTGTAATGCTGAAATTAATGTGTATATCAATGACGGCTCCGCGAGCGTTTGTTTTGGCTTCGTATTTATTTTCGCTCCTTTTTTACAGTTATTTTGGGAGTGAGCGATTTCCGTTTTTCATTTATATTTTTTGGTGTTGTTTTATTGTTGTGTGAAGTATTTCATTTCGGGTTTTGGTGTGGTATAATTGAAAATGTCGGAAAT
Source organism: Bactrocera zonata (assembly GCA_037783105.1). Taxonomy (NCBI): domain Eukaryota; kingdom Metazoa; phylum Arthropoda; class Insecta; order Diptera; family Tephritidae; genus Bactrocera; species Bactrocera zonata. The sequence goes on along the minus strand of JBAWJQ010001998.1, from coordinate 23,903 downwards.
TTTTGTGTATTTGTGGGGGGTATCATCGAGCATTGTTGTTATATCATTGCCTGTAATCGTGAATATTTGATTAGGAAGTTACATTATTTCATTTATTGCTCGTTTAAGTACACTATTATTTTCGGTTTGATTATGAAAGCGATAATACGCATTAATATAATTTTCGAAATAGTTAGAGAATGTGAGTTCATTTATTTATTTCATATTTTTTTGGTTTCAAAAAGAGCCCGAACAGTGACATAGTTAAAAATGACCTGGTGACGTTATTTTTGTTAGTTTAATTTATAGACCTAAAGAGGGTTTGTCATTCTCGTATATAGAGTATTTGTATTCTTAAAAGCTTTATGATCTCACTTTAAAGTCGGAAGAATAGCGGTAATTTATCGACGTATTCCGTTGGTCTGATCATTGACCATTTTAACTGTAATTTCGTACCTCCCAAATTCAGTTTGCGATTTGTTCCATTGAATACAACTACTTCAGCAATATTTTTTTTTATATTTTTAAAGATATGGCAACCCTACTTAAATTTTTTCCGTCCGAACTTCGTCTAAGAAGCCTTATTTTATTTTATTTTGTTGATACTTAGGTCGATTCATTTTTGCAATTTGAAAAAAAAAAACCGGTGGCATCTCTTGTAAAAAAATGTTTAAACCATTAGTCCGTCTAAGACTCTTTTCCCTAAATAATAAATGTTTAATTCGTTTCTTTTCTATATATTTTTTGAGAAAAAATTAAACAGGTGGCAACTCCTGTATATTGTAATAAAATAAATGTTTAATTCGTTTCCAAAAGCAAATAAATATTCAATTCGTTAATTTTTTATAATTTGAGAAAAAATAACATGTGGCAACTCCTGTTAAAATTTTTTTCAACTACTAGTCCTCCTAAACCTCTTTCCTTTAATAACCACATTCTATTAATTAACTCTTTTAATTTTTAATTATTTATAAAAACTTTAAAAGGTGGCAACCTGTCAACATTTTTAATTTCGAATAATAAAGAATATATTCATATACTTAAACAAATAAATATTTGATTCGTTTAATTAATATAATTTGAGGAAAAATTAAACAGGTGGCAACTCCTGTCAAAATTTTTACAACTATTAGTCCTCCTAAACCTCTTTTCTTTAATATCCACAGCCTCTGCGAATGGTAGGCACCTTGTCGTGGTGCAGGGGCTTAGGCGCAAGGTATACTCGGTGCCCCCCGATCCTGTGTGGTCGGTGCTCCCAAGCACGGACCACGCGGGATGTCGGGTGCCGCATGCGTGCGCTGACCAAGAGCTACCACCTCCTAATCCAGGGTGTTATGCGACTCCCGTGCCCATTGGAACTTTGCAGCCAGGAGGTGAATGTGGCTGTATTCTAACGGAGCCTTCCCAACACCGGGCCGAATTGGGAAGTAACGGTGGCCTTACCGCGCCAAGGGGCTCTGGCGTGGCGGACCTTCCCGTTCCCCATTTTGAACGTAGACCCGACAGCTCACCCCGTTGAGCCAAGGGTCGTAAGAAAAAGATGGACAAACTTAATATAAAAACAACAACAACAACAAAAAACATGGACTCTGATGACGGACAACTGGCAACGGTCAAGGACAACGAACGCGGCATGGAGAAGGAGTGCGGGGCAGCAGAAGGCAAGGGGGGTCGAGGGGCCAAGCGGATGCCTGGCTTCTTTAAGATCCTTACTTCAGAGGAGCGCTCGCTGTTTGAGGAGCACGCCAGGGAGGACGATGATGACGTGCCCTCTTGCAGCGGCGCTCACCTGGTGGTAACGCCCGATGCCGCTGTTGCCGCAACTAGCGACCCAAAGACCCCCGACGGAAGGAGCAGTGCGCCGGCTTCGGGCGAGTCACACCAGGCAGAGCCTGAGGGCGCTGGCAAGAAAAAGAGGAGAAGGCGCAGAAGAGGTGGGCAGCGCCCCCTCCCCGCTGCCGGTCAACCCGGAGGGTGCGACGATCCCCACAGGAAGGGGATGAGTGGGTCCACTATGAAGTGGTACCTACGGCACCTCCGCAATGGGAAAACCCCGGAGGCAGCGGAGGCTCTAGCCAGGAGCGAGAGCAGAGGGAGCAACGCATCCCAGGCAAGCGGCAGAATCGTGCCAGTTCGCGCGCAAGTTGGCAGCGGTAATAGCTACCGTGGCCCGGTCAGCACAACCCTGACCGCCACGCGAGGCGACAGCAGCAGGGCAACGCCCGCAGGCACGAATGCCCAAGCCGAGAAGAGGAAGAGCGGCCAAATCACGCCGCAGGAGCCCCCCGTTCAAAGAGGGTGCGGGGCACGGACGTAAAGGCAGCCGGAGGCCAACCATCCGGACCGGCTCCTCACCGGGTGGAGGAGGGTCGGCGCGGTTATGCGGATGCTGTCAAAGGCATCCGCATGGCTGTCCTGCCTTCCAAATACCCGGCGGAGTCGCTAAAATCGGAGGAGCTTACCGTGCTGCAGGACCTCCTCATGGACGAGGTGTCTAAAGGAGAGGACTACACGGCATCCTTCCTGGGCATCGACTTCAGAGGAGGCATGATGCAGGTGGACTGCCTGGACGAGTCGTCCGCTGACTGGCTGAGGGAGCATGTTCCAAAGCTGGAAAGCTGGACGGGCCCTGTCCTCTGCGCGAAGAGGGTGGAAGATGTGCCAATCATGCATAGCATGACAATGTTCCTCCCTCGGTGCGGAGACAGGACCTACGAATACGCCTTGGGTCTGGTGAGGAACCAGAACCGAGGACTTAGTATCTCGGCCTGGTGTGTTGCCGGCAGTAAAAGGAGAAGCTAGGTGACATGGAGGGATGGAGGTTGCACTTGTACATAGACGACGAGTCGTACAAGTATGTCCGGGCTGCGAGCTTCCGCCTGTTTTACAGGTACAGCACGGTCGTCATGCGGCCTTACAAGCCTGCTGACGCTGGGAGCAAGGAGGCCAGCAAGCCTGCGGCACCACGTGATAAGGGCGTCGATATTCTGGCAGTGCCGAAGTCCGCCCCGAGTAATAAAATGGTGAGGATGGAAGTGGACGAGATGGTGGAGCAGCCCTGCGGGAGCGGGTCTGGACAGGCAGTGCCTGTAACGACCACAGGCGTCCCCGGCGATGGCCGAAACGCGGAGCTACCGTCCACACAGGAGCTCTTGGACGGACTTGGAGGCCCAGTGGACAGCAGTGCGGTTGACGGCGGGGAAGAGGATCTCTCCTTCCTCGAACCCACACTATGATGGCCGTCAACATGGAAATTGCCCAAGTGAACCTGCATCACGCGGCGGCAGCTTCAGCTGTCATAGCAAGCAGGTTCACTGTGGAAAAACTGGGCGCACTGCTGATCCAGGAGCCGTGGACCTATAAAGGAGAGGTGAAGGGCCTCAAGACGGAGGCAAACAAGGTAATCTGGGACCTCTCTAGCGAGAGGCCTAGGACGTGTATAGTTGTTAGAAGCAATATTGATTTCTTTTGCATTTCAGAGTTTCTGACGCAGGACTTGGTGGCGGTGCAGGCCAGGGACACTGAGGGCAGAGACTTCGTCCTGGCCTCGGCATACTTTCCGGGAGAGGCAGCAACGGCACCCCCGGCGGAGGTGGAAAGGTTGGTTGAGCACTGCAGGCTGCACAAGCTCCCCCTTATCATCGGCTGCGACGCAAACGCCCACCATTCGGAGTGGGGCAGCACCAACTGCAACGCGAGAGGTGAGTCCCTTTTAGAATATTTAGTAGGCAGTAGCTTAGTGATAGAGAATGTAGGGTGTGAACCCACATTCATTACTATAAGCAGGAGGGAAGTGCTGGACATAACCCTAAGCAACGAACCTGCAACCGGAATGGTCTCGCAGTGGAGAGTCTCAACTGAGCCCTCCCTGTCGGACCACAGAATTGTAAGGTTTGCGCTGAGGGCGGAGGTCAAGCTATTCCCTCCAAGACGTAATCCTCGAAGGACCAATTGGAGCACCTTCAGGGAGAGGCTAGAAGAGGGACTGAAGAGGGAGGAGCAGGCTGACAGTAGCGTTACGGGCCCGGGAGTGGAGAGCAGATTGGCCGCGCTCAACGGGTCCATCATCAACGCGTACCATGACAGCTGCCCCTTAGGGGTGCCCACAGACAGGCGCAATTGCTCCTGGTGGACAAAGAAACTCGCAGACCTCAGGAAGAAGGTGCGCAGCCTATTCAACAAGGCTAAGCGTACAGGGGTCTGGGGAGAGTATAGGAGCAACCTGACTCTGTACAACAGAGAGATCAGGTCTGCTAAACAGGCTAGTTTTAGGAGGTTCTGTGAAAACGTCTCCTCCACACCAGAAGCTGCTAGGCTGCACAAGGCTCTGGCCAAAGGGAAGACGGACACAGTGCTAGCCATTAAAAGGAATGACGGGACATTCACGACCAACGCGGAGGACAGAGCCACAGAGCTCTTGCGTGCTCACTTCCCGGAGACAATTCCGGCTTACCGGTGTCTGCCTGCAATCGAACACAGGCCGTCCCGCACTGATTGGGCTATCGCTAAACAGTTGTTTACTGCGGACTCGATCAGGTGGGCAACGGCCTCGTTCGAAAGGTTCAAGTCTCCGGGAGTGGACGGCATCTTCCCGGCGCTTCTACAACAGGGTGAGCAGATCCTGATGCCACACCTGATTAGGCTGCTGCGGGAGAGCCTTGCGTTGGCCTACATCCCTGAACCATGGAGGACAGCGGAGGTAATCTTCATACCGAAAGTGGGAAGGAAGGACTACTCGATGGCTAAATCTTTCAGGCCAATCAGCCTAACCTCCTTCCTACTGAAAACTATGGAGAAGATAATTGATTATCATTTAAGGTCGAAGGCGCTGAAGACTGCACCCCTGCATGCTGCTCAGCATGCATACAGAGCTGGCAGATCAACAAGCACGGCTCTGTACCAGCTGACCTCTGAGATAGAGAGCTCACTGGAGAAAGGGGAGGTCATGCTATGCGCCTTCTTAGATATCGAGGGAGCTTTTGACAACACGTCTCATAGTAGTGTTGCCATGGCACTGGAGGATAGGAATGTGGAAGCACCGGTGCGCAGATGGATAGAGGCGGTTCTGCGCACTAGGGTTGCTGAGACCACAGCAGGGGGCACAAAGATTCGTCTCGGCACAACAAGGGGCTGTCCGCAAGGTGGTGTACTGTCGCCCCTGCTATGGAGCCTTGTTGTGGACGACTTGTTAGCATTGCTAACCGTCAATGGTATCCGATGCCAAGGATACGCGGACGATATCGTGATTATAGCGAGGGGCAAGTTTGTGGACACTCTCTGTGACCTAGTGCAACGAGGTTTAAACCTAGCAATGGAGTGGTGCAGGGGAGTTGGACTAAGTATCAACCCCTCGAAGACGACCATCGTCCCATTTACGAGGCGAAGGTCCCTACCCGGGCTTAGGAACCTCACACTTGGGGGCAGTGAGATCGAGATGACCAACAAGGTAAAGTATCTTGGTCTTACGCTGGATTCCACTTTGCGGTGGAAACAGCACGTGAACCAAACCATGGTCAAGGCGACAAAGGCACTAATGGTGTGTAATCGTCTGGCAGGAAGATCCTGGGGTTGCAAGCCAAGGATTGTCAGGTGGTTGTACACCATGATTGTGCGACCGATAGTCACATATGGAGCGGTGTCCTGGGCCTCCGTGGCGGCACAGGCCTCGGTGGTGTTAAAACTATCGAGGCTTCAGCGGTTAGCATGCGTCTGCATGACGGGCGCTATGCGGACATGCCCAACGGCGGCACTGGAGGTCCTGCTGGAGCTCACACCGCTCCACATAGTGATAGGTCAAGTAGCCAAGCATTCACTCCTGCAAATAACGGCGGATGGATGCGGCAAAGGCAAAGCAATCTCGTCCCAGAGGATGGAGATGATAAGTGGCAACATTCCAATTGCCCTCCTCCCGAAGGACGGGATTACAAAAACATTAAATTTCACGAGGAAGTTCAAGGTTACCCTTGGCAGCAAGAGCGAGTGGAGTGATTCCACTCTTGAGCTTGCGCTGAGGGATAGTACACTAAAGTGGTACACTGACGGCTCCAAGACGTCGGAAGGTATTGGTGCAGGGATCGCAGGTCCACGCACGAGGTTATCCATACCGATGGGCAGATTCCCCAGTATCTTCCAGGCCGAAGTCTTGGCCATAAGTCGGTGCATAGAGATAAATCTCCATCGCAACTATCGTAATGAGCGCATATCCATACTCAGCGATAGCCAAGCGGCACTGAAAGCGATCTCCGCTTACGAGATCAGATCGCTGCTAGTGCAGGAGTGTAGGGAACGGCTAAACAGGTTAGCGGAAGTGAACCGGGTACACCTAATCTGGGTACCAGGTCACAAAGGCATAGCCGGCAATGAACTGGCTGACGAGTTAGCCCGCTCCGCAGCCTCCACAAACATGGTAGGGCCCGAACCGTTCACTGGGGTGGGCCCCCACACTATAAAGGAGCTGCTGCGTAAGGAAGAAAGAGTGGGTAGAGAAGGTCATTGGCAACGGACGCATGGCATGCGGCATGCCAAGTTGCTGATAGGGGGGTACAACCTCAACAGGTTCAAATCAATTATAAACCTCCCAAGGACTAAACTCAGGCTCTTGGTCGCATTCTACACCGGCCACTGCAAGTTGAATAGACACCTACACAACCTAGGACTAGCCTCTTGCGGCAACTGCCGGTTCTGCGACAGGGAGCCTGAAACCCCGGAGCATCTGCTAATCGACTGCATCGCAGTCTGGAGACGCAGGTCTAAGGCCCTTGGAACCATTTTTCCAAATAGGGATCGCATCGACTCACTAGCTCCCAGCAAAATCTTGGAATTCATCGATTTGCTGGGGCTCGGGGAGTCCTTGTGAGCTAGGAGAGGGCACAATAGACCCAAGGTCGCAGTGCATACCTCAAGCTAAATCTAATCTAATCTAATCTAATATCCACATTATCATAATTAATTCGTTTAATTTATAAATAAAAAAAATTCAAAAGGGTGGCAACCTTTCAACATTTCTTATTTGAACACCGATTAATGAAGAATGTATACATAATCGTATACAAGTAAATATTTAATTCGGTGGCAACTCCTGCCAAAATTTTTTTCTTATATTATATTAGTCTATCTAAACTTTTCTTCCTTAAACTTTATATAGTAATAATTCGTTTAATTTATAAACATAAAAAGATCAGAAAGGTGGCATCCCTTCAATTAACTCCAAACTCCAAATAGTAAAGACTTCATACATACATATATGTATGCACTTATTAAAATAAATATTTAACTCCTTTAATTTATAAATTAAAAAAAAATTGAAACAGGTGGCCACACCTGTCATAATTTTTTTCAACTAGTAGTCCCTCTAAAATTCTTTTCCTTAACATCCACATTGTAATAACTCGTTTAATTTACAAATATTGAAAAAAAAAAATTAAAACAGGTGGTAACCTTCCAACTTTTTAATATGTATACAAATAAATTCAAGCCTTCTAAAGCGTATGTTATTACTCAATAAACCATGAGTATGACGAAATTTCGTTGCGTTACACTATTTTGTTGCAGTCCATCTTCTACATCGAAGACTGAACTTATTCGCAATATTGAGACACAATTGAAATGTTTGTCCTTAAATAGCTAGCTGTCGAAAAAGTTTAAACCATCAACCGGTTGCTGGTGGGTGGAACATCTGAATAAAAGTCCCACATATAAAACGTCAGCACAGCGCTCGATTTATCCTTGAGCATAAAGTTACTTGTGCAGCTAATTGAATTGCTGCTTGCACTAAAATGAAGGCGACACCCACACACGGCACACAAAACATATGCACCAACACATATGTACCTAAACACATACATACATACGTAGGAATGGTTGCGCTTCCGTTTTATCTTCGAGCGTTTTGCTATTTTTAACAGCTCGAGCTTTGCTGCTGAGGCGATACTCATATTATTGCTGGTTAGTTGAAAGCGTTTTAAGTTCCAACACAAAAAAATATGAGCGTATTTTACAAGGAGGTGTGTTAGATGGTAGAAAAAGTTGAAAAAGTGTGTATGAAAAGAATTTAAGCTGTGAACAGACAAGTGTGGCGTCTAAAATTCGCTTTTAGTTTTCTTTCTAGACACCAAAAGTGTTCGAAAACCGTAGCAGCATTTCAAAAATTATATGAAAGTATGTACATACCTAAATATATTTATATTTTATAATATTTTTTATTTTTGTTTCAAAATTTTGAAAAAAAGTTTAATGTAGGTTGGGTTAGGTTAATCTGGTGGGCCCAATAAGCCACGTATAGACTAGTTTTGGTCCTTTGTAAAACGAGAGGAGGACGAGGAGTTCGGTTGCTAGGTTTAAGAGGAGTAGTCATCCTTTAGGATGCCTGCGCTTCATGCAGTCTCACTATCGATATCTCCTTCCATGTATCATACCCCATATGCTTACTGAATAATGCCGGGTGCCTTGCTCTAGACATTTCTTGCAGTTTTCTCGATCTTTCAGCCCCATTTTACGAGTGTGTATCGCCACCAGACAGTGACCAGTCACTATTTCGATCATGTTCCGATTCCGATTATTTTTTATCGAGTACCAATAGGATTTTTGAGTACTTCCTATCTATGGTTTTGCACATCACTTTTGCCGTTTTGCACCCAGGTAGCTTGTTCTATCGAGTTTTGATTTTCTTTACCATGCTTCGGTCCAGATCGTCGAATAGACAATGAGCTTCCCAATGTTGATCACTATTCCATTGCCCTCGATGCCTTTGTGGCCTGGCACCCAGAAGAAGTGAAGTTGCTTGCTTCTGGCTTCTGTAGGTTGCAGATTTAGTACCACTTCAAGACCCGCCGTTGGAGTTGTCCTTTAAGCCTCCGTTATGCACAGCGTAGCGAGACTCTAAACTCTTTCCATTGGCTTCTGGTAGGTGGATTTCCGTACGCCTGCCTACCATACTACTTTCATGTAAGTTTTTTATAAATCCATATGCAGGTTAGATTAGGTTATAGAGTTGATCCTAGTACTAAAGCTGAGTTAGGTTTTACTAGTTGGCTGTCGCGGCATTTATAGACGTACTGGTCCTTAGTAAAGTCTGATGGAGCTTCTGTTTCATAGTTTACAAGACGTCAACTCTTTTTGAGAGCTTTAGTAGTGACGTGATATCTAAGTTTGATACCTCGTCTAGTCCTTTGAACTGCGAGAAGGTATTCCAGCGTCTCTCTCCGGCCGTGTAAATAAAAGGCATACGAGTTTTCCTACGCAGGTAGTGCTCATAATCTGGTCGATTCTGAATGTACTAAATGCAATCAATCTCGTCTTGATACGCCTGTCAGCCTTCAGACCTCGAAAAAGAATTTTCTTAAAATTATTCCACGAGCACAATGGGGTTTAAGGGTAAGAACTAGTTGGGAAGAAATCGTATATCAACCTGGCAATTTTTTTATTCGGTTTGACTCGTTTTAGCATTCTTCAGACTAAAGTCTTGCCTATATCCTCGGGTTCGCCATCCTTTCCGGCACAATTTTTTACAAATACCTTGAAGATGTCTAGACATAAACCTGTGTCAGGAACTTACGAAGATGTAGGCTGGGATAAATGTCCAACAAGTGCTTTGTATTGCTCATACAGTAGTAATCTTTTTCTATTATTTTCCCCTCTCTCCCTCTCTATTTTTCTAATGAATTCGTTCTATTATACTCTCTGTCTTCTTCTCGCTTTCTCTGTTGCTTTCTCTTTCTTTTCTTACCCATTAAATTGTCTCCTTCTTCCATCTCTTTTTTTCTCTCTCTGTCTTTCTCTACCTCTTTTCTTCTCTCTACCTTTCTCTCTTTCTTTCTCTCTCTTTTTCTCCCTATCTCTCTCTGCCTTTATCTTTCTCTCTCTCTTTCTCTCTCTCTCTTCTTTCTTTGTGTCTTTTTTCTATACCTCTCTTTCGCTCTTCCGTCTTTCAAGTTGGAAGTGGAACGGTGTTTTGAAACAAAATTAACGGCTTCTTAAAGCCATTGCTGACTATTGTTTATTGGAAAGCGCTAATTAACCGTCACTTAAACCGAGGGTATTATTGAAACCGTATCGCGCATATTTTACGATCTCGAAGTAATCAAAAGAGAATTACGTTTAACTACTCACAGTCTCACAGAAGAGATCTTAACGGTAATATTCCACGAAATGAGAAAAATATTGCATTCCTCTGCCGTTCCGTACCATAAATTTTATTTATTTTCACATAGCATCCGGTGGAAGCCCCAAGCGCTTCTGACATTGGTTTCCCCTTTCCGTGTGTGCGTACTCATAAATTTATTGAGAATTTATTGCTCGTGCAACATCACACCATTTCACCTGCGACGCCGTTAAATCGCTGCTAGGGGCGGGCCCCATATCGTACATCACATTTATTAACTAATTCATTCATTTAGTTACTGTGTGTCGTACGCTCGCTTAAACATTATTGTTGCTGCTGCATATAAAATGCAGACTTGAAATATTGCTGCTTCATAAGAGTGAAAGTGTGGCAGAGGAGGAGAGTGAAAGTGAGCGTGAGAGGGAAAGTAAGTGCGGCGGCGGAAAGTGAAGGAGGAAAATGTTCGAGCAAGATGTGAAGTTGTTGTGGCTTGCAACAGCATGTTGCACATACGTTCTATTTGCATTCGCCCCTCAAGTCACTTTCTACAACAGCAAGCAGCAGCAACAAAAACAACAGTTTTTGAATAATACGAACATTTGCACGCACACATATGTATAAAGACCTTAAAATTTTTAAATATTTATGTATTTAAATGCTGGTGTGTTCTTAAAGCTGCTTGCATGCATAAGCTTTTTAAATTACTTAGGCAATTCACAAGCTTTGTTGTATGTCTTATGTCATATTTTAATATTCTTAAAAATACGACACTTGTGAGCACCCTTAACTGTTGTATGTCATATTTTGTCATAAACATACCACGCAGTGCTGTATTTGTAAACAAATACAGCCGATAGAATAGCGAACTCAATAAACATACCGCGCAGTGTTGTATCAGTCATATTTTAATTTTGCATGTGAAACAACAACAGTGCTAATATGACAGTCATAAAAAAATATGACAATATGACGATATGACACAATATGACACCTTGTGAATACCCTAACTGTTATTTTTCTGCTGTTGCATGCTCTACCTCAATTTTCGTGCGGAAACTGGTAAGGGTGTATGTATGCATTTTGTACCCCACAACAATTAAAATATTTGCCGCTTGCTTTCTTCCCTGCTGCAATAAATGCATGTCAGATACTGCATGTGTGTGTGTGTAAGTATGTATGTTTTTGTTTTTATTTCACACAAAAGCGACCCTGACCGCTCACTGCTGATATTTCATTTCACTTTCAAGGATATCGCCTTAGATCCTCTGAGGCTTCTATGTAAACGAGCAATGCAGAATTATTTCGTTACAACAATAAATATAAACTATGCATTTGAATACGTGGCACATACATGTATGTATGTAAATAAATATTAAATTTTGCGTAAGCTTAAAGTGCTTTTCAGCTGAAAAATGTTGCGGCTTAACAGGATGAAGATTTTTTCCTTTAATAATTGTTGGTACACATAAATATGTTAGAGCTTTGACACAATCCCGAAATTTCGGGACTTGGTTTTCGGGTTTCTGATTTTATTATTGAGTTGCCGTTTATTGCAGCCCAAACCACCAACCAAATTTAACAATGTTCCTGTAGTAAGTTTTTTATTAAAAGTGCGATCCCGAAATTTTGGTATATAGTTTTCGGAATCCTGATTTTATGTTTGAGTTGTCGTCTATTGTAGGTCCGAACAAAATTAGCAATGTTCGTACACTAGCGTTTTTTCAGAAGTGTGCGATCCCGAAATTTCGGGATTAAGATTTCGGAATGTTGATTTTATTTTTGAGTTGTCGTTTATTGTAGGTCCGAGAAAAATTTGCAATGTTCCTGCAGTAGTTTTTTTTATCAGAAGTGTGCGATCCCGAAATTTCGGTACTTTATTTTCGGGATTCCAATTTTTTTTTATTTTTTTACTTTATTTTTTAATTTAAATCTATGTTTTTAACGTTGTTGCAATGTTTTATTTATTACTTTCATCAATAGAGCACGATCTCAAAATTTCGGGATTTGATTTTCGAGATCTCGATCTTTTTCAGGTTACGTTTTATATCATGTCCATCAAAAATAAATTTTTTAAAGTTTTTCCAGTTATTGCCTTTTTTATAGTACTGAGTATGAGATCGGCGGTAAACGAAGAGCTCTGGAGCGCTAGTATTAGATTTTCAAGTACGTTATGCTTTTTTTTTATTAAAATTCAAACACCTTTTATTACTTGAGAAAAATATGTACTATGGAGCCTCCAGCATTTATTATTTTTACCAAAAGTTAGCAGTCCCGAAATTTCGGTACTCGGTTTTCTTCACTTAATTCTCTTATGTAGCTTTGACCACAACCCACACTCTTCCAATTATTTTTTTATCAGAAGTACAATCCCGAAATTTCGGGACTCAATTTTCGGGATCACAGTTTTTTCAGCTCGGTTATTGTACAACCAACCAGACCCCGCCATTTAATATTGATACAGTATTTTGTAACCTTAACAAAAATGAGCTTTTCTAGATGTGTTCTCAATTTACAGGTTTCTTTCAAGGTACAAATATTTCATATATGAGTGAAGTGTCTATTTTAGCCAACTTATCAGCTCTTATGAAGATTAGAACAGACTACGTACATATGTAGTTGGACTAATATTTATACTAGCTTTAGTTTAACATATGCCATTTAGTCTCCATTTGATTCTCGTATCGTCTGAGAGAGCACTCGCTGATACGGAATTCACATTTAAAACCAAAATTTCAGAAAGGATATGAGTCCACTATTGATTTTATTGAACTACAAATTTATAATATGCGTTAAATTGACGTAACAACAAAAGTGGGGAGTTTGCCATATTTTGGAAAAAATTTTCAATTCCATTTTCGATAACCGCAAAACTGTCGAATAATATTTTTATAAGCCTCGAAAACTTGGTACGAACCTAGACCCTACATTCTATTAGCGTGAACCACTGAATTTACAAAAGTAACTTTAGGAATTCCCCAAAATTGACAATACTTCGCAATTTAATGTCGCAATTTAATGACCAAAGTGCCGCAAGCACATACTTCTAGTTCTCCTACACAGTGCTACATATGTACTTATCTTATACCGCTATCTTTCACCTTGGCAATTTTCACTAAATCTCTGTTCTTCACACCGTCGCTTTTCGGCAAGCGGTTTTTGTGCTCAGCATAACATTGGCGAAGGCTACGACCGTGAGCGGCAGAGCAGTTGGCAACAGTCAGCTGACCTTGCATTGAAAGGTAACAATGTCATTGTTGCCAGCAGCCATGCCAATACTTAATTCAGTGCGGCAATGACGGGGGCTGCACACGACGGGCACAGCCTTGGCTCTCACTCTCAGTGGCCTGTCGCGGCAAGCGAAGAAACATACTTGCACGTTGCTACGTACGTTTGTAAGCATAAGCAGCTTTGTGTTGGGTATTTGTATAGTGTCTGTGTACTCGGTCATAAATCAAACTCAATCAGACTCCATTTGCAAAATATTTTCAAGACCACTGACAGACATTTTTGTTGCAACATAATGGTGTATGGTGTATTGTTTGCCATTTGCCATTTATATAATGCTGATTACACAAAAGGACATATTTTTGCTTGTATGCAAGTATGTAGTGGCTTATGCCAACCTAAAAATGTTTGCCTGGCTGTAAGCATCTTCGGCGCAGACTTGGCCAAATATTCGTTAACTGTTTTTTGTGCCCATTTTTTTACTATTGTCCTTCTTTCCATACATTTACATATCCACCTGGCTGCTCGCTTCACATATTTATGGCAAACATAACAATGTATACTTGTATGTGTAAGGTGTAAGACTGTGTGTGTGCTCAAATATGTTTTAGTCTAACACAGCCCAAATAGTCGCTGTTAGCTTACATTGTTACACCTGACTGCGCCTACGACGATTTTAAGGCGGATTTGTGCGCATTTTCGCAGTGAACCTGAATTTCTCTTTAGGCTTCGAAAAATTTACATCATATTGCTTTCTATTTACATAACTCCAGCCTGACATTTTCGTATTTGCTTTTACTTATGTTTAATACTTTACTACTTTCCTTCCCTGCACTTCCACTTCCATTTCCCTCTCTTTCGACTTTATTTGCTTCGATTTAGGCGCTTACACTCACTTTGCAGAAAATTCCTTCAATCCTCGTTATTCCCACGTTGATACGAAGGCACTCCTTATCGCTCGCCAATTTTCACTCATTTGTTACAAATGATATTGCTGACATTTTAGAGAGGGTTCACCGTTTTTTCGAAGTGCTTGCTGCTTTGTTTGCTCTTCATATCCTTATATTTTAGGGCGAATTTGTCGATTGCTGTCAGTTTACCGTTATTTATTTTATTCCCCTTTAAATAATGTTTCTTAGCACTATAGATTTTTTACTTTACGTAAGCACTTCTCGAAGTATAAATATTCTCTATTAAAATTAAAATGATTTGTGGATATTAGATAGGGTCACAATCTTCGGTCGGACTGAAAGTTTGGGATAGTTGTAGCATGGAAACTAAAAGTCTCGGATTTCTTATATTTTTTGTTAAGTTTTGTGCTCTTGTACCCTGAACAGGGTATATTGAATTTGCAACGATATTTGTAACATCCAAAGGGAAAAATCGAAGACCCTATAAATTAAATATGGTACTTAAATGATCAGCCTGAGAAGCTGAGTCGATGTAGCCATGCCCATTTCAGGAGTATTCGTTTCGGAGATACTTAGAGAATACTTTGCACCGCTACAACAACAACAAGAACAGTTCATTAAAGCTAGGTATATAAATATAAAAGTCGAGAACCTAGACCGTATATTGAGCTTTCCATTGCCGGACTATGCTGGATCGGGCGAGTGTCAGTTTGCTAAGACTTACCTATCTAAACAGAATTAGATCTCCAGAGTAATAGCCGCGTCAATCCCTGTGCATAGAACCGGCTGTTGTTGGATCTAAATCCATTGCTACCAATTTCACAAACTGGACGAAACCACACCGACTTGACCTTAATATTGCAGTCGATGATGTTTAGATTCCGACTGTCAATAATTCTAAAATTTAAGGTGGGACTTTTGACAGTCTGTGCTCTTCCGCACATGGGGAAAGGACAAAGAAACATTTTTGACAACTTACAAGGCAATCGGCCGGGCGGTCCTTAACTACGCCGCATCAATATGTTCGCTTCGATGAAGTAAAACGCAGCCGAGGAAGTTCCAGGTTCTTCAGAACACTGCACTACGAACTACGACAGGACGCCTCTTGATGTTTCCTATCGAGCACCAGCATAGTGAGGCCCGTATGCTCCCAGATAAGGAGTAAAATGATCTCCTCTTCAAGCAGTTCCTGATGGCGTGCTTTCGCAAAACTCATTTGGAGCGGAACTGCCTCTTAGAACCATCAAAAAGTCATTCCTCAACTACGTTGGCGACCTCAAACAATATGCCGACCACAGTGGAGCCATCAACACCTTCACCGACTCCTTCTCAGTGATTGGCGTACTTAGAGTCAAACCACCACCCATTGCAGAAGAGCTCGAGTTGTCACGAAAACGAAAGTCACCTTTGCTCAGCTTCGTTCTAGAAACTTTTGCAGGTTAAACTCCTATTTATCTAGAATACATAGACCCCGACATATCTAATATATGTCCTCTGTGCAATGGTCTCCGCATGAGACTGGCCACCTCTTTGCATGGCCCACCAACCCTATTCACCTGACACCCCTCTTCCTTTGGTCCGACCCCATTGACCCAGCACGTTTTTTGGGAGTACCGTTGGATGACGTCGACAACCACTTTTCTAATGCTTCCTTCACAAGGCAAGGCTCTTTGATTGATGTTGTTGTTTTCCTCTTTTCACTTCGTATATATATAAAATATGTAGATATTTATGAAATATATTGAGTCGGTAACTGATTAAAATAATTGTGCCCCAAATTTATTAACCAGAATATTGATCGGTCAAGCCATTCACTTTAACACGCAAAAGCATTTTTCAAAAATGCTCGCCAGCTATATTTGCCATAAAATATTTAAATTTGCCACTTAAGTTGCAGACAAATTTTCATTGATGTCGGCAGATACATATTTATATGCTTAATATATGAGCGCGCACTCAGCCATAAATAACTCTGTGACGCACATTTTTCGCTACCTTCCTTCAGCTCCGGCTGGCAGTGCGCTCGCATATCTGCCAAATATTTATGCAGCTGCTTTGATTGCCATTTCCTTCCGCAGACTGTTGACTGTCTTTGCGCGCGTTAACATTGCTTCGAACTTATCCGCACTCGTACATCACGTTTATCACCAGCCATCGAACGGTGTTCGGAAGCAAAGCTCGCCTGCAATCAATGCCATCGCGGTTATGTAGAAAATATACATATGTATGCTTAGTTAACTCGATATGGGTTATATAGTATATAGGAGTAAATGATTTAAATTTGGGAGCGCATTAATTTTAAATATAACCTATTTGGACTAAACAATTTCGGAAACTGTGCTAACTTTTTTCGAGGCTCTTTGAATTATTGATTTTATTGATATTTCATTTTCGAAAAAGGTTAGCGGCAGTTCCATATTATTAGCGATATATAAAAAGAGCGGCGATTTATAAAAGGCACCAAGGCATTGATATTGATTTCCGAAAAGAGAACATCTTGGATTCTTGAAGTCTGACCTATATTAGACACAATCCTCATACATATAACATAAAGAGTCGCCTATATTCGATTCTGTTTTGTTTATCTGGGTGAGATGTTCCAACCTTGGTCTTACAAAAACTTATAATTTTTATTCCCACTGGATAGATATTACTGGTTAGAAAACCTACAACCATAAACTTATTTGAGAGCCGATTTAATCGGAGTTTAATCTGCCTTCTCTACTCCGGGCCATAAAATTATGTTGATCAAGGCTTACCGAGCTCACACTAGGTCCACTCGCTCAGCATTAAACTGTAAGAATATAGCTTAGTTTCGAAGCTTTCTTATTCTGAGACTGAGACGAAGTATCAATCTCTGAAAGTTCAGCAGTTTAAAGCTTCCATCGATTCCGCCAAAGGTTAGATTACCGTGACTCTTCAGCCTCAGTCTTGCAAAGGCTGGTAAAAGGATGAGAAAGTGCATGAAAAATTCCACCTCATCCTCTTCCAAACATTTTTGACAACTAGCGTCCGACTACGTTTTAAGCCATAAATTTTACCTACTGAAAAATGCCCAGTACGAACTGCTACGATTGCGGCAAGATGAACTTTGCTTAGGCTCTTATGTTCTACTCAGTGCCTGCTAAATGCTGGTGAGATCCATTGGTCTAGAGCTAGAAATCAAGATGCCAATGGAGATTCAACTGGGTGACATTGCGATGTGAGTGGTACTCTGGCTAGCTCATCGGCTTTGCAGTTGCCAGCAATTCCGCTGTGACCAGAAACCCAAATTAGTCCGATGATAAAGTAGCTTGATGTTATTTCAGGGTGAAGACAGGTCAGTTGTCATTTATAACTTGATTTTTAACATTACCTCCTAAAACAACTGTAAGTAGAGATTAGTCATGTAGTATTCGTCATTAGTCATTTTCACTTGCCGTCTGTCACTTGTCAGCTATAATTAGTTATTTCACATTAATAAATTTGAAATTTAAGTTCTTATGGGATTTGAGAAGTCCGCCTTGGTCATCCATTATTGAAATACTGGAATGGCTGTGGTGGTATTCAATTAATCGTTTCAATCAACATTAGACCTTGACTTGTAAGAAAACTGTTTAAACTGTTAAAATTCACGAGCGTCAAATAAGTGGGGCGCATAATCAAAAGATGTCTAAATTTTTCCACATTAGCCGGCGTCAAAGCAAATACAACAATAAAATTTGTGTACTAAAACAAACACATGAAAAACTAAATGCCAAATTGTGTACGCTGTCAAGCATTTGCCAGCATGCCGGCATATTCCGGCTGTCAGTCGTCTGCATCCGCTTCACTACTGCGTACTAACAAACACATATAGCGAGGCATTGATATACAACACTCGCTGGTACAAAATACTTAAATTATATTGACGCCTTTAGCTCCGTTTGAAGTATGAAAGCGTTGCTTTTTCTTCTTGCTGTAAGCTCACTCACTCTCTCGTTCGCTGAAATATACATGTAAACACTCAGACAGCTGGTGCTCACCTTTCCGCTTTGACATGACTTCCGTTTGCCGTCATTTCCTGACTGTCGACAGACGCTTGACGCTCGAACGAAAGACGCTAGAGCATGCTATGTTATGCGAGAGTATGCACTTAATGCTGATAAAGCGAGTCAGTGTGAAGAGTGTCTGAGAGCGGGCGTGGAGCGGCTGTGTGGAATGTGACATGCAAAAGTGAAAAGTTATAAACTTTTGGTGGGATATCAGTAGCGTTTCTCGAAAAGCCTGAATACTAGCGAGTATGCGCTCAGGCATATATAGCTCCATACATATTTACAGTTAGAGTATTTATATATATTTGCTTGTGTATATTTGTATTGATCTAAGCTAAATAATACGTAATATAATGTGCAGCAAAGCATATACACACTAACGATAAAGGATACGTCTTCATTCATTCCGTATCTCGTGTTGATTGCGGAATTGCATTTGACTCATATTGAACTTATCGCATTCACGGCGTGTATCTGATGGATATCACACACAATTATGCCTGCTCTTTGACAATTTTATGTGCTAAATCGACACGCATAACTGAAATATACCAGTAAACCACTTGAAATGGTACTTTATACTCTTCTAAAGCCGCGTATTCTAGGCTATGCGTTCGTTTCTCATTGCGTTCTATACAAATGGAGCGTCTTCTAAATACTTCTGATTATAGTTAATATTTTTAACTATTTTCGTAAAGATTTGAATTTCCTGCTCCTAAAGGTAGGCAATAGTTTTAAATTATTAATCGAAATTTTTTTCAAATAAGCTCCTAATTGTAGGCAACGTTTTTAAATTATTTCTCGAAAGTTTTGTTAAACGTGCTCCTGAATGTATACAACATTTTTAAATTATTTCTTAAAAGTTGTGTAAAGCATGCTCCTAAATGTAGGCAAAATTCTTAAATTATGTCTTGGAAGCTTTGTTAAACAGTTCCTGAATTTAGGCAACGATTTTAAATTATTTCTCAAAAGTTTTGTAAAACATGCCCCTAAATGTAGGCAACATTTTAAATTATCTCTCGAAAGTTTTGTGAAACATGCTCCTAAATGTAGGCAACACTTATTTGAAATAAAAAAGGGTGCAAAAATTTATAGTTTTTAATTCAGTTTAAGGGGTTGGAGCCCTTTACTCTTCCCATGACTATTAAAGAACGGATTTACAAACTGTTTACCATAAAAACTTTATTATAAAAAGATAATGTCTAGAGCATCACTTGATTCTGTTATCCACATAGTTCAACCTAATTGTCTATTGGGTTACTTGCAGCATGTAATGCTTTCATCCGATGTCTGTAAGCATTGTCAACATCGCTTATATTCATTTCACACAAACATATGCACTTACGAGTATATTTGTACAATAAATATAGTATATCTTGCCATGGCACCTGTTATATCTAAGCTTTTGCTTTTACAACTTCCGATCCGCTGACTGATGATTATTTTTAAGATTTGTAGCGAAATGGAAATATTTTACACAATTTTCTATTCATATCAGCTTCCGTTGATACTTCAGAAGATTTGTGGCAGAAGGCAACGCAGTCAGTTCCCATTAAAATCGAATATATGTATACATAGTGTGTGCGTTTGTACAGTTATAATATACATTGATATAGTTCAGCTTTCACTAAAGTACACCCTATACTTATGTACAAGTATAAGGTAACGAGTATCACTTAGAGCCTTAAACTAAATACCCGTAATGGGGGATTATCGGATATCAATATCAGCGCATTAAACTTCAATAAATAGCAAATTCAATTGAATTTTACATGGATTACGAATAAAAAAATTTAATTTGTTTCAAATGGCAATTAATTGGAAAATGAAAACACAAAACTGTTGATGCGTTGACAAACAGTTATATAGAAAATATTATATGAATCTACAGTCATAGTTCTTAGTCAAGCTAACATTATTCCTTTTGAAGACACTCAAAAAGATTCTACAATAGATGCAGTCGAAAGCTCAATCCTCAATCCTATAAGAAGAGTAGATCCACTAAGTTGCCTTTCACTCAATAACCTTCAATATAGGGAGAGCTTTAGAACATTTTTTTTTTTCAAAATTATTTTATTTATTGAATCTGCTTTTTCTTAAAGCCTAAAAATAAGTTATAAAATCTTAAATCTATTTAAAAAAATACAGAACATAAGGTATATGCTTTGGGATTATTTGTTGACATAGGCGGAATATTTAATAATGCTTAGAATAGTCCTGAGGCAGCCGGGTCAGATACCGCCAATATAAAATAGATAAAAGCTCCACTAAGCTGTAAGAGATTAATTCAGAATGACAGAAAATAACATAAATAATAACAATATATAGTATATACGTCGATAGCCAAGTGGCAATTAAAGCGTTAATTTCACATCGCATTGTGTCAGATAATTTTCTTAGAAGCAGGGAGTGAGTGGTTGTACGGGTGGCCGGAAAGCGTCTGAATATATATCTGGTTAAAGGCCACAAGGAAAATCTCCTCTACTTATGTCCGGACTTTTCTCAGCTTAGATATCTAGGAGCTTAGCAGTTTAATCGACTGTATGAAATATTAGAGTTAGATATCAAGTCGCTCTTAAAGTGTTCAAAAAGCGTTGACGTACTGCTCGACGTAAACCATAGATCGTATTAATAAAACTGCATCTGGCATTACAAAGGATCTGCAGATTTATGTATACCGTGACTGCCAATCTAGCTTAAACTAATCGAGCTATGTGAAAACTTTTCTTCTTCTAAACAAAGGGTCATGATTCCTTTTGCCTTTATAGTGAGGTGTCCCTTTCAACTTCCAATCTTGGAACATAGATAAGATAGATAATGTAACAAAAAAAAAAAAAATACGATTTCAAAATTTGTATGCGAAAGCGTTTTGCGGAGCTTTCAAAATTTTTTTGAGCCTTAATTGAAAGAGCTGAGTAAAGGCTTAGTGTCGCTTTCAACTTCCTTTCTTTAACATAGATAAGATAGATAATATTATATTTTTTTTAAGCGAAAGCTTTTTGATGAGCTTTCAAGCTTTTTTCGAGCTTTAATTGAAAGAGCTTTATACTGAATTCGATATGCGATATGAATGCGATTGAGTGAAGTGCTGGGGTCAATCAACTATCGCCATAAACATTTTCCTTTTGGAAAACTCAATCGTTGAACAAATAATATAAAATAGTTGTGTCTAGATATTTTTGTTTTTTACTTATCTGGCAAAATGACACTAATTTTCTGTCTGGAGCCCAGTTGATAGATTCAATAAGATAAAGACACTTATTTTCGACTTGTAAGCTTCTAAACGCAAACTTTTCGGTAAGCTTTCTACGTCTGAAGCAGCTTTTGGCTGAAGTAATAGGTATTGAGTGCTTAAAAGGAGTACTTGAGATCAATACACAGTCATAGTCAATATTTTCTTCCCGGAGAATTTCGTCATAAGACGTATAACACCATGTGGCGGTTTTTAGTGTGGCTAGAGTCTTCTTGTAATTTTTTAACAAAATAAAATTAAATTTCTGTTTGCTAACCTTGAAAATTGAAACTACTTTGGTAAAAACAGTTATTTTCCGATTTGAAACTTATTATGTGAAAGCTCTTTGGTGAGCTTTCACTTCCTGAAAGATGTTTTTGATGTGCTTTCGTGAACTCAAGGAACTTTTTACTAAAGTCGACAAGAATTGAGTGTTAAAAGAGACTTCTTGAGGTCAATACACTTTCATAGTTAATATTTTTTTCCGAGAAATTCGGTCTTGGTACAAATAATATCAAATGGCGGCGTTTAGTGTGGAGATATTTTTTTCTTGCAAAATGTCACTAAATACGATTGTGTGAGGCGAACTTTTTTCTGGTTCGTTACCTGTAATATTCACAATCTCACATGCATGAGTAATCTCTTATAATTCTTTCTTTTTCATTGCAACATTTAAGCTTTAATATTTGAAGCGATTATGACATGCAAAAGCAATGGAAACTCTTTAAAAAAACACATTTATAGATAAATACATACTACATGATGCATGTAAATTGCTCGGAATTCACTGTGATATCGTCGAAATTTTGCCAATTAACAGCACATGCTTGTGTGGGTATATATTTTCATTTCCAAACACTCGCACTTTTATTACTATTATCCTTGGGCTATTTTTTTTTATTATTTTTATCTAGGTGATATTGTAAAATTTTTACAAGCACGTGCAGCTATTTATATAAAAAATAGTATCTTAGTTTTGTAAAAATATATTTTTTTGTGGAAAGATGAACTTAAACGGCTCAATTTGGCATGCAAAATGGATTTCACTCAACTTTGGTTTAAATTTAATTTCACCATAAATGCAGAATTTAATATAAAATATATATTTATTGTGGTAATATGATATTTTATATACATACATATATCTAGTATAAAAACTTGTCTTTTTTTTTGCGATACCTTATATACTTTAAGTACATAAATTTTTGTTTTCGAATTTTTCAACCTTAAAAACCAATAAATCGTCAGTTACTGTAGTCTCGCATTTAAATTCAGGTATACCGTTATTCCCCAATGTCTTGCCAATCTCTTTCGAATTTTCTTAAATTTGTTGGTACATATTTTATCCTCCTCATCGCCACTTGACATTTTTCGGCATGTAATCTCCTCTAATGGTGCATCATAAAATGACAAGCTGCTTTGGTGGCTCGTCTCTTTTGATGGATCATTAAAATTCTAACAAAGTAATTGCTCTAATGTATTGACTTGGAAAATGCCTGGAAAACAGCAACAAGAACAACACAATACGCGCAAATTAAAATGTCTGCCGGTAACATTGACAGCTGTGCTACAGACAAACGTGAAATCTGGAGAGTAACAAGCAAAGCTTATAGCAGAAAATGGAAAAAAATTAAATGGCGAAAAAAAAAAAAAATAAAATTCGTATGTATGTGTTTATGTGACTGTGTGTGGGTAGTTGAAAAATGATTTAGAATCAGTGCTATTGAAAAGCTATGGGAAACTGCTTTGTCATTGGTAGAACAAGTAGAAGACTAGCATGTCTTCATACCTCCGTATAATGGCTGGCAGGCTGATAATGGTGGAGGTTTTAAACATTTCTTAAAGCTTTAAATGTATTTTACATTTTTTTTGTGAGATTGAAGTGAAAATTATTATTTTTGGACAACTTATAGAAGTGTGAACTAAAGTTATCCGAATAAGCTGATATTATTTTGTTAAAAATATATTGGCAGTCGAAAAAATCTTTTCGTATTTCTAATCAGACTTTGTTTTATACAAATAAATAAATAAACAAATATCACCACTTTTTACAATTTTCCGCTAGAGACATTATTTCAACCGTCAAAATCAAAATTTCGAAATTTCCAGAATGGAAGCGAGCGAACCATTGTTGTGCTACATAAAAAAATACGAAAAGACTTTTTCGATTATCTAATATGTAAACTAAAAACTAGACTTTTTGATATTTTGCTGAAAAAATATTAAAATAATTTTCATTTGTAGCATTAAATAAGCTCAACAAATGTTCACGTTCAAAAGTCATTACTTAAACGTGAAAATCATTTTAGTTAAGCTGCCGAAAACACACAAAAATATCAATACCAAAGCAACACAAAAAATGAAATGGCATGAAGAAAAAATGTATCGACAAAAACCTGCAATCATTGCGCTAATGATTAAACTCGCTCGTTGCAAAAAATTAT